>JACEFZ010008384.1:0-126584 GCA_014155875.1 Cepaea nemoralis
AAACATATAATGGAGAACTGAAATTCAAGTACAAAATAATTTTAATGAAAGATTTTTCTATATTATTTTAATTATTAGTAATTATTTATTATTTAAATTTAGTGAGATCCCTGCGCTTGATGCTTGCTGCAAAGAGATCTTATGTCAGGTTCCAATTTAGTTAACTTCAGTCTCAAGTCTCCCCGTTTTGTTATATTCAGCCGATTTCTTCCATTTTCGAATTGCCCCCCTTAACAGTCAAATTGCCCCCCTGTGGGGCGTGGGCCCCACGTTGGGAAACACTGGCGTAGACGAAGAGGAAAGGAAGAGCTCTGTGTAGTATTGACGTTGCATTGTGTGTTCTGTTTTTGCAGTCTTCTTATCGAATGTTTCTACAGCAGGCAGGACAACGTTATCACATGACAAGCTAGCAGTCGTCAGGGGCGAATATCTACATGGGGTACAGACATAGTATTGGTGCAGACCTCGGGTTAGCGTAGTTTCATATAGATTATCTCAGGGTCATGACTCCGGGTGTCTTTCTCCTGCTGTAACCTTTCACCCTGTTTCGAGACTGCTGAGTCGTTTATCCCACTTGTCCCACTTGCACCTGCTTCCAAGCCACCCCTCCCTTGGCGAGGAGAGCATCATGCACCCGGTGCTTCATGCCCTCTGACATAATCTAGCATCTTTGGACGTGAGAAGCCACCCCCCCCCCCCCGACCTTTCGTTTCTGGCGTGCGTCGCTGCTGTTAAACTTTGGAACGATATACTGCAATTTGCAGTCAGGAACGTGAACCATTTTACTCTAATGTACATGTCCCAATCAAAGTTCCAATTGTTACCGAGCCAGTACGAGGCCTTTTAGGCTGTCTCGACCATTTGTTTCTGTGCCCGAGTTCTTGCTTGCCCGTTAATGCCTAACTGCTTTAGCGCGTCGCACACGAAGTGAGAGATTAGACCTATTGCACCTACCTCAACGGCGAGTAGCCTGGCAGTATACCCTCCCTGTCTCAGACTTGCGACCACGTCTTTGTACTTCTGCATCTTGTATATGTGCTCCTCTTCAATCCCCCAAGCAGGGCTATGCAGCAGCCGAGGACAGGCAGTTGACGTGTTCAAGTAGTTTACTTGAAGAATTTACTGAAACAGTTAAATTGTAAAAAACATGTCCTTTTGTAGGACGTTGCAACCGCACCTAGCTCCTTTAAGTGTTTTCAACCAATCATATGGGGACAGAAAGAATTTATTGTGATCTGTGATTAATAAGGCAATAAAGCTGCTTGGCTAGTGCAGTCGCACTGCGAATTGTGCAGGTTACGGTTTTTCTTTTTACCCTCGACAGAAACAAATTCACACTTAACAAGGATTCGAACCCATGTATTCAAAGGAGAGCCCGACATTCTAACCACTAGGCCATCCACTCTTCGTTTATTTAGTATTTCAGCTAAAATATAATTCGTTTATTCACTTCATGCGATATATAACTCTGCTGTGTGCACCTGACGAGATGCAGTGATGTATGCCAGGCAACAAATTGTGCACCATATTGTGTATTGCTTGTTTGTGTAAATACTTAAAGCTTTGCCCTATTTGTTTAAATGAAACAAAACGGTAATACACCATTGACACTTTTAATGTAAGTTGGTTTGGTTTATAAATAAGACACTTAAGACATCACGTCTCCTCACAAATTGAAATCCTCAATACAGCCCACTAGCCCCTAGCACCACTGACGCTCCAAACGTTGACGGTTCGCTCAGAAAGCAATGGCAAACTACTGAACATAAAAACTGCTTGGTAAATCACAAACAGCCAATAAATGCCGGGATTGATTGCAACGTATGGCAAAGGACATGCACCTCACTTTAACTGTCTCCCAACATGAATGATCAGTGGCAAAGGGATTACGGACGCAATTATCTAATCTTGCGTACAGCGTTCGAAACACAGATGCCTTGCGTTAATTCTCATACAATGGTATGATTGCCGGCCGTTCAGACAGAAATGGCAAACTGCTGAATGTAAACTTGCCAAGAAATCACAAACAGCCAAAAATGGTAGGGGTTGACTGCGACGTCCTATAAAGGATATGCAACTAACTTTACATGAATGACTGTGGATCCATTCTCCTGTCATCGAGGAACAAGGGAGAGGTAGTCGCGCACCTGTGGGACCAGGTGGAGTAAGAAGATGAACAGAGAGAATGATATGGCGGGGGTTGGCAGGGGTTCAGGACGAATCTCAAAATGAGAGGGAAGACCAAGAGAACTTTCAATCAGCTGGCAGTAGGAACGATTAGCAGTATGGCTCATCGCTGGCTGTTGAACGAGGGGGATGGAGCAGTGTGGGAATGTCCTGAGTGCAGTGATGTCGGTCCTTAGCTCAACTCAACTCGACTCAAGGAACAAACTAATATCGTGAACATGTGTTAATGTCGTTTCTGTCTTCTCCAGTCAGTGATCGTCTCGCCCAGTCGCCATACAAGTCTGCCGCTAGCGTGTATCCGAGCTACTCAACCTTTGTTTTTTAGCTTCTTCCAGATAATTTACTGCGTTGGCGTATCCCGTGCAATGCGTTGTGTCAGTTCACTATCATCCTTGACCCTTCTCGGTCACATGCAGTCTGTAGGTTCAGTTGTCAGGTAGCAGGGTAACTTTTGGGCTACATACATAATCTACTTGAAATGCTGCATGCCCTTTGCAGGATCTTGTGATTAACTCCAGAATGATTTTCTAGGCAAGTTTACGTTCAGTATTTTGTCATTGCTTTCTGAACGAGAAGTCAACGTTTACATCCAATATGCAGGTCAGCATGGCAGAATGGATAAGAACGCGTGTTTTTAAACATCCGGTGTGCTGACGCCGAGGTAAGGGGTTCAACCCTTACACCGGACAGTTGGATTAAAATGTTAACCTGTCGCCCTTGACGTGGGGACGGAAATTACAAGTACCTCTAAAGTAGGTTCGGCTAACGGCGAGGGATACTGTTAATAGGGAAAGCCAATCCATCACAGCAAAATTCAATCCAGCACTACTGAAAGTAGTATTATGGACTACGCTTGAGTTAACAGTAAGCGAGCGCAAAAAACAAATTCAACATAATGCCGCTGTGGGATTTGAATCACCTACTCCGTCATCAACGCACCGGAATTTTCAGAGCTAGCGCTCTTATCCTCTCGGCCACGTCGAAGAGCTCCGCGTGACCGCGGGTTTAATGCTCATACTTTCCGTGCGCTAACGGCGGAGTAGTGTGCTGAAGCCCAACTCCGGTCAGTTGGGCTTGAACGTTGATTTCTGGTTCAGCAGTCTGCCATTGCTTTCAGAACGAGAAGGGGCCCACTACCAAGTCGTCAACGCACGGACAGTTTAAGTGTGCCTGCGATAACCCTCACTGTCATGCCTACCTCTATAATCTCCTTGGGTTATGTATGTTAAACCTATCCGTAACTCCATATGTACGAGTAATATGAACCGTTGCACTGTAATTGTGACTATGTATGTTGTAGAACTGACTCAGTGCCAAAGGATAATACAGGTGTATTTTTAATGACTGTGCAGTGTTTGAAAATATTGCCGGTCCAAGTATTGTATTTACTTATTGTGTTCCATGAAATTTACAGAGGGTGAATACAAAACTTGGACCGGCAATATTTTCAAACACTGCACAGTCATTAAAAATACACCCTATGTATTGCCAAATGTAACCCCCCATTGCCGGTCTCCCTGTCGAAGGAGTTAAAGATGTTGTTCGTAATCCATTATACCCACTACGAAACACAGCTGCGCGAGATTTAGCAGCAGATCGCGTCGCGCTGGTTACTTACGGAGGTATGTGAGCCGGTCGTTCAGACAACAATGGCAAACTACTGAACGTAAAACTTGCCAAGACATCAACAGCAGAAGAAAAATGCTGATGTTGACTGCGGTGTCCTGTAAAAAGGTACGCGGGAAAAAAACATCCCATTAGAACCATTCAGTGTCAGATCTTAGATACGACTGAGCTACCGTATGACAGAAGACTGCTTTCTGTTAGCGCCGAATGTTAGGCGGCGCTTACCAAACCTGACACCCGACATTGTTCCAGGGTCTTCGGGCGGGGGGGGGGGGGGGGCCGTTGGGAGGGCACAATTCTGATCCTGGCGCGAGGAATTGCAACCTAAAGACTAGATAGATGTCGTGGCAGGGAAGACCAGGCCCTAACCCTTGGTTGGAAACTGGTCTAGGATTGAAGCTCCGACAGGCGGACACTTAGAATATTGCTTTGCTGATCCGGCAGCTTCTGCAGCTTGTTAGTTAGTTTGTCGCGGTTCCAACTTCACGGCAACGGGTCGTCCCCATTATGCTCCGTTCCAGTGCCAGTGAATATCACACAAAATGCACCTCACTGTCTCATGTGAAAAGTGGAACAAACAGGAGTCTCGATAAACCAACAGCTCGCACAGATACACTGTGCATAATGCTGCCGTCAGAATGCCAACACAAAGGTCCTCTACGAAAAATACAGTTCATCGTCGATGGAAGCGGCAGTCACTTGAAAACCAGCAGCCACACACTACTGCATAAGGCAGACCAGTCAGTCTGCAGCTTGTCTTGTTCCAGATGTATTGGTGTTACCTTTCCTCTGGAGTACACTAGACAGGCTGAGAGAGGGATCATGCTGCATGTGCAACACATGATCTCTACAATTCAGCCCAGGCTTTGTGCTACGGAGAGGTATAGTTGTGTTGTTTTTTTAAGCACAATGTCACAAACTATTGTGTGTCAAGACGGCAAGGTGCCAGTCTGTCATTTGGAAAGTAGGACGATATAATTCCATACTAGGATCATCGTGTTATTTGTTTGGTTTCGTGGTATCTTCCACAATTTCAGTGCTCGGTGAATGCAAGTGTATATTATAATACTTGTTCATTTGATTGTATACCATATTTAGTCCAAACGCAGGCTTTTGTTTGGCACTGAATCATTTAAAAATTCATTGAACGAAAAAGAGAACACACAGATCTACACCAAAAGAACTTAACATTGAAAGAGATTAGTCATTGATATATATAACATTGAGGTTGCTGTCTCTGGAGGGGTCTCGGGTGACAAAGATTAGTTTCATCTTCCTGCCGGGGCATGCGGGAGTACAAGGAATGGGAGAGCTGACAAGCTCGCAGGTAAGGCTAATGTGGAGGGCGGACGCGCCATAGACCAGGCTGACATTCTGAATGCTCTACGAGAAGTGCGACTTGTGCGAGAACAAAGTGATGACTGTGAATCTACAACCAAGTCAAGGAACCGTTTACCCTCCTTCAGGCATATTGCTAGGCCCGTATTTTGTGTAGAACAATCGGCGCTCGGTGGGTGAAGTGGTCAGTTTCACGATGGCCGCCTTTACTTCCTAAAACATTTCTTCGTACTCATTTTAAGCTGGGTCGACCTGGGAGCCAATGTCAATGTTAAAAATTCAAATCCACCATGATGCGAATCGAACACATGATAAGTGGGTCGGCAGGCGAGCCACTGCGCTACCACAGTTTCCTAAGTGAAATGGGCATGGATGTCTGGAAGAGATATTTATGGAGGGAGGAGTAACGAGGAAACGGAGAAAAGAAAGACCACAAAGTCACGCGAACCCAATCCGGCTTCCGAAGTTCTTGTAAGTTACGTCAACAGATACCAATAAAATACCCTCACCTTTAAGTTATAATTGGGATACATTGTGACAGATATGACATGGTGTTTTTAAGATCACGAACTTAATTCGGTCATGAAATGCATTACTACTCCCATTTCTTACATTGCCAGATTAACTCTTCGGAAGAGTCTTATGTAATAAATCATTTTCAGTGAATGTAAGAAAGAGAGTGCTGAAATGCTATATAGAACCAATTTTGCTGTTTGACAGTGAATCTTGGAATGTAAATGAACAAATTAAAAAGAAATTAGAAGCAACAGAGATGTTGCAAATTCCTTGGACTGCCAGAGTAACTAACAACAACTGCCTGAAACAGGCTAATGAAACTAGAACATTATATACAATAAGAAAGAGACAAACAGCTTTATTCGTTCATGTGATGAGAAGAGAGGTATTAGAGAATATCGGGACAACTGGAAAGATCGAGGGGAAGAGAGGCAGAGGCAGACCAAGAGAAATGATGCTGAATGGATTGAGACGGTGGCATGGAGGAATATCATGAGCAGAGTTGATCCAGAACACCACAGACCGAGATCTGTGGAGGGCCATGAACGCCAAGCCAGCTGGCAGGGTACTTGATGATGATAATGTACGTATTAGAGGTCGGCGTGGCCAAGACGTTTAACTCGTTTAAATTTTCTCTTCTGACGACGGCGTAGTGGGTTCATTCCACGCGCCGGTCACTTAGGCTTAAATGTTGACTTCTCGTTCAGAAAGCAATGGCAGACTACAGAACGTAAAATTGCTTAGTAAATTATAAACAGCCAACATTAGCTGAGAGTGACTGCAACTTCCTGCAATATACAGGCAATTTTGTTTAGTTTACTTATTTTTATTGTGAGGTTTATTTCTTCTGCTCCGGCATTTCATCTTCTAACGAGGCAAAGACCATGAACGCACTCGAGTCAAACCCTGTGTAGATTTGATGGTGATTTGTTGGATGTTGCAGCTAAAGGTATCTCAGGGATGCGGTAGCCAGTCGCGCGCCAACCCTCCCTGGTCGCTTAGTTGTCTCTTAACTGATTCAGTACCAAACAAAACAGTTAGTTTGGACTATACATAGTGCCAAATCCAAACGAACAATTATTATAATATTATTATAATGCATTTCAATTCACTGGGAATTAAAATTACGGAAGATACAGCGAAACGAAACAAATAGCAAGATGACTCTAGTATGGCCCTTCTGCCCAAATGGGAGGTCACATTTTGCGATATATTATCCTTCGGCACTGAATCAGTTAAGACATGCATGGTACAGGGTGTATTTTTAATGACTGTGCAGTGGTTGAAAATATTCCCGGTCCAAGTTTTGTATTTACCTATTATATTGCATGAACTTTACAGAAGGTAAATACAAAACTTGGACCGACAATATTTTCAAACACTGAACAGTCATTAAAAATACACCCTACATGACACAGCGTTATTATTCTTTGCTGTGCTTACGGGCTCCAGTAGTACATAGGTGCCAGTTTATTTTGTTATCCCTGTTTTCTGCAACGACCCGCGCCCTTTTACCGTATCTTTCAGTTGTCGAGACGGACGTGCTTTCAGTACGCAATTTCTCCCCCGCAGGGAAAAGGTGTAGTGACAAATCCTTATACATGGTTATCTATGCAAAGTTAGTTTGTCATCAACGTCACATCGCTTGACTATCTTGTAAACGCCCATGTAAGACTAACATCACGCGAGATATACCAGAGTGCGAACATCTAATTCGTCTGGGTTATTCATGTTGGATGGGAAAGAAACCGCATTCCAAAAGACGTCAGGCTTCACGAATCATCTATGCCAGTGGATTAATATTGGTTCTCCCCCTCTCTCTCTCTCTCTCTCTCTCTCTCTCTCTCTCTCTCTCTCTCTCTCTCTCTCTCTCTCTTTCTTTCTCTCTTTCTCCCTCTCTCTCTCGTTCCATGTCTGTATGAGTGTCTGTGTGTGGTTGGTGGAGGTTAATTTTATAGCGGCCACACCTAGTAAAGTCCCACCCAACTTACAGAAACGTTCATAAACAAACATACTTGTATTGGGGCCATCGGCTTGCAGTTCTGAGTGCAAACGAGGTAGAAGGTTCAAGAATGTTCAAGAATTGTTATCAGAATGGGATGAAGGAGAGGCCTAATGTATTACTGAAAGTAGATAGAAAGTGTGCTGACGTTTTGTTTAGCTTCGGGTGAAAATTATCTTAGGGTTAAGCAAGTACAGACCCTGCCATTAAGTTGTCACATTAAGCGGAAGCAAGTTTGCTGGGTGAGCGATTGTACGGGGTTTAGAAATGTTTCTGCAAATCTTTAGGAGTATGACCGTGTCAATACAGGTAGCCAGTTCGTACTTTTGCTTGTTTGTTAAAAGTTAGTTGCATGTACATAACGCTGCAATCAACCCCAGCATTTTTTGGCTATTTGTATTTTATAAGGCAAATTTTACATGCAATAGTTTGTCATTCCAATAATATCTGACAATTAATTATCGGAAGTACGAGAGACAATAGGCTGTAGACAGAGATGCCACACGGTATGGTTTATAAGAAGAAATAGTCAACCATTGCTTTCTGAACGACCGCAGCTTCATACCATCATAATCAAAACAAAACGGTCTGCTTCTAAATCGACTGAGCTGATATTGGACTCTGGACTCGGTGTGTCGGAGAAATGTGAAACACGTTCACTGCTCCTAGGCCATAACGCCAGCAATTGTTCCTGTAGCTACACTCTAATTACCATCAACGTGACGCATGTGGTAGATTGGTAGCACACACATTAGCTGTCGTAGATGTCCATACTAACTTTGGCCCATCAAATCACGATGGCGCTCGTTTTATGTTATCAGTTCTAGTCACGTTTTGAGAAGAGAAGTATCGATAGGCTCCACGGATGGATAAAACACACATTTGCAGGCGAACGTTTCGACATAAGTCTTCATCGACGGGACAACAAGAACAAAACGATTGTAAACATGTAAACGAACAACACAAATGTGTACTGCCCTAGGTAGTTATCCGATCCAGCAATATTAAAACTGATAACTGATGGTTTATATATTCATAATCGTTTCCTCCTCCTTTGATTGAAACGCACGTCTGTATATGTGTGTTTTTTGTTCACCCACCGAGCTTCTCAGCCATATTTTGTATTTGTTTTTGTTTTTCGCATACGAGAAGAGGCTGTCTGGTGAACGTTTTGAGAATCTGCAACAGTGCCGAAGTGGTAACGTCGCCAGTCTCGCTCTCCGAAGGTCGTGGGTTCGATTCTGGGCTACATCGTTCGGTTCACGAGTGCGTTTTTCTCGGAGACTTTTGGGAGTTGTCGCTGGAGTTACGGAGTTCGTATTTTGTCAGGCCGCCCTGTGATAATAAACAGAAGTAAATTGGATAAAACCCGGTGCAATGAAGTCGATCCTCTTGACTTGTACACTCTTTCATTCAGGGTATTAGAGATAGAGAACGAAAAATGGATGCAGTGCTAGATAGATTGGGAGAGTGACCCTGAAAGCGATCAATTGTCGAACTTGCGAACAAGACTAAAACAGATTGCTTTCAAGGGTTATAATCACCTGCGCTATTCGGCTGACACAAGATGATAATACCATGACCGTTAAATATTGACATGCCATATTGGAGAACCGATATTATAGAAGCTACAGACGGACTGGAAACTTTAAAACTAAACTATGTTAACTAAAAGAAACAGTGTCAAGATGTTTCATCAGATGACAAGTCAAAAATAAAACTGACAGCGTCTGCCACGTTTTTAAAATACATGAGCTACAACTATTAAATATGAATGCAATACAATGTCGCCATTTATAACAGTTGAATGTCAGTTTCCTTGGGGGAAAAAACGCATACAATAAAGTCGTTATATCGTGAATAGTAAACAGATTATTGGCCGGTCTGCCTGGCCTAGGAATTAACGTCTTTCTCCGTAATTCCGTATATCCACGTGGGGGACGTAACCTGCGCGAGAATCGATAGCGGTTGTCACCGCGTTGGTAACTTACGGGGTATGTGAGCCGGTCGCTCTTACCAAGAAATGAACAATCAGCTAAAAGATGCCGACGTTGACAGCGATGTCCTGTAAAGGATATGCGAACAAAACAAAAACGGATTATATATATATATATATATATATATATATATATATATATATATATATATATATATATATATATATATATATATATACACACACACACACACACACACATACACACACACATACATACATACATACATACATACATACATACATACATACATACATACATACATACATACATACATACATACATACATACATACATACAAACATACACACACACACGAGTAAACATAGCTGTATATATTGTACAGTGCTAGCCTTTGCTGTCATATTAGCTTATTCAGTGCCAAACAAAAACTGGGTTTGGACATAACAAAAATGGATGGGGGGAAATAGGTAGTAGAGGTGTGTTACAGTTATGAATTACAAGTTGTTAATGTGGTAGCAGACATATTGTATTATATATCGAATTAAAAGGGGTTGCATGAGAAAACCACTGTATATAAGCCTACGGCAGATACGGGAAGTCGTTACAGACGGATAATCATCCCATGACACTTAATGAATTAAAATAAATTAATGTAGCTACGTTTCGAGAAAGTTTCATTTTTCAGATTCAACGGTCCCTTCCCTCTGGACCTTGGGCTGGAGTCTGGTGACAATGAGATAGCAAATGCTAGCAAATATTGCAGTTTAGTTTAGTTTAGTCGACGGATCAACATCACGGCACACGGGTGTAACCCATAAGAGCTCCGTTCTACTCCTATCTCCACGAGTATGGAGAATCTCGGCTCAGTGCACGAACTCCGTAGCACCAGCGAGGATCCTGAAATACTTTGGGTAGATTTTAACCTCGAAATATTACCAAGACAGCGCCGTTAGGCTACTCTATTTCGATTTCCAATTGCCAAGGGATTCTTTACGTGCGCAACAATACACACTGGCATCCCATCTCACTACCCAATTACCAGGGAAAATTTGTTACTAGAAATCCACGTGAAAAAAATCCGGCCCTCACCGGGGCTTGAACCCGGGACATCAAGCACTCGAAGCGGACACCATACCTCGAGACCACCAAGCCTCCTGCAAGTATATATTATCAACCCAGGCCTAATTCCAGGTGGTCCCGCTTCTGTTCTGCTGTATCGTGATCTGGTTATGTATTAACTGATTCAGTGCCGAAGGATAATATATCGCCAATTGTGACCTCCCATTTGGACAAAAGGGCGGTAGATCGCCATACTAGGGTCATCGTGTTATTTGTTTCAGCATCCTTTACACTTTTAATGCTTAGTGAACGGAAATATACCTGTTGATTTGATTGTACATCATGTTTGATTCAAACCTACTTTTCTGTTTGGTTGTGAATCAGTTAATATGCCTCTCTGCGGATGAGAAATGCCACTCCAAGTCTTTGCACACCTTTTGGTTTCTGAGCTTTAAGAGGGGAAAGAGAGTTGTGTACCACTGTCCTCCTAGAGATGGTTCTGTGGTACCGTGTCGCTAGATAACTCTCCACACCAACCTTGCTTCGATAAATGAACGCCTTTTTCACAACTGAAAACTAGCAGAATGGAATATAGAATTAAAATTCAGTCGTTCAGAGGATTCATAACCATCCACCCACCAACCCAACCTACCAACCAACAAACTACCCACCCAAGAAACCAACCACCCACCAACCCAACCTACCAACCAACCAACTACCCACACAAGAAACCAACCACCCACTAATCCAGCCTATGAACCAGCCAACCACCCACCAACCCAACCTACCAACCAACCATCCACCAACCCAACCTACAAACCAACCAATCCAACCAATCAATCAACCACCCACCTACCAACCCAACCAATCAACCAACCACCCACCAACCCAACCTACCAACCAACCATCCACCAATTCAACCTACCAACCAAGCATCCACCAACCTAACCTATCAACCAACCATCCACCAACCCAACCTACCAACCAACCATCCACCAAACCAACCTACCAACCAACCATCCACCAACCCAATCTACCAACCAACCATCCACCAACCCAACCTACAAACCAACCAACCAAACCAACCAACCAACCACCCACCAACCCAACCAATCAACCAACCACCCACCAACTCAACCTACCAACCAACCATCCACCAACCCAACCTACAAACCAACCAACCACCCACCAACCCAACCAACCCAACCAACCATACAACCACCCACTCAAGAAACCAACCACTCACCAACCCAACCAACCAACCACCCACCCAAGAAACCAACCACCCACCAATCCAACCTATGAACCAGCCAACCACCCACCAACCCAACTTACCAACCAGCCATCCACCAAGCCAACCTACCAACCCAACCCAACCATCCAACTAACCAAGCCGTTTGTCAGTAAGTTAGTCAGTCAGTAAGTCAGTCAGTCAAGTCAGTCATCAGTCAGTCAGTTAATCAGAAAGCCTGTCTATCACCGTCTTTCACATACATACACGAGAAGTTCATACAGTCAGTCACTGCATGCGCCTGTTCATCCCACCAAGTTGTGATCTTCATTAACCCGAAGCATAGCTGCTCTTATTTCCTCTATTGTAGTTGAATAGGCCGACATGTGTGTGTGTGTGTGGGGGGGGGGGGGGGGGGGGGGGTGTGTGCGCGCGCACATACACACAAATTATTAAGTGCTCAATTGATAAGACTGGACCGACGCTAGAGTGCTGATTGGCGAAGACCCAGTATGCCATTTGAAGTAGAAATCAGAGGGTACACTAGACAATACAGAAACTGAATGAAGTTGGTTGGTTGGTTGGTTGGTTGGTTGGTTGGTTGGTTGGTTGGTTAGGTGGGTGGTTGGTTGGTAGGTTGGTTGGTTTGATGGTTGGTTGGTTAAGAGGGGGGGGGGACTGGCTGAATGGGGGGATGGGTGAGTGGTTGGTTAGGTGGGTGTTTGGTTTGGTTGGTGGTTGCTTCGTTGGGTGGTTAGTGGTTGATTAGTTGAGTGGTTGGTTAGGTGGTTGGTGCGACATATTAAAACGTCCTTACCCTTTCCTAACATTGACTTCCTTAAAAATATAAATCCCTTAAAAATAACAATCCCTTACAACTATGGTTTAAGTATCTTACTTAATGTAGGAGAAAAACTAACCCCTAGGGTAGCTTAATTTATTTGGCTTTAATTTGGTTCACGTACCTGGCCAAGACCGGCTAGATTAAAAACAAAGGCACTAAAGCGGCCATTTCTAGTCAAGACAGCACAAAGAGAAGACGCGTGAAGCCTCTCCCCGGCTGGGGGGGGGGAGGCAATTTTGCCTTAAAAACCATCATTCTCTGCAGCTATTGGTATGTTATATCTACATTATTAAGATGTATTCATGTATTTTTATAAAGTACATATACCAGTGTGTTTAATTAAGAATTAGTTAGAATGATAATTCAACCATTCTTGTAAACTGCGGTCTGATAGATTTTTACCACTGAGCGCCATGTGGGTGCCATGCTGTAATTTTTCCCTATGTGTTACAATTTCAAATCCCTATGTTAAAACCTTCTATAGGCATTGTGAACATATATCTCATCACCAATGCTTATAACCTATAAATATTATGTGTACTGTAGAGTATCAAACTCAGGTCAGAAACACATTCTAGGAATTATCTCAATGTAGTAGCAGACTCCTGATTCATACTTCATAAGTAGAGAACTCGTGTCTGTCAATTTCATATTCCTATGTTGAAACTTCTATGCATTGTGAACTATATCTCACTATCTATGCTTAGAAATCTGCAAATAATCTATGTACTGTAGAGATTGAACTCTAAAGAACATTTTCAAAGAACAATCTCTCAAGGTGGGAACAGACTCTTGATTACATACTCCATAGTAGAGAACTTGTGTCTGCCTCTTTCAAATATCCTATGTAGTGTAAATTCACTGTTAAGGATATTTCTGAACTTGTTTTATCCATGCGGAGACATACAATGATTACGCATATTCCTGACTCTTAGTCAGGGGATAAAATGCTTTGCCACATCATAATCTGTAACTTGGAACTATAGTGCTAAATTTTAGTACAATCCTTTTGTTAACAGATTAATAACCACTCCATATGAGTGAGGGACATATAATCATTTCATAAAATAGTGCTAGGGAATTGCCATGTTTGAGAATATAAATTCAAGAACAAAGGAAGTAAACGCTTGATAGAAATGAATGTTCCTGTAGGAAGTGCCTTCAATCTGTCTCACCTCACTGTAGTAGGAACAGAAGCGAAGACTGATGTGAATAAATTGCTTGCAATATTCAGAAGACTGGACCATGCGGCATAAGTTATTCTAATAAATACACTCAGAATAATAGCAGTCATTGGCAAAATATATCACAGCGGTTACAATCCTCGTGTGCTGCACGCAGTGGGGGAAAACAATGTATGTTTTAGTTTATGGATTAACCCCTGAAGAAAATTCAAAACCATTGGCTCCGGCATTAAATTTTATGATTAATATTATTATGTATGATTATCATGTACTTAATATCAGAGATATGTATGTTTGTTTTCTCTGTTATGAGAACTTTTCTATGCCCGGATTGTTACTCCTTACTGTGGAAACTTGAGATGAAGTATGAAACCTGTGTATGTCAGTAATTAAGAAGACAATGTTGAAAAGCCTTGGCCTAATGCTGATTATAGTGCCGGAAGGAAGACGCGGCATTAGAAACCACAGAAATTAAGTATAGGCTATTCTCTTCAAGAATGAGAGATACAATATCAACATGTTGGATGGACAGAATGGCTTCACTCATCAAAAAAAAAGTTAACATTAACAATCGCAGAACAAAACATAGAGTGAAATGATATCTCAATCACTATCAGAGCTATAAAAGCTATACAACAAGCAACGAGGGACAGGGAACTTGGGAACCCACTCCGATCTCTTTCCCCTTTTTTGTTTGTAATTGTGGTGTAAACCTTTTACCATAACACAGTAGGTTAATGCTCGGTTGTATTCTTTGTCGTCCCTTTTCTATAGCGAGTGGTGGACTTTGTGGGACTGCGTTGCCACCTTATAAACTGGAAACTGGGTCATCAGCCAGTCAAAAATAAAGGACAACCTGTCCAAAAGCAAAGTCTGGGCCACCATAACCATGTTTACTGCTGCACTCATTAGCTCCATAGCGAGCAACAGACAAATTCTAAAACTGACTGGGTGAGTGATTAAGTACTATTTTAGTAGGAATATCCAGGATGGACTTCAGTATCTAATAATCTACAAAGATGAAGATCAACAGAGTAACTGACAACAGTGTATCGTCTGCTTTACTTCTGGGAAGTACCACCTATGGCCTCATCATTCAACCAAATCAGTGAAACTATGGGACAATCCTACTACAAGTTACTAAAACTAGCAACAGTGAAAACCCTTCAACTGTTGGTTGGATTACCAAGTTAATATCCAACAATGGATAAACCTTCGAAAGAACGTCTCACAGCTGCAACAGTCAAACATAAAGGTTCAGCCACTCAACACCAAGTTCTAGCTATGAACACCAACTCAAACAAATGGGAAGAGACACTGAAATAACATAAGCCAATACAACCAATTTACCAACTACAGAACCTCTGAACCATAACTACACCAGATTACCTCAAGGTTCCAAAACCTGAACACCATCAAAAAGACCATATGAAAGCAGCTAGCGGAGTAAATGTCTTTACGCCTGCAACCAAAGGAATCACCTGATGGCTTGCAACCCTGGATATGTGTTGGAGTTAATATTCTTCAGTTTCATGCCTGCAGCAGAATCCTGGAAATAATTCCAGATGAACCAAATGAATAACAAGCAGAATTGTATGTCTACACTGAAAGGAAAAACTGAATCAGAACTCTGTGCTGGTCCCATGTCAGCCTAAATGCCAACAACTGTGGAAAAGGGTATAGACTGGTGACTAGGTGGGTGAAACCTCTGTGTAAGCTAATTTGGTATTCGGATATTATAAGCCGAGAAGCTGAATGGACGTCAACTTTTCATCAGACCTGATGATAAAAGGAATTACCTTCTGCTAAGCTTAAGTGGAAATCCTGAAGTATGACCAACCTGAGGCACCAAATTTTCACAAAGGCACCGAGCCATTTGCAAACAGAAGATTCGTGAATTCAGCCCCAATGGAGGGGATATGTGGTGAATTTATTTCCTAATAGGGATTATAAGTATTCCGCAACAAACTTCAGTGGACATTAAAACAGGACTGTGAGTATCTTAATTCTGCCCGGATAATTACGGACATTAACTGCTTCGCACTGGAGAAGAATACCCACCCGCACTGCCTAAAGAAATACTATAATTAATTAGTTTAATTATGAGTATAAACTGCTTTTTATGTGTTTTTTCCTTTTATGCCATGATACAAGGTCAATAGTGTTTTATTTGGTAATGAGATATAACAAAATAGGTGGTTATGATAATAGAGTATTTTGACCCCAACTCAATTAATTTTAACATAGAATTGTAAAGGGTGTCAAAACAACTGTTTTATATGTTAGGTTTTCTGCACTTAGACCAATGTTGTGCTTTTATCTAGATAAAATAAGTCAAGTTAGCAGAACCAATTTGTGGTTGTTGTGTTGTTTGTAATAACATTGTTGTTTTCTTGGGGCAAAAAGGGTGTAAATGTATTGAGATAATGCAAATCATTCCCATGCCTGTCATGAAATGCAATAGATGTTCATTACACATATATATGTAACTGCAGATTCTTGATTTAATACTTGAACTGTTTGTCCAAACATTTGTTGATGTGTACATCAAGTAAATGTGGTGTTCATCAATGGTTGTTTTATATGTGGTGAACAATCAATATCCTTCTAGCACTATACTAAATCTAAAGGGTGATGAAGTGGGAAGGGAAACCTACACACAGATGCCATTGTTTCAAGGATTGAATTGTTTTCTCATCGGGTTTGTGGTAAATATCTCTAATCACCCTGCATTCTAACAAGTAACCAGAGAATCAATAAAAATCCACTAGACACTTAACAGAATATTCTCATAAATTAAAATCCACACCCTACAGTTAGTAGCTTGGTTTGGTGGGTGGTTGGTTGGTAGGTTGAGTTGGTGGGTAGGTTGGGTTGGTGGGTGGTTGGTTGGGTACTTGGTTGATTGGTTTGATGGTTGGTTAGGTGGTTGGTAGCTTGGTTTGGTGGGTGATTGATTGGTTCGTAGGTTGGGTTGGTTGGTTAGGTGGGTCGTTGGTTAGGTGGTTGGATGGTTGGTTGGTTGGTCGCGTGATTGGTTGGTTGGGTGGTTGACTGTGTGGGTGGCTGGTTGGTTGGTTGATTCGTTGGTTGGTTGGTTTGTTGGTTTGCTGGATCGTGGGGTGTGTGGTTGGTTGGTTGTGTGATTGATTGATTGGTTGGTTGATTGGTTGGTTTAAGATGTCATGAACGTTCTACACATCTAGATAATGTGTGTAAATCCACAAAGACGCGTGGGTGCGTATATGTTACAATGCGGACAAGGAAAAAATATTTATTAAAAAAAGAAAGGTTTTTCCCTTTTCATTTAATATCCTGTCTTTTTTTATTTGCCGTCTCTAACCCATGCACGTGACTGAATAGGCTGTTTTAAGAGAGGAGAAATGAATAACATAATACTGCAGTCTTTGTTTCCTCTTTAGGTTTATTTATACACATATGTTCCTATTCTCGCATTTTGCGAAGTCTGATTAAAAGAAGGTGTCTGTCAGGAAATATAAATTGTATTTTCAGCACGTTTGCGTTTATAATCCCATAGCGAGGCTACATTAACTCTTGTTGATTCACGAGACAGCTGTTTCTTATCCAATTCTCCAGCTATGTCCTATTTTTCTTCTAAATTAATAACAAAACGCCTTTATTCGCTCCAGATAAGCGCAGTGCTTTTAATTAATGGTAAAAGCTTACCAACAGTTCTAACCTGCATGAACGCCTTCAGTTACTTCCACTCCACAAACGGTTAGTTTTTAATAAGGCCAAACTAATTCACAAAATCCTATTTCACAATGTTCCACGCTACATTTGGCTATTGTTTTAATATAACGCATGACGTAGCGAACGAACTAAACTTACTTTGTGTCCCTAAACTTAGTATAGACTTACAAAACAAGCTTAGCGTACTCTGCCGCTCAGTTGTGGAACAATCTTCCACAAGAAATCAATGACACCATCAATTACTATACATATATATGTGTTTGAACACTACCCCAGTACAGGCTACATGTTCCCTAAAAACAAAAACAAAAAATAATTAAACTATCGCAATCGACAACTAGTATAATAAACATTCCCATTTGTATGGTACCTTACATCTTTCTTAGGTATTTATATTGTCATGTTAAATATTGCCTTAGTGAGTCATGTATTGTTTATTATTTTCCATGCGTTTTAATGCATATGGTTCTCTTGTTGTCTAAGATTAGCTTCATAAGTGATGAATGAATGATATAACATATGAGAGGAAAGAGAGAAGAAAAGCAAAATGTCAGACGGGCCTGCGTGTCCAATTCTTAACCCCTTGAAAATAAAGTTTGTTCGTTCGGCCGTTCATTCGTTCGTTCTTTCTTCTTCTTCTTCGTTGTTTTTCTTCGTTCACCTTCATACGGCAATATGAATAAATGCTAAGAGAGTCAACTTAAACTTGTCGATATTTTCCGAAACGTTTGCCCTCAAATGGAGCAGGTGTAGGCCAACATAGTTTTCTCTGTTCTACATATGTTGGACACCCCTGCAACAAATGTTTAGCTGTTATTTTACTAGTTCCACAGTTAAATTCATTAGTATCTCCTACTAAACGTGTTATTTCAGCTTGTAGTTGAATGTCCGCAGTCTGAAGATGATGATAACACGTTCTTTACGGTTGAGTTAGTAGCATGCTAACTAATTCTGTCCCAGGCTACCAAGGCTTTAACGTCGTACACGTTTGGACCATTTGACACGTCTAGAGGTGTGTGTGGTGTAGGTTGATATACCATGTTTGTAAAAAAAAACCGGGCATTCAGTAGATGATGTAATCAACATCTCGTCTGCTGCGTTTACTTCTAGAACATTTCCGGTACCTATTTTAGGATAGGTTAGCACTCCGTGGCAAAGCAGTCACGCCATATGCCCCGCGTCACGATGGGTGTGGGTTCGCTTTCGGACTCACACATTGGCTTCACGGGTTTACATATTTTTAGAAGATCCCTGGGTGTCTTCACTGGAGCAACGGAGTTCGTGCTCAGTGCGATGCTTTCAGCTGGCCGCTTTGTGGAATGAAAACCGAAACATATGGGATTAAACCCGGTGCAATGAAGTCGATCCTCTTGTCTGTAACCCCTTTAAGCTGGGTGGACCTGCGAGTCCAGGTCAGTGTAAGAATTCCGCCTCGATTTGGATTTGGGCATATGGCAAATTGACAAACGTGCTAGTCACTGAACTACTGAAAATGTCTGAATATTTTAATAACATGAAGTGGTAAAAGCTGTTGAAGATAGTTTGATTTGGTTTGGCTTTGGGCAAGGGTCGCTTCCATTGTACACTGATATCCAAATAAGTGCGCCAGTCTCCTCCCATAGATCACACAGAGAATCTCAGGGACCGGCACGAACTCTGTAGCACTGATACTGAATAAGATCAAGGTCAGACAATTAACGTGCTTCGGCCTCATAAAGAGACACAGCTCTTTGTTACAGAATGTTTTGGAAAGGAAAATGGTGAGGAAGCGTACAAGAGGAAGACTAGGCTGTATGTGAATGGACATGATCAAATGTTGGACTAGAAGAAGTCTGTATAAGTGCACAGAAGAGCTTGTTGGGGTAAGATCAGCATGACAGCCGATCTTCAATGTGGCTATGACATTTGATGAAAATATGAAAACCCATTTATATCCCATTAAAGTATTCAAGATGCTGGCGATAAGTCTTTACCCTGACTGTGAAGAAGTAACCTGAGAAAGCTGAAACTAGGCAAACTGAAATCTCAAATTTGGACAGAACGTGTGAAGTATGTACTCGTTTCATAAACGGGTTCTCCCGATTTGGTGAACGCCCATCAAAACCTATTAGCTTGAACTACAGCTCCGATGTCTTGTCAGAACAATAGTGAAATCAGAGGCCAGGACTGTGTTAAAATTCTTAAAGTTACAGGGCAAAATTACTTACAGTGTTTCATGATCATTGCCCTCCGTGACGAAGTGCTTACGCCGCCTGCCTCATGCTCCGAAGGTTTTTGGTTCGATTCCGGACTACAACATCCTGTTCACGAGTGCAATTTTCGCGGAGACTACCAAGGGTCGTTGCTGGAGCTACGGAGTTTGCCCTCTGTGCGACGCTGTGCATAAAGAGGCTGAGCCATATGGAATAAAACCTGGTGCAATGAAGGTGATCCTCTTGTCATAACGGTGTTCTATTGCGGGAGTATATATCGTGGAGGAACTTTGTTAATGCAGATCTCCCGATCAACTTTAATTTTAAAAAATTGTCATTTAAAAAAAAATCAAACTTTAAAAAAAAAAATAAAGAAAACATCGCGACAACTGGAAAGAGAGGGAAGAGAGGCAGAGGCAGCTCAAGAGAAATCATGCTGGATGGATTGAGACAGTGACATGGAGGATTATCATCAGCAGAGTTGATCCTGAACACCAAAGATCAAGATCTGTGGACAGCCATGAACGCTTACGCCAGCTGTCTTCCCGTGGCCTTCTTTCCTCCAACTTTCCCGTTGTAATGAGGCATTTCCGAAGGCACGCGATGGGTAATATTTTAATAATCACCACACCACTGTTACTTTCTCAGATTCTTGGCACCAATTTTAAGAAATCCAAAGTGTCCTGGTTATAGACATGAACTACATGTACTAGTAAGATGAGGGCCTCGGTACTACAATGGCTAGCATCCTTGCTTGCAGGTCTTGTGGTCATGTGATCGAAACCTCTTCGAAGAGGGGATTTTTAACAACACACTTAACCTGACTCCCAGGTCGAGATAGTCTAAAATCTGTATCAGGAAATATTCAGGGAAATAAAAGCGTCTGGTGGGATATTCACTATAGCACCCACCGAGTGACGATTGTTCTATAAAAATAAGTCGTTAGCACCATATAGCTACCTCGCCTCTAGACGAGGAAAACGGGTCTTTACTTATCATGTGTTTACTTTACTCGTTCATTTTATGAACTCAGTGTCGTTTTCAGTAATTAATATCTTTTAGAACTAAAACCATGCAATTTACGACTTTATGAACAAAAACCCACGCAATTTATGGCTTCATAAATTACAGCTAACAGATGTGCCTAGCACTCACGCCCCTGGCGATACAGACTCCTATATTTACACTGCATGCTGCGCAGAGATACGCCCAGGTTTTCAACTAACCAGGTCCTGCCACTTCCTTCATCTCCAGTTTGTTTTCTCGGTGGCTCACATTGAACAACTCACCCCTTGAATTTCGTCATACATTAACGCCCAAATCAAGAAAGATTTCTTTCTTTAATCATACTCTTGCTCACAGACATAAACAGTTTGAAAGGAAAGGAATAAAACTTCTTTACTTTAAGGGTTTCTTAACTTTTTTTTGTGCATGAAATGACAAGAATATAACAGTAAAAATATCGTGTTAATGATAATTTAAAAAAAAAAAAACACACACACACACACACAGTTGAAGACAATAAGCATAATACAACTTCCAGTTCAGAATTAAATAAACAATATTTGAGCCATTGACTTTAAGAACATTTAACTGTCCTCTTGTTTAAAATTCAATAAACAATACTTGAACGATTGAATCTATGGGCACCGTTTTATATTGTGGAAATTAACGACATCCTAATGAGGGACTGATCTCCATTTCATACTATTGAAAGCAGGTCAGGGTGGGAGTGTCTGCTACTGAACTATGATCGGGTGTCTAGCTGATTGTCGTAGAAGTAAACTTGTTTACTTGTGTGTGCGTTCGTTATTTAGAGGTGACAGGTTCGAATCTCGGTGTTCCTATAGCAGTTAGTTGTTATAATGCCTAGCATGTCCTCTGATCTCTAATTCGTTTCTTTGCTTCCATGAGTGTCAATCAATACCTGTATATTTATTTCTCATACAAAATAAAATCAAACGTTTCCAGTAAAGTCTTTGTGGGGGGGGGGGGGGGGGGTGTCCAAATATAGAGGGCGGGGGAACAGAAAACTACGAAAAACTAACCAACGCATTTGTTCTTCTGCGTTCGTCTGGAATGTTGTTTTAGACGTAGTTGCGTTGTGCCTGTTTACAGCAGAGCTGCGATTTTTGCACCTTTCGGTCGACACAACCGACTTCGGGTATTTGTTTACCAGATAACCTTTCCGGGTCAACGCATATGAGAGTCGAAATATTACCATTTAATTTAACACAATATGTAACAGAAAGCACAACTGCAGAAGGATATGATACTACTTTGCAGAATGTCGTCACTGGTCTATTATTAGATCAGATCCAGCCACTCACTGAATCGCTGGTAATCAATCGCTGATAATCAATCGCTGTAACATAAATGTCAGACACCTTCTTGTCTACAGTCGCCTTACTGTGGTTACCGTATCTTTGGATACACCCATACGTCCCCGGAAGCCCTGCCCAACATACGAACACGTTATTCAGACACATGATCACATTACCCTATGACATCTTTTCAATGAAATATTTGCTTTCTTGCAACTAATATATACTATTATTTGCAAGAGATGTGACGAGCAATATATTGAACAGATCGGTAAAAGTCTGGCTGACCGTTTTAGGCAACATTTTAGAGACACTAAACAACATTTCTACAAATTTTTCTCCAATCACTTCAGCTCTCACGATCACATGGGTAGTGGCCAGGTATGTGTTACTGTCGTAACGATGATGTATGTGCCATTGCCATATTGTCGTGTTATCCGGACAGTTCGTCCAGACTCAAAATAGAGAGCCACTTAATCAATATAATGGGATGTGTCCATCTAGCTAGAATCAATATTTTTACAAATGTCACCGTCTATCTCTGTTCACTCTCTTATCATATTTATACTATATACAAATGAGGCCCTCACCTGTGGGACTTGGCTGAACGCCTCTAAGCCGGGCCCCTTGGGTGTCAGGGTCTGGCCATAACTTGCCACTGGCTCGTGGTGGCTAGGTCTCGGGGGATTGACGCTGTGCCGCCAGCGTCTGCAGCCTACCTTGTGCCAGACGTATTGGTTTGGTTACCCATTCCTCTGGAATACACAAGACTAGGCCGAGAGAGGGGACATGTCGTTTGGGCGCCAAATGTTTCTCTGAAGCTCTGCCCAGGCATTGTGATGGAATATTGGCCACATTCCAACTCACACACTTTGGTCTGTCAAGACTGCAAGGTGCCACTCACTATATTCAAATGTAACGTTACTTTTCTCGATTTTACTGTGCCCATATTTTTTTGGCCCACATTACTTGATTGGTTATCAAAACCTAGTAACCACCTAAATACCCTTCCTGCATATGGAATTATCTGTTAACATTTCTCGTTTCTATAATTTGTATGTTTTTATATAAAATTATAATTTTGTTATCGATCCCTGTTTGTAATGTTCCTGATGGAAGTTAATTAGGAGACCGACGTATGATTTCTTTGTTGCGGTTTAGCTTATTTGTTACACAATAGCTTAACCTTGTTTTATTATTATTACTATTATTTTATTAATTAATTATTGTTTTCTTTGTATTAACATCTCCATTATGATTGCTGTTCACCTGGTCCTAGTTCGTTGTAAGGTACGTACATGTATATGTGCTTGTTTCTCTTTCGCATGTTACATCTAACACAGAATATATAATCGCAGTGTAAGAGGTCTTGGGTTTTGTGTAGTTATTAATTACAGTGACACTAGCAGAATATATAAAGCTAACCACAACATGATAAATACTTGAACCTTGAATGTTTTCTAGTTTGTCGAGTTCCTTAGATACATGTTATGATGATTTGTGTTCGCTCGTTTAACATTCTGGGTGAAACAAAGTTACGTTTATGGTGATTCACATTCCTCTGTTTAACGCGCTCAGTACTCATATATATCATCATCATCATGCAGTAGGTTTTTAGCAGGATGTCGCTCTCATCACGGCCCACCGGAAAGATTCTAAATCCTTTGGTTTCCCTGACTCTTGCATTTTGACGTCAAGGTGTTTTGACTTTCCTGTGTCCATGTTTGCTTTTTCCTTGAAGAACTACCATTGCATTGAATGTAGCCAATGTATTTCAGATTCCAAGACACGGTGCTGTTTATGAACAGAGTCAGCATTCTTCGAAGTTCAGATCTAGTAGCATGACAGTTGCTTTCTTCTTCTTGGTCTAGGATATTCTAAGATCCTCCTCCCCCCCCCCCCCCCCCCCCCCCCCTGTAATTCCAGTGACGACGAAATGGTTCATAACTTAACAGTTTCCAATGCTTGTTGATTACTGAGTGAAAATATTCAAAGTTTGTGAGATTTTCAATGTCTCCATTGATGATTGCGATACGAGGTGGAGTCAATAATTAAGTCACAAATGGCTGTAGAAAAATAACTATCTATGATAACAACTTGAGACCAGTTCATTTTTATACATACATTGTCCCTTTATTTCTCAACATAATTTCCACAAACATTGATGTACTTATCCCATCGTTTTATCAGTCCTCCAAAACTGGCCGCATAGAACTGCGTGCTCTGTTTTCTAAACCACGTTTTCACTTCACATTCAACTTCAGCGTCATTCGCGAAATGTCTCCTGCCAAGGTGGGTTTTCAGTGGGCCAAAAAGGTGGAAATCGCTAGGGGCTAAGTCGGGGCTGTACGGTGGATGTTCCAGAACTTCCTACCTTAGTTGGTTAATTTTCTCCTGAGTTAATCGAGTCGTATGTGGTCTGGCATTGTCATGAAGAATCAATACTCCTCTAGTCAGCAGTCTTGGACGTTTTCTTCGAATTGCACCATGAAGCAACGATAGAACTTCACAGTACGATTCAGAATTCACATTGTCACCTTTCTTCTTGAAATTGGTTAAAAGCACGCCTTGACAATCCCAGAACACTGTCAGCTTTACCTTCCCTGTTCAACAGGACGACCAGATCGGATTTCATCAATAATTTTGGACGACCAGATCGGATTTCATCAATAATTTTGGAGAAAATTTTTCTACCCAGCTATGCACCGCTTTACGGGACATACATTTGTCAGCATAATCAGGAAGCATTTCCTTATAAATGTCCTTTGCAGGCAGTCCTTTTGCCCACACAAAACGCATAACAGCACGTTGCTCTTTGGTTGTATACGCCGTAAGTACAGTCGTCATTTTGTTTATGCGCTGCGCATGCGCATGAGACACAAAACCGCCACCTGACGAACGTTCGATGTTGCTGTCACCTAACAACACATAACACCTGTAGAAAACACCAACTACATTTACCTGCCATCCCACAGAAATGTGTGACTTACTTATTGACTCGCCCTCGTATATATATATATATATATATATATATATATATATATATATATATAGATATATATATATATATATATATATATATATATAGTTGTTTTTTTTTTTCATTGCTGACATTATTTTGCATTTAAGCTTAAAAAGAAAAGAAAAAAACCATTTGGATCTTCCCTTTTGACGACAGGATCAACTCTTCTAACCTTTCAGCGCGACTGCATAGATCGCCTAGACAAAAATTCTCAAGTATCTTCTCTCGCAGTCTTCCCGTATCTCTATTTCAACAAATCTTCATAAATGACGTGGGTCTCTCTCCGATTTTTCAATGAATTACATGAAAATAAAAATAAAACAAAATATTGAAAATTAGGGGACATAATAATAAAGAAAAGCAAAGACCAACAAAAAAAAAACACACACACACAAACAAACAAACACACACATAGACACGCACGCATGCACACACATCTAGTATCAGTATTACCTAAAACAAATTTCGTGTCACTTGCAGGACGTTGCGATCAACCCCGTGTTGATTTTTAACGGCAATTTTACGTTGAGTAGTTTGCCATTGATTTCTGAACGAGACATCAACATTTAAGTCCAACTGACCGGTGTGTGGAACGAACCCTCTACCCGCCTTCAGTGCAGAGGAAGTTTAAGTGCGGTCACGATAACCCCTCTAGGGACATACAAAAACATATAGTATCACTAGATTCAATTACCGCCTAAAGGGGCGGAGAACGGGTGTCATGATGTAAAGGATTTGGACCATATAGCAATTATATATATATAGTATGGGATCCCTTTCATCGCCTTGAGATGATCATGCATACGGTGCTTTCATCGCCTTGAGATTACCATACATATGGTGCTTTCATCATCTTGAGATCACCATGCATACGGTGCTTTCATCACCTTGAGATTACCATACATACGGTGCTTTCATCACCTTGAGATCACCATGCATACGGTGCTTTCATCACCTTGAGATTACCATACATACGGTGCTTTCATCACCTTGAGATTACCATACATACGGTGCTTTCATCACCTTGAGATTACCATGCATACGGTGCTTTCATCACCTTGAGATTACCATGCATACGGTGCTTTCATCACCTTGAGATGACCATGCATATGGACATTCGACTGGTGATGTCAATACGACAATATCACGCCGACAGTGATTACTTCCCAAGACATTTTCTGGTAGCCATTTTAGGCTGGGTCTACCTGGAAGTCATTTCAGTTTTGACAATTCGCCTCGATGCGAAATTAAATCCAGGACCTTGGGGTCGGTAGGTAAATTTGCTTGACATTGCAGCTCTCATTTGTAACTGTATTGAGGGTTTTATTCCCAAAGGTTAAAAACCAAGATGCATTTGTTCTCATGTTGGGTCAGAACGGTTAAAGATAAATGACAAGAGGATTGAATTCATTATACCGGGGTGTTATCCCGCATGGTTCAGTCTCCAATCTCAGGGCGCCGTACCAAAAGTGTCGCATATCAAGTAGCTTCAGCGACGACCCACGGGGTTCTCTGAAAAACATTACATTAATGAACCGAATGACAGACGCGGAGAAACGAACACATGACCTTCTGAGTGGAAGACAGACGGCTTGACCACTTGGCCATGGAGAAACCTTTTCACCCGCTCCCTCCTTTTCCACCCCCACTTACATTATCCCCTATTTTCAAAACTTATTCGTGTATGTGTATGTGTGTGAGTGTGTGTGTGTGTGTGTGTGTGTGTGTGTGTGTGAGAGAGAGAGAGAGAGAGAGAGAGAGAGAGAGAGAGAGAGAGAGAGAGAGAGAGAGAGAGAGAGAGAGAGAGAGAGAGAGAGAGAGACGTGGTCGAATTAAATGTTATTTTGACTTTCCGTTTTTCCTCTGTCTCTTGAAGCTACTTCTTTCTCTTTGTCTGGTATGAGTGTCGACCGTTGCTTTAGAATTAATTCATCATATTACTGTAAACAAGCGAGTGAATACGTACACGTACACTCGTTATGTGCGGAATGGGAGAATGAGCCGTGGGTGGGGTTTCTTATATGGAATTATAGTATTGGATACACTGTATTGCCTTACAAGCTTGAACAACAAGAAGCTGATTAGAGTATGCACGCACTCACAGGGAAAAACAAATAAGGGAATATATAGTGAGTTATAAACTATATGGGAAAATTAATCTCGAAAAAAAAAAAAAAACTGTAATCAGCAAAGTCAGAGTAAATAAACAAATTTTTCGGTGTCATATACTCAGGCTGTTTGTAACATTATGAAGAGAATAACAAGTTACTATCGGGAGAGAAGATTAAACACATGAGTAAAGTAACTTTTACTTCTTACAGAAAGAAATGTAATTCCCCCCAAAAAATAATTTAATATTGTGAAGTGAATAACGATATACTATCGGAAGAGAAGATTAAACAAATGAGTAAAGTAACTGTTATACTTCTAACAGAAAGAAATGTAATTCCCAAAAATAATGTAATATTATGCAGAGAATAACGATATACTCTTGGGACAGAAGATTAAACGAAAAGAAAGCTTTTCAATATGCACTACTATATTGAAAGCCTTAGTGTAACAAAGATGGGTGTCTTTGTTTGCTTCTATCGAAAGCTCTAATGTTCTCAGCAAATACACAGCTTTTTGTCTCGCCCTTGCCTTCTAGAATATTACATTGTTCCTACCCTATGTCTTATTGTATTTTCTTCATAACCTTGATACTTAGCAACATCTTTGTAACATACCGACTCATTATTCTAACTGTTTGACGTTGATCACATTATGTGGTTCCGGATGTCTTCATGACTGCAAAACACCCACATTGACAGGAAGCTACGAAAAGACACTCCCTTGCCGTCTTGACAGACAATAGTTTGTTACATTGTGCTTCAAACAAAATAAAATAAAAAGCACAACCATACCTCTCCGTAGCACAAAGCCTGGGCTGAATTGTAGAGATCATGTGTTGCAGCATGATCCCGGTCTCGGCCTGTCTGGTTAACTCCAGAGGAAAGGTCATGGGTTCGAATCAACATCAGGGCGAATTTTTTAACAGACTAAGTGCCATGGAATTATTAATCGCCTTAAGCGACTTCCCGTATCTGCCATGGGCTTATATACAGTAGTTTTCCCTATGCAACCCCCTTTAATTTTATTTATAATACAACATGTCTGCCACCATATTAACAAGTTTTAAATCATAACTGACACTTCCCTACTTCCCAGTTTCTGTCATCCATTTTTCTTAGGTCCAAACTTATGTTTTGATTGGCTCTTTATCTGTTCAATTGAATTGACGTCTAAGTCTACCCAGACTAAACTGGGTCACAGGAAATGTAACAACGACGGCGTGCTACTAGCCATCACACCCAGCGAGTGTCGATTAGTAAAATTAAGTATAGATTTAGTATCCAATTATCCTTAAGGCTTTAAAAGGTCCTTTACTTTCTTTACTAATATATTTAGATAGTTGTAAACTGACTACCATGTCTGTTTATTTGCACAAATTTTTTTTTTTTTTTTAAATGAATTGGAATTGCCTTTGCCAGCTTTAATATGCAGCATCTTTGTGTGGTAAACAACACACGAAACTCCCTATCAATCACGTGACATGTTTCCAAAATGTGCCGTTCAATCTATGACGTAGGAGATTTGCGGTGTGTAGGCCCTACAGGATTACAAGAGTCTTTGTTTATTATTTTGTCAATCCAATTGGGTATGTGTTCTATCACCCTCTATTCAAATGCCTCTCTATTCTGCCGATGTATGTAGATTGGTACCTGCATGTAAATTGATAGAGAGCAGTGACTTCCGGTCCCGAACATGGAGGGTAGGCATTTAAACGGTTAAGGCCTCTGAAGTGTTTATGCTCGTGGCTACCGTTTGCATTCGTATTTTCCTCAGGTTGGACTGGAAGTGTATGGTTCTGTCGCCCTGCTAGTGAGTTGAATGCATGGCGCGACACTGTGAGCTGTGAATTTCGTGTGAAATGCTTTTATATCTGTCCACGGTTGTTTATAGCGTGACTGCATGTTCGGAAAAATGGCGGCTGGCTTTGTCGCAAAACGGACTGGTTTGCCTTATGCAGTAATATGTGGCTGCTGGTTTTCTAGTGACTACCGCTTCCATCGACGAAGAACTGTATTTTTTGTGGAGGACTTTTGTGTTGGCATTCTGGTGGCGGCATTACGTACAGTGAAATGCTTTTAATCTGTCCGCGGTTGTTTGTAGCGTGAACTGCATGTACGGAATAATGGCGGCCGGCGTCGCAGAACTGACTGGTTTGCCTTATGCAGTAATTTGTGGCTGCTGGTTTTCTAGTGACTGCCGCTTCCATCGAAGATGAACTGTATTTTTCGTGCAGGACTTTTGTCTTGACATTCTGGCGGCGGCATTATGCACAGTGTACCTATGTGGGCTGTTGGTTAGTCGAGACTCCTGTCTGTTCCACTTTTCACATAGGGCAGTGGGGAGCATTCTGTACGATATTCACTGGCACATGAACGGAGCATAGTGGGTCGACCCGTTGCTGTGAAGTTGGAACAACAACTAACTAACTAACCATGTAAATTGATAAATGCAATTGTATTTGGCATACATGGGGACAGGTTGTTTTATTGCTGGTGTGAGTATAGGTGTGGTTCTGCATCTAATAACTAGAGCTGCAGCACAGAATGTGAAATGCTGACTGCTGTAATGAGTCGGTCCGGTATTAATAATTTCAGTTGTGATATGATATGAAGTAACTGGGCGCAGCCAATGTGTGACTGTTTATAAGAAAGTTAAGGATGTCGTGGATAGAGAATCAAACTAACACGAAGGAATCTGGAATTGTCACAAAATCATTTACCAAAACTACATAGAACAGACACATAAATGTATTGGGAAAATCAACAGAAGATGTGGATTTATCCTGTCTTTAACAGAAGAGGAATTAGCCTTATGTTGGAAAATCCCAAGCATGTGAAGCAGAGGGTGACACAGAAAGATGTATGTGGGCAGCTTAAACAGAAATAATGATACAAACAACACCAACTTCATCAAATTACAAATGACAGAAAAGATTGGAGAGTGATGATCGCCGATGTCCGCTCCAGCCGAGACACAAGAAGAAGAAGAAGAAGAAGAAGAAGAAGAAGAAGAAGAAGAAGAAGAAGAAGAAGAAGAAGAAGAAGAAGAAGAAGAAGAAGAAGAAGAAGAAGAGGAGGAGGAGGAGGAGGAGGAGGAGGAGGAGCAGGTGAAGTTGTCTTAACCTAAGATCGTTCCGGATTTCGTATAATCATGAGCATTCTGAACTTGGATCTGTAACATTGGTGGCAATCCAGGTGACGTTACGCAGAACCCTCGAACACTACTGGATCTAGGTTGAGATGCCCTGCCCTTCAACTCCAGACAGGAAAGGGCTTGTTGTTTGTAAAACTTAGGCTTGTTCATTCATATTAACACCGCTGTATCAACCGTCAGTTATCACGGACACGTTCGCGCCTATATCAGTTTTATTCAGTACGAATGCCGTAATATCTAACTACAGTTATTAATATCTTTCAACTTCTAGCATACAGCGGTTTATCATCACGATCGTATGACCGCTGCCATCATCATCAGCATCCAGCGCCATGTCCTGGGTAAATACTGGAATTAATAGATGTCCATTCTGTGATACAGTGATATAACCGACGGTCATATCAGTGTTAAAAGTCAACAAAAGGCGGTCTGCTTCCAAATCGCCTGCAGCTTATTTCCAACAAGTTTTGCAGGATTTCGAATCACGTTCGCTACTCTCCCGCCACAGACACCGGCTTCAGTGAAAATACAATACCAGAAACAACCACAAGTAGCAGTTGAAAGGAAATAGCCGCGATGGGTGAAAGCTAAATACATGTTAATAAATTGTTAGTGTCAAGATGACAATTTCCCATGAACCCTTAAGGTCATGTGAGCCTCAGTAGCATAATGTCCAGACACTCGCCTGCCTGCTCTATGGTCATGAGATCGATCCACACCGAGGCGGATTCGAATGTTTACAAGTGGTCTGGGCGTCCAGGTCGAACCAGTCCAAAATGGGTACCAATAAATATCTTGGGAAGTAAAGTCATGATGTGCTGACCACATCACCCACCAAATGCCGATTAGTATGTACAGATATGGGTCGCACAAATCACAAACTCCGTAGCTTCAGCAACAACCCTCCCCGCCAGGAGTCTCCGAGAAAACTGCACTCGTGAACCGAACGACTTAGACCTGAATTCTAACCCACAACCACCGGAGCATGAGGCAGGCGTCGTAGCAACGGAGACTCGCTGCGTAGCTCAAATATTGAAAGGGGATTGGGGCCGCAGACAGCAGTTCACATACTCCCAGACAGCAGATCACATACTGCCAGACAGAAGATCACATACTCCCAGACAGCAGATCACACACTCCCAGACAGAAGATCACATACTCACAGACAGAAGATCACATACTCCCAGACAGCAGATTACATACTCCCAGACAGCAGATCACACACTCCCAGACAGAAGATCACATACTCCCAGACAGCAGAACACATACTACCAGACAGCAGATTACATACTCCCAGACAGCAGAGCACATACTCCCAGACAGCAGATCACATACTACCAGACAGCAGATCACACAATCCCAGACAGAAGATCACATACTCCCAGACAGCAGATCACATACTATCAGACAGCAGAGCACATACTCACAGACAGAAGATCACATACTCCCAGACAGCAGATTACATACTCCCAGACAGAAGATCACATACTCCCAGACAGCAGATTACATACTCCCAGACAGCAGATCACACACTCCCAGACAGAAGATCACATACTCCCAGACAGCAGATTACATACTCCCAGACAGCAGAACACATACTCCCAGACAGCAGAACACATACTCCCAGACAGCAGAGCACATACTCCCAGACAGCAGAGCACATACTCCCAGACAGCAGAGCACATACTCCCAGACAGCAGAGCACATACTCCCAGACAGCAGATCACATACTACCAGACAGCAGAGCACATACTCACAGACAGCATAGCACATACTCCCAGACAGCAGAGCACATACTCCCAAACAGCAGATCACATACTCCCAGACAGCAGAGCACATACTCCCAGACAGCAGAGCACATACTCCCAAACAGCAGATCACATACTCCCAGACAGCAGAGCACATACTCCCAGACAGCAGATCACATACTCCCAGACAGCAGATCACATACTACCAGACAGCAGAACACATACTCCCAGACAGCAGATCACATACTCCCAGACAGCAGATCACATACTACCAGACAGCAGACCACATACTCCCAGACAGCAGATCACATACTCCCAGACAGCAGAGCACATACTCCCAGACAGCAGATCACATACTTCCAGACAGCAGATCACATACTCCCAGACAGCAGATCACATACTCCCAGACAGCAGAGCACATACTCACTGACAGCAGATCACGTACTCCCAGAGAGCAGAGCACATACTCCTTACTTACTGAGGGGAAAAGAACACGCGGAAGGCAGAACGGTGGGGGAACTTTATGAGGATAAATAAACTGGAACACCTAGTGACAACTGAAGAAATTAGTGGAAAAAGAGTAAGTGGAAGGCGGAGAAAGATATCTGAACGACTTGAGACATGACATACTCGTCATAAGAATACGGACCTGATTAAAACTCTGGTGATCGACTGAGATGGGGAACCATGACAGGTCACGCTTATCTGCATGGCACATGATGATGCGAATATGTGAGATTATACAAATGGACTTGGTTCATCAAAGCACGGTGCTTTGTATGCTTGTGCATCTGTGTGTACGTATGTGTCAGCATATGTATAAGTGTGTGTGTGTGTGTGTGTGTGTGTTTGTGGATGGGGGAGGGTTATATCACTAACATTGTTTCAACATAGCAAAGCGGTGTCAGAATATGTGTTAGCACGTATCTGTGGATGTGGTTCAGCAAACCCAAAATTATGTGTATACGTGTATATATGTGTAGGCGTGTGAGCGTGTGTCGTGTGCGCGTTTGTAGTTATACCACAGTATGGCACAAAGTTCTCTTTACTACTCGGTGCAAGAACAGCGACTTGGAATTCGTGAATATATATTTCATAGTGTCACGAGTAAACCACTTTACTAACACAGTCATGAGTAAAACGCTTTACTAACATACAGTCATGAGTAACACACTTTACTCACATAGAGTCACGAGTAAAATATTTTACTAACATAGAATCATGAGTAAAACACTTTACTAACATAGTGTCATGAATAAATCACTTTACTAACATAGTCATGAGTAAAACACTTTATTAACATAGTCATGAGCAAGACACTTTCCACGCATTTTTTTTTTTTTTTTTTTGCATATCCTACTTACAGGGCATCGCTGTCAAGCTGTTGTTGATGTCTTGACAAGTTTACGTTCAGTAGTTTGCCATTGCTTTCTGAACGCCGGCTCCCATATCAACACGTTAAAACCCAGCGCGAAACGGTCTGCTGCCAAATCAGTCACAGCTGTGTTTCGAACGCAGGTAAGCGGGCTCACGAATCGTGTCCGCAAGCCCTTAGCCACGGAGACGGCCTTTACTCACATAGTCATGTTTTGAGTAAAACGTAAAACACTTAACTAACATAGTCATGAGTAAAACACTTAACTAACATAGTCATGAGTACAACACTTTACAGAAACTTAGCAATCACGAATAAGCAAGGCATGTGTGATAGCATAGTGGCTGGACGCTCGTCTACAGACACGGTGGTCATAGGTTCGATCCGCATCAGGGCGGATTCGGAATTTTAAAATAAACCTGAGGGCCCCCCCCCCCCCCCCCCCCCCCCAGGTCGACCCAACTTTATAATGGGATACCAGGAAATGTCTTGGGACGTAAAGTCGACCGGCATGACACTAACCACATCACCCACCAGCGCCAATTGGTCCATACAAAAACATGGGTCCAGCACCATGTACCCAATGCGCTTTAAAGCGCGTAACAGTGTCTTTTACTTACTTTTACGTACTTTACTATGGCTGGACAAAGTTACATTGAGGTTAAATAATCAACTGTAATCTCTTGGCTAATGGCATTGCCAATCACGATTCGCAGAATTTGATAGCGCGCGAGCGACTTCTATTGCGCGAACATCAGATTCTTGCATTCATTCAACTGTTGCGTTGGCTTGAGCCAGATAGCAGCGCGTGCGTGGCGCTTGTAGTTTTTTCCATTGTTAATCTTAAACGAACACATGCCTTGGGATCTTGAACAAGCAGGAAAAGTTCATTCAGAGAAAATATAACGCGCCTTTCTTAGTTTAAAGATGCAGTAAGTTGTTTTGTTTCATAGAACTGGTTGTTTTTTTTAAAATTAGGTTTTTAAAAACAGTTACAAGAAGGATTTGTTTCTGAATGCCATTTCTGTCTTTGGCTGTCATAATGTTTTTAGTTTGGGGATTACAGAAAAATAAGACTTTCAAGTCTTTTATTAATACAGCATAAAACGAAACAAAAGGGTATTATTAGATCCTGCGCAGGCACAATAAAATAAAACAAATACATGCACGTAATGGGCTGGTTGGGACCTTAGACCATGTAAACAGAATTATTAAAGTGAGGAGAATAGATGAAAATAATATGCTAAAAACTAAGACATGTATGAATAAAACAAGTATGAATAACATACAATCGTCCGACATTTCGGTATTTGATACCTCTGTCAAGAACAATACAAACATAAATATTAGTAATTATTATGAAATTAAAATACTCAATAAATAACCATCATCATCAAGTGCCGTACCGACTGGCGTAGGCGTTCATGACTCTCCACAGCTCTCTGTCCTTTTTTTTTCTGGATCAACTCTGTCGTTGATATTCCTCCATGCCACAGTCGCAATCCATCCAGCATCATTTCTCGTGGTCTGCCTCTGCCTCTCTTCCCCTCGATCTTTCAAGTTGTCACGATGTTCTCCAGCGCCTCTCTTCTCATCACATGACAAAAAAAAGCTGTTTGTCTCTTTCTTATTGTTGTCTATAATGTTCTAGTTTCGCCAGCCTCTGTGAGGCATTCGTCATTAGTTACTTTGGCAGTCCAAGGAATTCGCAACATTCGTCTAAGGAACCACATCTCTGTTGTTTCTAATCTCTTCCTAATTTGTTCATTTTTATTTCAAGATTCACAGCCTCAGCACACTCTTTCTTACATTCAATGATAGCGACTTATTGCATAAGTATTCTTCATTTTTTGAAATGCAGCCTTTGCTTAAAATATTCTGCTCTTGATCTCTGTTGTGCATCTTCCATCTGATGTTATAAATTAAAACACAATAAATAAACATTAAAATAATAGTAATGTTTACCAAACATTGCTTTCATTTTAAATTTAGATTTACTATGTAGGTAAACATTGCTATTACTGACCTACCATGATAGTCGCCTGGGTTTGATTTCCAGCAGTATCAGGATTATATTTTCCCTATCAGTACGGTTCTTGGGTCGACCAAGCTTCATAATAATGTGTACCAGACAAGCCGATACGTGAAAGGTAACTGGCTATCTCGACCAAGCTTCATAATAATGTGTACCAGACAAGCCGAGATGTGAAAGGTAACTGGCTGCCTCATCACATGTGTGGTGACCTAGAATACAAACACCGAAAGCAATATTTTTTTCCCTTTGCTCGCTTTGAACTCAAGCGTAGTCTTTACACGTGTTACTACTTCTAGTGCTCTGGGCTGATTATTGCCTGTGGATTAGCTTTCTCTATTACCAGTGTCCCTCGCCAACAGGCGAATCTACTCAGACTTCAGGGATACTTGTCAACATTTAGTCCAATTGACCTGTGCAGCTGTTAACCCGCTCCCTCGGCATCAGCACACTGGAAGTTTAAGAGCGAGCGTTCTTAACCATTCTGCCACGGTGGCATGCAAAGGCAGTATCTGTCATGTGGGTTAGTTGCAGTTGCTTCGACTTGCGCCGCTCTGGGTTCCATCAAGCCTCATAAAATAGCTGGCGGAAATGTCTTTGAAACGTAAAGTGACTGGCATAATACTGATCATTGTTCTTTCAGTTTTACGACTAAAAATATCGGTGCAATGTTATGTGTGCTGCATAATATTGAAATGGACTTGTTACTAGCTAATTTTAGTGTTGCATTGGCTGGCTGACCGGGTGGTTGATTGGTTGATTTATTGTGAATCTCTTGGATACTGACTTTTAACTCCTAAATCCGGTGAATTGGCATTCAGAACTTTTGAGCCTTGAAAGGGCTTGTATCTATTGTAGTGAAATTGGTGAAGAAGAATTTTCTCCAAACCAAGTACCAAAGTACCATTCTCAACAATGACTTTCTTACATAGCTCCCCTTCCCCTTTCTAAGTTCAGAAACCAGCGGGGTGTGGAATACCGGTACTGGAGTTGCACATCTGCAGAAAGGCATATTCGAATGTAATCAGGTCATGATTCGGCAAGGCATACACTGGCATCCGGTCTAGGCTGGGCATGTTTACTCCCCGGTTTTAGGCATTCCATGACCAACAGACCTCAACCCCACGTCCAGGCGGATTAGTGTTGATTTTACACGGTGAAGACTGAGGCCAACTGCCGGGGGAAGAAGCTAGATTTCCCGAGGTCAGTTACGGTGCAGTGTCAAAGCTAGTAGATGCACCGGGTGCCCAATGTTAGCCCCTCGAGGGTGGGATGGCTTCTAGGCAGATACACTCAGCGATGTTGATAAATGTTTTTAAAGTGTCTAAGCACGACAGGAGAAAAACGGCTGGAGTCATGACCTGGACGGGCCCGCCCCCTGAGAGTGTCAGGAAGGTTGAAACATTCGGCGAGGGGGTAGGATCCTACAGAAGCCGCATCGCGGCGGAGTTTTTATCCACACACAATATCTTGATCAGCAAACTGTCCATCCATCATGTGCCATGCCGATAAGCGTGGCGGTCATGTTCTGCTATCTGACTCGATCACCAGAGTCGTGGATCAGCTGTGTTCCTGTCTTGACCATTCCACGTGGCCAAGTCCTCCAGGTATTTACTTCTCGGTCTTCCCTTTGGTCTCTTCCCTTCGATCTTTCCAGTCGTCACTAAGTTCTCCAAGTCACTTCTTCTCATAAAATGCCCAAAAGATTTTGACTGTCTACATCTAATGTCTCTAATCAGTTTACGATCTTCATTTGTTTCCTGAAGGATTTGTTCTTTGGTTTTTCTGCCTGTCCATGATATTCTTTGCATTTTCCTCAGAAACCACATTTCCACAACCGTCAGATGTTTTTTCAGCTTGTCTGCTCATTGTCCACGCTTCACATCCATACAAAAGTAAAGGTTCCATGTAGCACATCAACACTCTTTTTCTCGTTTCAATTGATATATTTTATTGGCCAGTATGTTTTTCATCTTGCAAAAGGCTACCTTCGCAATGGCAATTCTTGTTCTAATCTCTTCAAGGCATCTCCCTTCAGATGTTATGACTATTCCTAGATAACTGTATCGATTCACTTGCTTAAAAATATGCCCATTTACTCGTATATCACATTGTGGTATTCCCTTCTTCCCAGTGACGACCATAATCTGTGTCTTCTCAATATTCAGTTCTAAGCCTAGTTGTTCACTGTGTGCAACAACCGCATCTACTATATTTTGCAGGTCCTGTTCATTGTCTGCAATCAAGACCGTATCATCTGCATATCTAATGTTACTGGTGTATCTTCTCCCAATGTTGATTCCTTCCATATCTTCTATATTTCTGAAAATATCCTCACTGTACAAGAAAAAAGATCTTGAGACATTACACATCTCTTTCTCACACCTCTTTTAATAGGCTGATATTGACCTACATCGTTATCAATTCTGATGGCAGCTTGTTGTTTCCAATATTTGTTCTTTTTTTTTAAAGTCTAAGGTCTTTTCCTTCAATTTATAGATCTCCAAGCATCCTTATCATGTCGACATGTCTCACTTTATCGAAAGCCTTTGTGTAGTCAATAAACGAAGATATAGATCTTTGTTTACTTCTATAGAACGTTCAATTATTGTTCTCAGTATATACACAGCATTTAATGTGCCCTTGCCTTCTACAAACCCACATTGTTCTTCTCCTATTTCGGGTTGTATTTTCTTCCTAACTCTTCGCATGATAATTCTCAGAAGAATCTTTCTTGATGTGGCTCATTATATTAATTGTTCGATGTTGATCGCATTCCAATGCTTCTGATATTTTCGGGATTGCAATAAATATAGAATTACATAATTCAGGAGGTATATCTCGAGTATCTTATATTACGTTCAGCAGTCTGGTGACTTGGTCTATTCCATGGCTACGTGGTCTCGAGGTATGGTGTCCACCTCGAGCGCTGGAGGTCCCAGGTTCAAGCCCCGGTGAGAACCAGGATTTTTTTCACGTGTACTTCTAGTAATAAAATTTCCCTTGGTCTCTGGGTAGTGAGATCGGACGCCCGTGTGTATTTTTGCGCACGTAAAAAATCCCTTGGCAGTTGGAAATCGAAAAAATAGTAGTCTAACGGCGCTGCCTGGGCAAAATTTTGAGTTTAAAATCTACCCAAAGTATTTCAGGATCCTCGCCGGTGCTACGGAGTTCGTGCACTGAGCTGAGTTTCTCGAGACTCAGGTTTGAGTTAGGAGGAAACCGGAGCACCTATGGGTTACACCCGATGTTGATCCATCGACTAAACTAAACTAACCTAAACAAACATATTCTTCTAAGGCATTGATCATTTCTATTGTGATGTTATCTGTACCCTGGGTCTTGCCAGTTTTCATGTGGTTAAGAGCATTCTGAACTTCCATCTTCAAAATTGATGGTCCTACATTATTATTCCGATGATCATACTGTTCTTCTCTTGTATCATCATAAAGGTCTTTCACATAATCTGACCACGCATGTAAAATCCTTATGTTTTTCTATTATGATTTTGCCATCTTTGGTTTTTAGGCAACCCATTGATGTGTGTGTGTTCTTTTGTTAGTGATGTCATTAATTCTTGTGTGCATTAATTTGGTATTCCGGGTGTTGTGTTGGTTTTCAATTTCCTTGCAATTTTCCTCAAGCCATTTTTCTTTTGCCTCTGTGCATAGCTTCCTAGTTTTCCTGTGAATCTCTTCAAATTTTTCCTTGTTATTTGTCTTCTTACTTCCATGAGTTTTAAGATGTCTTCCGTCATCCATTTCTTGCGTCCTATAATCTTTATTTTTGGATGGTTGTTTCTGCAGCTTGGTTGATTGATTTCTTTAATATTTCCCATTGGTAACTGACGTCTTGAAATAATATTTCCATATCGGACAATGCATCGAATCTGTTCTTTACCTCTACGTTGAATTTATTTTTATTTCCTCACGCTTCAGTGCCTGTAGATCAAATTTTCTGTTTAGCTCAGGACATTAGCAACAGTAAGCCAGTGCTCTACCCCGTGCCATTGGAAGATGCACTTGGAGTATGCGTAAGTTAAATGTTGAAATAGTAGAGTTGCTAACATAGCAATTTGTCTTATAAGAGTCACATTTTCCAGTGTACAACATGTTACAATTGTTGTCTCATCAGTTTGTAGTTCAAGTAGCATTTTGCCAGGTTACACTATATTACAATAATCTTTCTCCCGAGTACTTAGTTGAGAGTCGCATGTTGTCAAATCACACCTTGTTACACGAGTTTGTCTCTTTAGTGTGTCGTTGAGAATCGCATTTTGCTAATTTGCACCATACTAGAACAATTTATCTCATTACTTTATCATTTGGAGTCACATCTTGTCGATGTGCCATTCTAGTAACCATAACAGAACAATTCTTCTATCAAGGGAAAGGATCATAAACTTGTGTATATCAGCCTCAAAGTATTCTATGCTCATGCTGAAGCATTATCTACACCGAAGAAAGAGGTGAAAGAAAGAAGGAAAGAAAGAGAGAGAGAGAGAGAGAGAGAGAGAGAGAGAGAGAGAGAGAGAGAGAGAGAGAGAGAGAGAGAGAGAGAGAGAGAGAGAGAGAAGAGAAGTCTGGCAGTTTAAGGTATTCACAACAATGCCATAATAGACACACAGTAAACAAAAATGTACATTATACGAACCGGTGCGTATTATTGCTGTGGTTTTCTTTCTTCTTTTTCAGACGCAGCAACGACGAGAGCCAGCCAGCCCTACATGAACACCGACAGAAGCAACATGGCGGACGACATAGGAAAGGACATAATGACAGACCCATCATCAAATCGCCACGTATGCACAATGTTAGTGTTCCATTTCTTCATTTATCCCACAGCTTGTGCAGTGGATCGTCGTAGAGAGAACGCAATTTTCTATTTTTCGCTTGTCTTCTTGTTTGTCTTCTTTTCCTTCTTTTACCCTTCATCTCCCATTGGCGCATTAGACCATCAACCAATTCACCCCAAGCACATCCTAACCTTAGCTATCCCATGAAGCTCTGTCCATGTCCTCCCGATATTATCCATTTCTTCTCTACTTCTCATGCCCGTATGTTTTTAGGTCTCTATTTCTTTTGTCGTTGGATTCCAGACAAAGTCCTTTCTAGTTATACAATTCTCAGATTTTCTCAGTGCGTCATTTCCAGCGTATAGCTGATTGCTTGTGCTAGTGTTACACTTCATTACTGCAGCATCTCTTTTACTCCGTCTAGCCATCTCTTCCTGGGTCGTCGTTTGGCCTTGCATCTCGATGTTCTCACGTGAAACTGGTTGATATTGTTCTATTCTAGCTAAATCTCCGAACTGTTATATTCTCTGGTGCTATCTCTACACTCGTTCTTAGTTTCCCATGTGTCTCTCTATCTCTACTTGGTAATGTTTGTTTTGCTTTTTCAATTATGTCCGATTCATTAGTTGTGGTCTTCGGTGGATTATAGAAAAATGAGTAATGGATCCTTTTGCATGCTTTGACGCGTATTGGGCGTATAGTGCCATCCCCATATTTCTAGAGATCAGTTGGAACCCCGATGGATGATCTGGTCAGTATCACTCGCGTTTTTAATTCCAAGGGCAATTATTGGTACCCAGTTTAGGCTGGATTTACATGGGGGAAACCAGTCAATTAAAAAACAAAATTCCGCCTAGATGGGAATTCCAACACATGTCAATCGGACTGCTGTTGCGCTACATCGGCTTCCCTTTTAGATTATATACACAGCTTATGGAGGCATCGTTTTGGATGTCAAATTGGATAAATGCTGACGTATATTTGTTCCTTCAAATGGACGTATTGTGATGCAAAGCTCTGCTTCCCCTCTCCAAGCCCATAAATAAAAGCCATGTACAAGATCGATACAGGAATGTTATATCTGAGGAGCAATGAATGAATCACACACACACACGCGCGCGCGCGCACGCACGCACGCACGCACGCAGACAGAGAAGTGATAGGTAGACAATAAGTAGAGTAGTAACTTTACTAGAACACATAAAAAGTAACAAACTGGACATTGCGATTGAAGCCTTCGTCAGCAGGGGGGAAAGGGGGGGGGGGGGGGGAAACACTCACACAAACCGACACAATTACATGAAAAGTTAGTGGTTAGTTAGTTAGTTAGTTAGTTAGTTAGTTAGTTAGTTAGTTAGTTAGTTAGTTAGTTAGTTCGTTCGTTCGTTCGTTCGTTCGTTCGTTGGTTGGTTGGTTGGTTGGTTGGTTGGTTGGTTGGTTGGTTAGTTAGTTAGTTAGTTACTTAGTTAGTTAGTTATTTAGTTGGTTGGTTGGTTGGTTGCTGGTTGGTTGCTGGTTGGTTGGTTGGTTGGTTGGTTGGTTGGTTGGTTGGTTGGTTGGTTGGATTGGTTGGTTGGTTGGTCGCGGTTCCAACTTCACGGCAAAGGGTCACCCCATAATGACCTGATCCTATGCCAGTGAATATCACACAAAATGCCCCTCACTGACCCATGTGGAAAATAGAACAGAAATGAGTCTCGACAAATCAACAGCCCGCACAGGTATGCTATGCATAATGACGCTACCAGAATGCCAACACAAAAGTCCGCCACGAAAACTACAGTTCATCGTCGATGGAAGCGGCTGTCGCTAGAAACCCAACAGCCACACATTACAGCATAAGGTGAACCCAGTTAGTTCAGCAACCGGTCGGCCGCCATCTTTCTGAACATGCAGTTCACGATAAAAATAACCGCGGACAAATGCAAAAGCACTTCGTACGAAATCCACAGCTCACAGTGTCTCTCAACGCACACAGCTCTGTAGCTGGGTGACGGAACCATGGATCACCAGTCCAATATGAAGAAAATGCGCAAGCAACCAGTAGCCACAAGCATAAACACTATAGGGGCCTTAACAGCTCAACTGCCTATCCTCCATGTTGGATGAAAACACTACATGAAAATATAAATATAAAAGTTACTGGAGAGGGAGAGCTCATAGCGGACAAATCACACTAGTGATTGGGGGGGGGGGGGGGGGGGTGGAAGGAGTATCTTAGGAGCAGCATGCAATATTTTAGAATCTAACCAGGTCACGATTCAGCACAGTACACACGGCTCGGCTGGGATTAGACCTGGATTCGTAATATCATCAGACTCCAATAGGGTTAACCAGGGTGAAAGACGTACTCCCTCTTTCGGTGTTTCGTTTCTGAACTCTTTCATTTCATTCACTATGTCCAGGCAGTTGTTGCTTGTCCCTTTTCTGTCTTTTCCTTGCTTGATATGTCTGTAGTCTAGATGCTACTTTAACGCTTGCAATCTCTAACAGTTAACTCTTTCTGATCCAGCATGTTAATATTTCTAGAATGCAACCGGCTGGGACAGAAAAAGAGAGGTCCATCGCCTGGGAAGTATTTTTTGAAACAGCAGTTGGAATTGTCCGTTCTTTCTCATTGTTGCTTTTAATGATATAGATTATCCCGACCTGGATGCTACTACACATGTATCAATTGACAGGGTATAAATATAGCATAGTACCACTTTGTGAAATAAATAGAATATTTTCCCTAAGTGACTTTTAGAACCAATTTACTAAGTTCGGGACACTTTATGACGCGCATCAGCTAAAATATGTATGAGCACTTTTACAAGGCCAGGTGACTTCCGGTCCAGCATGGAGGATAGGCAGTTGAGTTTTATATGCCCCTGGAGTGTTTATGCTTGTGACTACGGTTTTCTTGCGCAGTTTCTTCATATTGGACTGGTGATGCATCGTTCCGTCACCCAGCTACAGAGCTGAGTGTGTGGAGAGACACTGTGAGCTGTGAATTTCGTGTGAAGTGGTTTTGCATCTGTCCGCAGTTGTTTTTATCGTGAACGGACAAGGTCAGAAAGATGGCGGCCTACCGGTTAATGAGCTGACTTAGTTTGCCTTATGCAGCTAGTGTGTAGTTGCAGGTTTTCTAGTGACTGCTGCTTCCATCGACGATGAAATGTATTTTTCGGGCGGACTTTTGTGTTGGCATTCTGGCAGCGACCTTATGCACAGTATGCCTATGAGGACTGTTGGTTTGTCGAGACTCCTTTGTTCCACTTTTCAAATGGGGCAGTGAGGAGCATTTCGTGTGATATTCACTGGCAAAGGAACGGAGTATTATGGGAACGACCCTTTGTCGTAAAGTTGGAACCGCGACTAACTAACTAGGTATAAAAAGTCATATGTAGCAGGTAATGTGTCAAAGATCGTATGTAACAGGTCAAGTGTCACAAATCGAGTGTATCATGTTGTATGTATCTTATGCACATGAAGTGAGGTAAATCCACCAGGTAAGTAAAGACATACAGCCAACTTAGTGTTTATTCATTGTTCATGGATATATCACCCCTTCCTCCACATATCACACACACACACACACACACACACACACACACACAAACATACACGCCAATCTTTTAATACAACGATGGGACTTTTCTCCACGCCTTACACACATTAACGAGCATTGGGCATATGGTGCTAGCCCCATGTTTGTATAGACTAATGGACACTCAGTTGGTGATACAATCAGTATCACATCGGCGACCTTTACTTCACAATCATTTTCCTATTTATTCAATGTTAGGCTGGGTCGACCATCCATCCATCCATTATGTGCCATGCCGGTAAGCGTGGGCGGTCATGTTCTGCCATCTCACTCGATCACCAGAGTCGTGGATCAGCTCAGTGTTTCTGTCTCGACCATGCCACGGGGCCAAGCCATCCAGGTATTTGCTTCTAGGTCTTCCTCTTGGTCTATTCCCTTCGTTCTTACCAGTTGTCACCAAGTTCTCCAATTCATTTCTTCTCATAACATGCCCAAAAAATTTTGACTGTCTGCGTCTAATATCTCTAATCAGTTTACGATCTTCATTTGCTTTCTTGAAGGACTTGTTCATTGGTCTTTCTGGCTGTCCATTGTATTCTTTGCATTTTCCTCAGAAACCACATTTCTACAGCCATCAGATGTTTTTCAGCTATGACTGCTCATTGTCCAAGCTTCACATCCATATAAAAGTACAGGTTCTATGTAGCTATAGGTCGACCGGGAAGCTAAAAATACGAATCCGCCACGATGAGGATCAAACCCACAATCATTGGCCCTGCACGCTGCCGCGGACTCTACATATGTAATTTTTTTTTTTAAAGTAAACATAAAAAACAGCCCGAAGCAGGAGACTGCCATGGGTATGTGGTGTGCTAGGACCATCACATTTTGTAGCCCTGAATGCACGGATTAATATTTGGCCAAGTTTTTTCTCTGTTGGCGGATGGGGAACCCTAGTCCGACCTCGCCCATGACTTTATCAGCGCAGTTTCCGATCAACCATGACTACCGCGCCTGTCACATTCGACATTCGTTGTATGATGTGTACACCAATGTTTCGTTGTAAGGTATGTACACTGTGTCTGTGTTTAAAAGTCGCTTAAAAGTCGACAGGGTCGACTTCATTGCACCAGGTTCTTATCCCATATGGCTGATGTCTCTTTCCGCAGCGCGGAAAGCGTCGCACAAAGCAGGAACTCCGTAGTTCCAGCGACAACCCTCAGGAGTCTCCGGAAAAATGCACTCGGAATCGAACCCACAACCTTCTGAGCCCGAGTCCAACGGCTTGACCACTTCGCTAACGTGTGTTTTTTATCACTCAATTTTTCGCAGGACATGGACAGACAGAAAGAACAATGAGCAAGTCCTACAATACGCAAAAGAAAACAGCAAACTAATTAGAGACCTTAGATGTAGACGGATCAAATTATTTGGGGTACGTGAGAAGAAATAAACAGGAGAACTTGGTGAAAACTGGCAAGATTGAGGGGAACAGAACAAAAGGAATGCAGATAAGTCTCCTATCTGGATGGCTTGGCTGCATGGCATTTTAGGGACAAGAACACAGAGCTGATCCACGACTCTGGTGATCGTGTAAGATGACGAAAATGACCTCCCACGCTTACCGGCAGGGCACTTGATGATGATGATGACAATTACCTATTTGACGTAGACGCACATAAAAATATTAACCAGAAAACACTGAAATAAAAGTTCCTATGTTTCTTTCAGTTGTTTGTGTGTGTCTTTTGTCTGTGTAGATATGTTCATACACTGGCTGGAAACCAAAGACTGCTGCTTCTGGCAGTGGGTGCCGTGGTAGTGTTCATCCTACATGTTCAAGTTTCCTTCGTTTTAATGCAGGAGAAAGGTGAGTCCCTTGGGCGTTTGTTGCAATAGTTTCACTGCAAGAAGGCGGCGATAGTTAATTTACGCATGAAAGTAGCTGTATGTTATATTATTATGTTATGCTGTGCTATGCTGTTATGTCGTGTCATGTTATGTTATGTTTTCATGTTATATTATATTATGTTATGTTATGTTTTTATGTTATGTAATGTTATGTTATGGCATGTTATGTTATGTTATGTTTTATGGTATGTAATGTTATATTATGGATGTTATGGTATGTCACGTTATGTTATGTTGTCATGCCATGTCATTTTATGTTACGTAATGCTATGTTATGTTATGTTGTCATGCCATGTCATTTTATGTTATTTTATTCTATTTTATGCAATGGTATGGTATGTTATGTTATGTTATCATATCATGTCATGTTATCTTATATTATGTTATGTTATGTTGTCAAGCCATGTCATGTTATGTTATCTTTTGTTGTCATATCATGACATGCCATGTTATGTTGTCATGTCATGTTATGTTATCATGTTATGTTATGTTATGTTATGTTGTCATGTTATGTCATGTTATGTTATCATGCCATGCCATGTTATGTTATGTTATCGTGTCACGTCATGTTATGTTATGTCATGTTATGTTATGTTGTCATGCCATGTCATGTAATGTTATGCTATGTTATGTTATGTTGTCATGTCATGTTTTGTTATATTGTCATACCATGTTATGTCTTATTGTGTTATATTGTCATGTCATGTCATGTCATGTTATCATGTTATGTTATGTTGTCATGTTATGTCCTGTTATGTAATGTTATGTTATCATACCATGTCATGGCATGTTATATTATGCTGTCATGCCATGTCATGCCATGCCATGTTATGTTATGTTGTCATGCTATGTTATGTTATGTCATATTATGATATCATACCATGTCATGTCAATGTTATATTATGCTGCCATGATATGTCATGTCATGTTATATTATGATGTCATGCCATGTCATATCATGTTATATTATGCTGTCATGTTATGTTATGTTATGTTATGTTATGTTATCTTACGTTATGTTATGTTATGTTGTCATGCCATGTCATGTCATGTTATGTTATCTCAATCGAGGTTTTTTACAAGTTGTTCATTCCCATGCGTGCTCAGTTCTCCGATGTAGCAGTCATCTCAATGAAGGGGTGGATATAATAACTCCTCTATTGACATCCAATGAGGGGTTGGATATGAAAACTCTCCTCATGGCATCCAATAAGGGGTTGGCTATAATAACTCCTCTCTTGATATACAGTGTGGGGTTGGATTCAGCGATGATACAATACATGTACACCAGAATTACGCCTGCTTTTTTGTGGGTAATTTTATAATGAAATCTACAGGCCAGACCCTGAAGGGGTCAGCATGAGTCAGATGCGGACATCGTGACGTCGAAGCCAGTCCGCCCCGCCATTATTGTATTGTTTAACTGTCATAACGGCCTGGTGAAGAGTCGGCTTCAAGAGTAACAATAGATGGAGCTCTCAGGCTGGGAAAGGCAGACATTATGAGGACTTCCTATGAACGGCAGCTAGCTGAAGATGCAATATTAGATCAAATGAAATGTTTAAGGGTGAATTTGAGATTTAGTCTGGCTCCAGCAAGAGTTGAGTTGAGTTGGGTCATGAACCAACATTACAGCACTCGGGACATTCGCGACGACCCACCGGAGTCCTCGAAAAGTTTCACTCGTGAACCGAAGGACGCGGCCCGGAATCGAACCCACAACCTTCGGAGCCCGAGTCAACCGGTTTGACCACTTTGCCACGGAGCTCCGATATACAGCATTCGAAAAACTGCTGCGAGCGATTTGGGCAAAGTTGGTTTTCATACAATGGTATGTGTTCTGGTCATCGAGAAAGCAATGGCAAACTACTGAACGTAACATTGCCAAGAAATCACAAACAGTCAAAAAAATGCTGGGGTGGATTGCAATGTCCTGAAAAGGATATGCAGCTAACTTTTTTGTTATCAGTCATTGTCCATATATAGGGTGTATTGTAATGACTGTGCAGTGTTTGAAAATATTGCCGGTCCAAGTTGTGTATTCACCCTCTGTAAAGTTCATGTAACATAATAGGTAAATACAAAACTTGGACCTGCAATATTTTCAAACACTGCACAGTCATTAAAAATACATTCATGTACAACCATTGTACATTGACCAAAAGATAAAAAGCCAGCATGATATTAAACAGACATACAACATGTGGTACTTATTTTAACAGCGCATTTGGCAGCTCTTCCAAGACTCACTAGCTCTCCGTCTAAGGTGACCAACAAAAGTGATCCGTCTCCTCTGAAGATTCTTATCTTGAGCTACATGCGAAGTGGATCCACCTTGTGTGGGGACATTTTACAGGTAAAAGTTATGTCATGTCTTCATCATACGTAAATTATTGTGTTGTTGCTTGGTCTACTAGCTAGAGAGAAAACTCACGACCTATTCTTCAGTGCACCTAGGACTACAATTATCCATCCATTCATCCATCCATTCCCCCTGCCTGCCTGTCTGTCCATCCGTTCGTCTGGCTAGCATCTATTAATGCACTCAAATACTGTATAGTTAAGTCATTAACAAACAAGTACAGGATCCTGTTGCGCATCTTAAAGCGCATTAGGCATGTGGTGCTGCCAGACCCATATTTTTATAAACCAAACGCTATTCGGTGGCTGATGTGGCCAGTTTCATGCCGGCCGCCTTTACTTCCTTTATTTCCTGGTATATCTCAGGCTGGGTCGACCTGGAAGCCTATGCCAAATTTAAAAATGCCGCCTTGATTCGGATTTGAACCTACATCCACCAGGGCCGACAGGTGAGCGTCTAGCTATTACGCTACCGCGGCTTCAAGGTAAAGCTACCAATCGTAACGAATTGTGAATTGCAGACTCTATATGAAGAAAACTACACAACGAGAAGTTACGAACGAAATGTAATATCTTCACTGATTTATTGTAGAACCTTTACAATAATTTAGATTTACCCTAAAACGAATTTTCCTTGAGGTTAGATCTGTATAACCGTGAAACCTGGGAAGTTTGTCTCGAACAGATTAGACCAATTGGTAGACACCCTGGGCTGATTTTAGACAGACATGTGGGTACAGTTCTCATGACGACCTTCCTACACGCCAGGGGATCTCTTTGTGAAATGAGCTCACTTTGAAACAGGATGAATGTTATAGGGCTGCACGTGGATGCAGTCTGTCTGGCTGCTTTCAAAAATAGATGACGACCACACCTAAAATGTCTGGCAGTTGAGCTTTGGCGTGAAGCCTCATTGTGAAGTTTCAGTAGGTTAGATCGCCTACGTTTTTACCCCCTCAGAAGTATCAAAGTAGAAAAGGATAATTTTACACGCCTTAAAGAGTATTGGTTTATGGTGCTCGACCTATATTTTTATAGAGCAATAGGCACTCGATGTGGATATTATCAAATCGGCCTCCTTTACTTCTCAAAACATTGTATAGTACACATTCGAGGCTGAGCATGTGCATGGTGTAACAGTTAGGACGTTATGTTGATAGTGGCATCACAGAACGAACGAATGGATGCCAACTTTCTTCGTTTGCTGCGAGAGGTAAATATTGGTTATTCATAAGTGGTAAAAACTCTGCCGCGGAGCAAGCACTACTGGGCTGCTTCCGATCATCAGAACGGTTACCCCACTCGCCGAATGTTCTCGGTCCTTTTATTTTCATTACACTCTCAAAGGGCAGGCCCGCCTTGGTCATGACATACTGGCGTCCTTCTCCTGTCGTGCTTACTCACCGTCGAGACGTTCGTTTACCGTGCTTATCCCATGTCGACATCGCTAAGTGTGTCTGCCCAGAAGCCATCCCACCCTCGGAGGTGGGAATGAACATTGGGCACCAGGTGTATCTCCCGGAGTTATTACTCCAGACACTCACGTCCAGAAAATGTCAAGGCCCTAATACATCACATACCCACAGTTTCTGCTACGGGCTATATATATATATATAATATATATATATATATATATATATATATATATATATATATATATATATATATATATATATATATATATATATATATATATATGAGTGAGAGAGAGAAAGAGAGAAAGAGAGAGAGAGAGAGAGTGTCACGGGATACTGTGAGTTAATGATTCCCTGATAACCTAGTAAGAGTAACTACAATGTAGGAGGAGGGTTAACACTCGTGTACTTCAGTCTGAGAGGAGGATAAAGGAAAGATCATTGACCGACAAATATAAAAATAGGATACAGGTGTTCTCAGAGGTCATTGCCAGACGATTGGATCGTAAGGACACGGGAACCGGGGAGATCGCGTTGGGGTAAAATGAACGGAGAAAACGTTCAACGGGTTCGGATGCTTTGAAGTATTCGCGTACGGGGAACTCAGGGAAACAGCGTAACAACGGAAAGAAACGAACAACTAACCACTACGTGATTTCACCGCTTTTTGATGTGCAGGATACGTCAAGAGACGAGGGTTGAGGTATGAACATCAAACAATAACGGAGGATTGGACACTCAATATAAATAGTAGCAACTGGGTCTTCTGGTTAGTGTGTGTTCCAAACTGGGCTGAATTATCTATGCATCCTGAGTGGGGAAAGAAATACACGTCCCTAATGGTTGAAAGAATATGGGATATTAGTGTTTTATTCGCTAGTGTATTTCAATTCCAGGATGATAAGTGAATATATAAGGTATTATAATCTTAGCGTAATAATAGCATAGGGATATAGGTGTTTGTTCTTGACTTGTGGCATTGCATTCGTTTATCTAATCGTGTAAACTTTAGTGCACTCATAAATCGTATGTCCGTATGTTTTTCGGAGGCTTTTCAGTATGGCTAGAGAAGGACTCTCACATAAGAAAAGTATATGAAGCAGACTCATATCACCAGATTACCTATCTTCTCCACAGGTTCCAATCCCCCTATTGAAATCAGAGAAGAAATGAAGGTTACTTCACTTGAGCAAATAAAGTACCTACTTAGAACCAACAAGAACATAGACATGTTTTAATATGAAGAAGTGATAACTTAACGTCAAATACAGAACACTGTATGCTCAAACGAATATACAACTAAAGCCCTTAAAAGGAAAAGACGTTAACCTGTGGCAAGCAGGGATACTTAAAACTGCATGCGATTGCACTGTGCAGAAACATTAAACTTTATTAACAAGAGACATTGTGTAGAACATTCATAGTAACTCTAGACAATGTTGGATAGTGGCGGTGTGTATTCAGAGGTGGATTATAATACCTTCCAAAACGGGAAATATATGAATTTCAGTGACTTACCAAATCGGATTATTTTCTGGTGATAAGACATTGAACAGTTGTTTTCTTCAAGAATTGGATTAAGTCCAGACTCAAGCAGGAGGAGATCATTCAGGGTGAGATCACTCCATTTCTATGTGTGCTGTCCTGTGTTTTGGCCGACAGAAGAGGCGAGAAAATCTACGGCACATACGAAGTCAACCGTCCTATCTTGCATTCACACTAGTAGACAATACCAACTACATATACACAGTCCATCCATACACCAGACATAGTTTTCTTTAATAAATATTTTATTAATCGTTGAAAGAAACTGTTGTCGGAGTATGTGTTGAAGGAATAATAGAGAGAGAGAAAGGAATAGATATATGGAAGGGAAGACAGAAGGGAGGAGTGTAGACAGAAGTCAGTCAATAATCCCAAAAGATAATAAGCTTGAAGATGTGCTTGTTGATTCCACGTTCCTCCCGGGAAAATAAGCGACAGAGAGAGAGAGAGAGAGAGAGAGAGAGAGAGAGAGAGAGAGAGAGAGAGAGAGAGAGAGAGAACGATCCTCCACAGTACTGTTGAATACGTTAGTTGCATTCCTTTGCTGGATGTTGCAATCAACCCTAGCATTCATTGGCTGCTTGTGATTTACTACGCAATTATACGTTGAGTAGTTTGCCATTGATTTCTGAACGGCCGACCCCTCGCACCGCCGAAATCAACGAAAATCGATTGGCTTCCAAATAGGCCGCAGCTGATTTCGAACCCTCAGCTCGGTATGTAGGGGAATGATCAAACTGCGTTTCACTAACCCCTTAGGCACAGTCGCCGACCCAAAATATTGTAGAGAATTAAAAATGTCATCATGACCTCAGCTCGTTGAAAGGAAACTCTAAACTGCAATAATGGTGGGAAATATACACTAAAAATGTGATTGAAAACGTTAATTCTTTGCAGATGCACTTAAATACAATAATTAGGCAACTAGAAAACGAAAACAGCATGCGAGTGGAATCATGGATTGGAAAATGCAAAAGAGCGAGATAACATAAGTCAAATTAGTAACATGTGATTGCCTTTTCACAGGAAGGATTCACTAAATTGACGTGATATGGCAAGGATAAAAATACAGAAAAAAACCTTCACATTAATCGCTGATTAGAGAAAGCACAGACCAATATCCTTTTATTTTCAAGATTATATTTAGTGTCTCAAGTTTCCTAGGTGCCGTATATTTTCATGCAGGCTGTAGTCTATTAGCGAGCCGAGGTGGCGCAGTGGCCAGCACACTTGCCTGCAGACCGGTGGTCATTGGTTCTAATTCACATCGTACGTTATTTTTAAACAAATAATTTTGGCTCCCATGTTGCCAAGCCTAAAATGTGTACCAGGAAATGTCTGGGAAAGTAAAGGCAACAGGCGCGATATTGACCACTTCACCCCTAGAGTGCTCATTGGGATTTTAAAATATGGGGCTCGTACCATGTGCCCAATCCGCCTCACAGAGTGGAAAAGGGGTCCTTTACTTTTACTTTGTTAAATTTTACTACGTGAAATTGCTACTTGTTTACCTTTCTGTTTATCTACCTTCATCCCTACCTACCCAATCCTACCTACACGATTGTCTCTCTGCTTGACTACCTACCTACCTACCTACTTACCTACCTACCTTCCTACCTACCTACCTGTCTATCTATCTGTCTGTCTGTCTGTCTGTCTGTCTGTCTGTCTGTCTATCCGTCCGTCCTTCCGTCCATCCATCTACCTGCTTGTTCATTTATCTGTCTATCCATCAGTCTTGCCATCGCCCATCCATCTCTTCATCTGTCTGAATGTATGCCAGTTTTCTATCTGTTAGACAACCTATTTGTCTCTGTACAGCTGACAATGTAATACGTTAATCTGACAAAATAACGATTCTCAATTGTCCTCCATACGCTGATTTCAGGCACACCCAGACGTGTTTTACGTGTACGAACCTCTACTATATTTGTGGGATCACTATGTGCCACACAAACACTTTCAAGGAGCCAGTGTCAGGTATGTATCTTGTTGTACAAATAGCTGAGGTTGTCGGGATAAGAGACGTATTCTGTTGTTTAGAGACGATGCTGGCACGAAGCTGTAAACAGGAAGATTAACTAAATGATTCCGACCCGCACGAACCTGTAAACGGGAAGATTAATCCTGGTATCCCCAAGGAGTGGGAAAAGGAAAGTTAGTTGCTTAGGTTGATGTCGACAAATGGGCTAATAGGTTAACTAAATGATTTTGATATTCGCACGAAGCTATAATCATGAAAATTAACTAAATGATTACGATATTCGCACGTATTAACATAATACAAGTATATGCGCTGACATCAGACTGTAAAGAAGAAGTTATAGATATATTTTATAACGAATTAAACATGGCCTTGGATCAGTGTAACAATTTTTAAATGACTATCGTAGTCGGGGATTTCAATGCCACAGTAGGTAACGAAATGGTAACTGGTGTGAATGGTGGGTTTGACCCAGGTGATAGGAATGAGAGAGGTGACAGATTAATAGCATGGGAAGAATACCATGAAATAGTAATAGGTAACACCTTGTTAAAACACCATCCTCGAAGATTATATACGCGGAAAAGCGTCGACAAAGGCTAAGTAGAGTGTTTCACTGAATTCGATTGATTTTTCTATAAGTTGTCTAGGAGCAAAAATGGCATCTGTGCATCCTTTGTTTTTCCTAAATCCAAGTTGTGTTTCGCTTAGCTGGGGTTCTATAATAGTTCGTAATCTTTTATCAAATGCCTCTGTATTGTGTGCAGTCTCTTTTGCTGCCTTTATTTTTCCAAATTGGAATAATTATGGCGTTTCCCCAGTCTCGTTGTTTTCTGTTGTTCTACCCAAACGTGGTTGAATAGTCTATGTAGCCATGCTGTTCCTACTTTTCTTGCTGCTTTAATCAGTTCATTTGGTATTTCATCTTGTCCTGGTGATTTGATCAATGGGGCTAATTTCATGGCTTCTATAATTTCTTCTTTCAGTATTTTATCGTTTCTTTACTTATTCAGTCTCATCGGTAGAGATTTGCCCGCAACAGACGAACAATATTTCTGGCGGGCCTATTCTCGCTGGTCGCGAGATCCGCACAGTGGAAGGACGGCAAATTTGCTCGCAACAGACGAGCAATATCTCCTGTGATATCTCCTGCGAGCCTATTCCCGGTGGTCGGTGGGATCCGCACAAGTCAGGCGGGGAGTCTTACGGTAGTACACGCTTTACAAGGTCCGGACACTTGTGATTGACAGTTGTGCGCGTCCTACGGTACAGGAGCGTACGAGGCCCTCACCTCTGGGACTTGGCTGAACACCTCTAAGTCGGGTCCCTTGGGTTCCAGGGTCTGGCCATCACTCGCCACCTGCTCGTGGTGGCGACGTCTCGGAGGTTGACGCTGAGCCGCCAACGTCTGCAGACTACCCTGTGCCAGACGTATTGGTTACCCATTCCTCTGGAATACACAGGACTAGGCCGAGAGAGGGAACATGTCGTTTTGGCACCACATGTTTCTCTGAACGTCTGCCCAGGCATTGTGATGGAATTTTGGCCACATTCCAACTCACATACTTTGGTCTGTCAAAACTGCAAGGTGCCACTCACTCATGTCTAGTTCTAGTTCTTCGGTGGCATCTGTGTCAGTTTCTTGAATTCCTGTGATATCTGATGAAGTTGAGAAGTTGTTCGAAGTACCTTTTCCATCTTATTAGGATTTGGTTTTGTTCACTTATTGGTTCTCCATTTTCGTTGTTAATTATTTCAGTTGGGTCAAAGGGTTCTCCTCATGTTCTCATTACACTTATCTTTTTATAGAAGTTTCTAGTTGCCTCGTTGTAGTTTTTATTTAGAGTTTCTCCATACTCCTCCCAGTCTTTTTGTTTTTCTCTCTTTACTATTCTATTCACATGTCTTCTCGCTATTCTATATTCTGTGTAATAGCATTCCTGTTTGCTCTTCGACCACTTTTTTATATTTTTCCTTTTTGTCTTTTACAGCTTTCTTTGCTTCTGAATTCCACCAATTTGTTATTTTCTTTATCCGCGTTTTGCGTTTTTGCGTTGTTCCTCATGTTATCATTGCAGTATTTAAAATGCTTGATTTGAACATCTCCCATTCTTGTCCACTATCTTTCTTTCTATAGGGAATTTTACAAAGATTTCAGTTAGCTTTTTTTCATAATTTTCCCTCACTGCCTCGTCTTTGAGATTTCTGTTATTTCTTGTTAATATAAAATCAGTTTGGCTTTTAGTATCTAGATCGTTCCATTTATACCAGGTGTATATCTGTGAGTCTTTGTGTTTATAGAATGTATTTGTTATATAGAGGTCGTGTTGGCTGCATAGCTCTATCAGTCTACTTCCGTTATCATTTCTTTCATTATGTTGGTCTCCAAATGCTCCAAGATGTTTTGTATGCCCGCTCTGTTGTGTCCTAGTCTTGCATTGATGTCTCCCATAACTATGATGTTGTCCTGCTTATCTATTTTATTTAGCACGTCATGGATGTCTACGTAGAAATCCTCGCATTCTTGCTCATTATTGTTTGTATTACATGGTGCGTATATCTGTACATATGTTGTAATTGTTTGTTCTTTTATTCTCACTGGTATGATTCTTTCTGATATATATTTTATTTCTAGTATTCCTCTTGCTAGACTTTGTTCAATGACTATTCCCACACAGTGTCTTGCCCTTTCTTGCTGTTCCACTCCAGAGTAGACAAACGTGTAAATGTGATGGATCTCCTTGCATCCTTCCCCCTTTATTCTGGTGTCCGCTATTCCCATTAGTCGAATTTTCTTCTCTTTCATTGTTTCTATGAGTTCTTCTTCTTTACTATTAAAACCGCAGACGTTCATTGTGTCTATTTTTTTAATCGCTAATCTATCTCCTAGTCCATTAACATTGCCGAGTCTATATACATTAGGGTCAGTCCGTTTATACTTCTTAGTTTTTCTAAGAGCAGTATGAAGATCCCTTGCCGGATTGCTAGGCCAGTCGCAGGTTTAGGACAAAAATCTGACCATAGGGAGTCCATCCCCTATGGCGAGCCATATCCCCGTTAGCACATGACCTCGCGGTCATGGTTTCCCAGTCTACACCACGTGGAGATTGGGTTGAATTGTGTAGTCTGCGGGTCATTGGCGAGCTACTAATTTTCACTTTTCACCTCTCCTGGGAGAGGCTAGCGCAGGGCCAGACGCAGCCCAAACCTTGTAGACCTTCTTAAAATGGTGTAATATGACAAGTTTTGATGACGTTATTAAAATAATATACTCAATTGAAATGCGATTACATTTAAACAGGTGGGCGATCACTATGTATACATTTTTAAGGCGCACTCTGAATATTGGCAGCAAACAGCAGTTATAAGAATCAACAACATAATAGGAACATTTCAGTGTATAAAGAATGACATCAGACAAGGTTGTGTATTGTCTCCTGATTTGTTCTCATTGTACAGTGAATATATAATGAGACCTACACAAAATATGTCAGGGATTCTGGCTGGTGGACATAATATAAATAACTAACATTATGCTGATGACACCGTCTTGGTAGCAACAAGTCAGAGGGAACTACAGGAAATGATAGATACTGTGGTTGTAGAAAGTCAAAAAAAAAATTGCGCTTTAGTTTGAATAATAGAAAGACAGAAGTCACGGTGATATCGAAGGAAAAGATTGTGCCTAATTGTGCAATTAAAGTTAATGGCGTTATTTTGGGGCAAGTGCAGAAATTCAGATATGTTGGCAAATGGATAACATCAGATGGAAGATGCATCACTGAGATAAAGAACAGAATAGGACAAGCAATAACTACATTCTATCAAATGAAGAACGATTTTTGCAATAAGTCATTGTCCTCGAAAGTTAAGAAAAGAGTATGTTACATAGACCCAGTTTAACATACGGCTACGAATCCTGGACAATTAGTAAACAGGCGGGGGAAAAATCCATGGAAGCCATGCAGATGTGGTTGTATAAAAGATTGCTGAAAATTAATTCATCATCATTAAGTGCCGTGCCGACTGGCGTAGGCGTTAATGACTCTCCACAGAACTGGGTCTTTGGAAAATTAATTGGGCTGCCAAACTGAGCAATCAGGACTTTTTATGGGAAGCTGATTTGCAAAGACAACGTATCACAAACATCAGAAAGAGACAGTCATCGTTCTTGTTTGTTTTTCCACGTTATGAGAAGACAAAGACTGGAATATTTTGTGACAACCGGAAAAATTTGCGGAAAGAGAGATAGATTAAAATAGCGTGAGTAGTCTTGTGTCATGGCACGTAAGGGGGTCAACACACGAATTGATCCATGGCGTCGGAGATCGTAATTTGTGGAGAGGCATGATCGCCCTCGCCAGCCGGCAAGGCACTTGGATGAGATGATATATGGAAAGTCGAACTGAAAACTTGGAGATGTGGATATACAGAACAATAGGTCGTATGTCATGTGCACAAAAACAGTCCAATACAAAAAGTTGCAAAGAGGCTGGGAATGAAAAAGGAGTTGATGAATAAAATAAAAAGACACAAACTCAATATTTCGGCCACATAAAACGACATATCACTCTGGTAATGCTGTCATCATCATCAAGTGCCCTGCCGGCTGGCGTAGGTGTTCATGGCTCGCAACAGATCTCGGTCTGTGGTGATCTGGACCAACTCTGCTGCTGATATTCCTCCATGCCACCGTCTCAATTCGTCCAGAATCATTTCTCTTGGTCTGCCTCTGCCTCTCTTCCCCTCGATCTTTCCAGTATAGTGTTGGTAATGTTATACTAGAGGGGAAAAGTTGAAGGCAGGCGAGCAAGAGGCAAGGAAGATATCATGGAGATATGGGGGAAGCATCAGAGAGTGTACAACAAAGGCGAGAGACATATAGTGTTGGGGGTCCATTGTAGCTAACCTTAATTGTAGAGACGGCAACTGGTGGATAGATTGAAGTCACCTTTTTCTGTCTTATGTGTATTTTGGGAGTATTGATCACGCTTGTCTACAGGCCTGGAGGTCTTCGTTCGAATCCTCTTCAAGGCTCGCTTTATTTATTTTTTTTTTATTGAGAAAAATTATGTTTAATTTAGACAGACCTGACGGCGCTTCTAGCCACTTCCTTCTTACAGTGCTGATCTTCTTAACTATCGCATCTACCTTGCTAGTACTTATTTCGCTAATGAGCGAGGGCCAATGAAGTTTCGAATCTACACTTGTTGGAGACACCAGATCTGGAACTTTTCCACCTGTTCTTGTCGATCTCTAACGGATCGCTTTCGATTGCCTCTCGTACATGCCTGTAATGCTTTCTTGTCCGTCAAGTAGACTTCTTAGGCTAGGCCGAGAGTTCAACCCTCAGTCGTTTGTTGCCCTGCTATTTTTATCATCGTTTCTTTCTCTTTGTTGACCTTTATTCACCAGTGAACGTGTGTTTTCGCAGTACTTCTAGCCACCCGCCTTGTTATTCGTATTTGATAGCATCTTGGGTGTTTTACATTCACGTGTGCTGATACTTGCTGCTCTCGAAATTGCCTTTTGTGTGTTTTACGTTGTCGTCTAGTTTTGTTTATATATTATATTATTTCCTTGTCTTCTGTTTATATGGAGTATAATAACTTTTTAGTGGTAGAAATACACATGACATTCACAACACACGACTCCACACCTCATAGCTCGTATGTCAAGATACATAAATAAATGTCATTCAACCCATCAACATATTATTATCTGCGTTGTAAATTCATAACAGGAGAATCATAATAAACAAAGAAGTGCATTAAGCAAGGGTGTAGCCAGAAAGCAAACCACTTTGCAGTGAGTACCATTACATTTTGTAGTATCCTGAAATGAACAAGCGGCAAAACTTGCAAACGAGGAAGGTGAATGCGAGCAAGGAGACAATGCATGTCACACTCTGAAGTGGTATCATTAAAAACAACGATTGTTTAAAAGGGGCTAATGAAAGTAGAGCATTATATACAGCTATCAGACAGAGACAAGCAACAGTTTTGGTCATACAATGAAAAAAGAAACACCGGAAGACATCGTGATAATTTGAAATATCAGTGGCAAAAAAAGGAGGGACAGACACAGAGAGATGATGCTGGGTGGATAGAGACGATGGCGTGGAGGATATAACGTCAACATATTTGACCCTCAGCACAAAGGGCCGAAATTTATGGAGTGACATGAACGCCCACGCTAGCTAGTAAAAGGAAAGCTGTTTAGGTTACAAGTTAGTTGCATATCCTTTACAGGACGTTTGCAGCCAAACACCAGCATTTTATGCAGTTGATGATGTCTTGGCAAGTTTTGCGTTCAGTAGTTTGCCATTGCTTTCTGAACTACCGCACCCATACTATTTCGTTAAAAAAAACAGCACAACACGGTCTGCTGCCAAATCGCGCGCAGTTACGTTTCAAACGCGGGTATGTGGGATCACGAACCACGTCCGTAACCTTAGGCTATAAGAGAGTTCCAAAATCAACCGAACCACAACTACTCTCGTGTCGGGCTGGGTTGCGTGATCCTTCCACGCTCAAGGTGGGGCATAACAGGCTAAACAAATACATGTGGAAGCTTGGTCTGTCTGTTTGACCACAGACATTTGTGAGCTGGACACATAAACTGTAGAACATGATCTCTGGGATAGTCCTCTGTACAGCGGGCTTGGAAATGTGTACTAGAATGCTGAATTAACACGAAAATCAAAGCTGAAAGGACCTAAACAGGAACTAAACAAAGTTAAGTTCATCATGAGAACTCACCTGACTGTATTCATCATAAAAATAAGACCAGCAATGAATCATACTTTTTTCAGTTTTTTTCACATCACGAAGACGAAATAATTTCACGTTTTTTTTTTTTAAAAATCCCAATTAATATACTACTACGTGCTCGTTCTTACATAGTTATGCATTGAATTAGATAACTACGTATACGACGTTTGCACTAGTAGATTACTTCCCTTTATACGAGCGTTTCTACAAACTGGTGGTTTTGTAATAAACTATCTATAGACAAAAAGTCGTGGATTTACAGAGATAAATTCGTGATTCTTCTTTTTATAGTCCAAGTCGAGTGGCTTTGGTGATCATGTCTGTCCACAGCCTTCGGTCTCGTGTGCTGTCAATCATTTCTAATACTGATGTTCTTCCATCCCATGATGTCGCACTGTCCGGCATCTTCTCTCTTGGTCTCCCCCTGCTTCTCCTCTCCTCCAACTTTCCCGGTGTGGCGGCATACTCAAGCTCTCTCCTTCTCATGACATGCCTAAAGAATGAAGACTGCCTTCTACTGATGCGAGTAATCATTTCTCTTAATGAGTTAACTTCTTTCAAGATGTCTTCATTGCTCTTTGTATCCGTCTACGATGTTCTCATCATTCATCTGTAAAACCACACTTCCTCAGCTTCCACATAATTCATCGCTTGTCTGATAATTGTCCATGATTCGCATCCGTAAATCAGGACTGGCTCAACATAGCTTTTAAGAACTCTTTGCCTCACCGAGATGACAAATATAAATTACAGAAAATAATCTTCATCTTGTGAAATGCTAAAAGACAAGATAGTTTAAAATTGGCGCAGTTTAAAATTGCCGCAGTATACAATTTAAATTACTGTGAGAATGTTTGCTTCGCATATTTCAACTTGAATGGCTCAAACATTTGGCTACATTGAGAGACATGACACTCTTAAACAAGCTGTTTCTGGGTAAAGACAAATCAGATCAGCAACCAACTGAGATACAAAGATGTGTGGAAGCTAACGCCTAAGAATATACGAACCCTTCTCTGTGCACGACTAAGACGAAAGACAAAACGTGTTGGAAATTCCATTAAGACGACCTTCATTGTCATTCATTTAAGAATATTCTGCAGTTTGCTGGAATAGAAAAGTGGCAAGGATGCACGGTTTATGCTGTGACATAGCATACATGAAAGATCAACACTTCGTGGGAAATGTTCTTGACCACAGCGCAGAATACGTACCTGGAGCGGCCCTGCAGAAGGCAGGCATTCCGAGTGATTCTGGTCAAATCAAACAGCCAGCGCCGTTTGGTCAACTGCATATCGGCCAAATGTCATTTCCCAAGTATGCCACGATGGCATACAAATATAATCTGTTACATTGCCTGACCAACCACTCCATATTATTATTCATAAGGCAGTGACAGCCAAGAACTAATTCTTTCTTTGCCTTTTGTTTAAATCTTCAGACGGAGGACAAAACACTTCTGGCGTCAGAGCAAGCCGTACTTGCCGGAACCCCTCGACTTTCTGGACTACATGTTTGGGTGTAACCTAACAAGGTACAACCTGGAGTTTCTCACTAACGTGCTATACAGTCGAGACTTCAGCGCCGTGGATTGTTTCACCAGCTGGAGACGCAAGAACCTCTTGGTGAACCTGACAGAGAAATGTGTCGACAGAATCCATCAAAGGTCAGTCCACCGTTGTAACTACTATTCTGGTCTCTCAGTTCTTGCAACAACAAAGTCGTTTTCGTGGACTGGTGGTGTTTTCGTACAAGTACTTTCAACAGAGAGAGAGAGAGAGAGAGAGAGAGAGAGAGAGAGAGAGAGAGAGAGAGAGAGAGAGAGAGAGAGAGAGAGAGAGAGAGAGGAGGGGTGTGTTTTGTATTTGCCCCATACCCACATTCTCCACAAACCTCCACCGCCAACAGCTGAACATGAACTCATATCATGTGCAGATAAATATACCTGGTGTTTGGAAGCAATGTAGAAAATATACCTGGTGTTTGGAAGCAATGTAGAAAATATACCTGGTGTTTGGAAGCAATGGAGAACCGCTGTAGTGCAGCTTCAAATCCGCTTGCCTGTCAACCCGATCGTCTTGTGTTTGAAACCTATTTGAAACGAGTATTGTATTTTCTTTCGCCTAAAATCACATGCAGATACAGTCTAAAATGAGTACCTTGAAATGTCCTGGAAAGTAAAGGTCACCGGCGTGATATTGACCGTATCACCCACCGAGTGAAGATTGGTGTATACAAATATGGGCTAGCACCATATATCAAATATACCTTGTACACAGTGGTTAAAAAGAAAACACTTTGACCATGTACCTAGTAAGCCGCAAGGCCTTGAAATTTGTCCTTTACTACTCTTGTTTTTACTTTTACTTAGAGCAATGGGCCTTCTGTACTGTCTGCTTCTTTTCCTGATTGTACAACAAATCTCTCCGGTCCATATTTTGTGTAATCTTCCAATTTAAAACAGCATCTTAATCTTGCACGATTTTCTGCCGCCTTCCCGTCATTGTGGTTTGCCACAGGGCATAACCTATTTCTTTTAATGTGCCCAAATTATTATATTTATAGCTGTGAAACCTCCATTTCATTCAGCAATTCTTCTTTTAATCCTTTTTTTTTACTTAAGCTGTTTTTCCTTGCAGCTTTATCTGATCATGACATTCACTACATGTTTCTGTATATCCACATTTCGACGGCTTTAACTCCATTCATTCAACTGCTTATTCATAGTCCCATTTGATTTATTGTAACTTTAAAATTAATCTCTGGGAAACCATTAAAGACATTGAAATCACATGAGGAATAAATTAACGGGAAGCGAAAAGAGATAGAAATCAAATGAGACATTATTTTCGCTTCATAGTTCAATCTTGAGGTAAACATGCTCTATTATATGTTTTCTTCTCCGAGAGGAGGGGAGGGGCGTTGTTGAGAGGTTACGGTGTCGCCTCAGGCTCACAAGGTACCGGGTGAGATCCCACCATAGGGCCAGGACATTTGCTCAAGAATCATTGTTATCTAATTATATCACGTGGCCTCGTGAACTCTTGGGTTGTCATATCGGATCTTAGTCTTTTCGTATATGGGCGATAAAAGGAGGTCCCGTGTGCAAGTTGTGAGCTTTAAATATCTCACGTCATTTGGTAATCGCAAAGAGTAGGCCTTAAAGCTACCGCTATGGCTAAATTGTTAGGAAAAGTACATCTACCCACAGGTACATAGAGCCCGTTACTGTGAATGGAACCTATCTAGAGGAAATCAGATTACAATACTTGATGGAAAGGTAGAGAAGTAAATACCTTGATGGCTTGGCCACGTAGCATGGTCGAGACATGAACACAGAGCTGATCCACGATTCTGGTGATCGAGTGAGATGTCGAAACATGACCGCCGATGCTTATCAGCATGGCACATGATGATGATGATGAGAGGAAGTGAACATTAAACAAATGCATGCCGAAGTCGAGCATACCGACCTGGGAGATGCATAACTAGATGTTTCATACTCCTCCCAATAAAGAAATCACAAAGATTTAACTAGTGGCTAACTGAAGACAAGGCACTGTCCGACCAAGGCAAAGCTGAACACAGGATAAGAAATAAACCTTGATCTATGACAGTGGATGAGGAGGGAGAACTGTGACAAGTAGAGGACCATTCAAAGTTCCGATGAGAATGGTGTTCCGTACAGTCCATAATAGGTGGCGGGTGCATTGCACGATTTCTATCCATGTACAAAGACTCGTGCTCAGTATGTTTATCGTCTCCTGGTTCTTCTTGCTAAAGCGAGGCTAGAGACTAGAGTACATCCTACACGACTGCCCAGAATTTGCATGATGGAAAGCGATCGCAAGAAGAGGAAAATAAAGAAAATGCTCATCAGAGAATGGATATCTAGCCCACATGGGCAGCCCTGCAATACAGATTATTATGGTGGCACCGGTGAAGCGTTCGGCCACGCCGCCCTGTTCGAGGTAATTCAAATTATAAGGACATATAAAGACCCAAGGCACGCCGCCCTGTTCATGATAATACAAATTGTGGGAAATGGTGAAACCCTCTGCCACGCCGCCCTGTTCATGATAATACAAATTGTGGGAAATGGTGGCCACCCAAGCACACTATCCTGTTCATGATAATACACATTGTAGGAACCGGTGAATACCAGGCACTCTGCCTAGCTCATAACAACAAACAGAAACACAATTAAAGGACGGGGGGAAACATAAAGAAAAAAGAAACGCAAATAAAAGTCAGGGGGGAAAAACAAAGAAAGAAAGAAACATAAATAAAAGACAGAACTGACGACTGAGTGAAATAAAGAAAGGAGGCGATGGAATTACAATATTTACATTCAGAATACAACGTACGTGCTGGAAGAAAACAAAGGAAATAAGAAATAAATCATTTAATTATATGACACGTGTTCCACAGCTTGGTGTTTGTGTAACATTTGTTTTCCATGTCTTTACAAGGTGCCTTGACTCGAAGACGATCGTGCAGAAAGTTGTACGGCTCTCGATGGCTGAAGCTGACGTTTACCTACAGCGGGATCCGTCTGTGCGAATCATCCATCTCATGCGTGACCCGCGGGGCATCTTGCTGTCCAGGATGCGCTTCAACCTGAAAACAAGTGGGGAAATGCACAACAATTATACAAACATCTGTCGGCGTATGTGGGAAGACATAAGCGTGTCCCGGAAAATCGCAGAGAAACACAAGGGTAAAGAGGTTTTGAAAGTTCTCGTCCATGCTTTGTGCTATACAGCGCTGTCCCAGATCTTCACACACAGTCTCTGCCGCCCCCCCTCTCTCTCTCTCTCTCTCTCTCTCTCTCTCTCTCTCTCTCTCTCTCTCTCTCTCTCTCTCTCTCTCTCTCTCTCTCTCTCATGTAGGAGATCTTTCACAGAACGTCGCTCTCATCACGACGCGCCCAAAAACCTCTCGATCTCTTGCCATTTCTCCTGCTTCATACACCCTCATGCCAAAATGTTTCAGTTTCCGAGACAAGGATAGGATCCTTATGAGCCAAGGTTCTTGTGAGCCAGTTTCCTTCGATATTCAGGTCTTTTAGAATTTCAGTATTTGACATCATCACCACGATGTTCTACGAACTTTTCAGTGACATTTTAGCTCAAAATCTCCAAGTTTCTTCTTTAGTGGTTGGGAAATTGTCCATGACTCTCATCCACATGTAGCCTCAGGAGAGATGCGTGTCACACATAGAAACGGGTTTATACTAACGCTGGCTACTCCTGCTGTCCGGATTAGTTCCGTTGGTATGTCGTCACAGCCTGGTAACGTCACTTTATAGACTTTCTTTTGCTAATCGTAATTTCCCTAATAAAGGTTCTAGTTCTTTTCCTTCGCCTGCAGGTATATTACACGGATTCCTTGTCAATGAATACCAAATTTAGGCAAAATTCCCGGTTCTTGGGCACGATGCGAGAGGGTGTCATTTCGATTGTTCATCTTTTTTACTAGCCCTTGAATGGAAGTCGTAGGGTTTGGACTGTAACAACACAGAACGGACGATGACCAACATTATTGGTAATCGGTTAACGACCTCGTTTCCATGCCATGTGTCATATTGGACATACACACACGATCTTAATTTTAGACCAGCCGGCACTCATATGATGTGGCCATGCCATGTGTCATATTGGACATACACACACGATCTTAATTTTAGACCAGCCGGCACTCGTATGATGTGGCCCTTACCACATCTTTAACTTTCAGCTACCGGTGTCTCTGCACGAACAGGAAACAAAAAAGCTACTGTCATTCCGCGGCTTTTGTAAGACGACTGCCCTACATGCTGATGTTGAGGGGATCGAGTAAAATAAATGAAAAATCTTCTGAAGAGGATTTACAATCCTAGATTGTACTAATACTGCCAGAGATGCCATTGGCCGAAGTGAGTGAATCAAATCTGAAATTAATCACTTCCGACGTCTAAGACTGAAAAACACGTATCTTTCTTGTGCTTTTCGTTTTATCGCAGAATTGGTATAGATCTATTTGTTTATTTTGCATTTTTGTTGTGGCAATATATGAATGTGAGACATAGACCATTTCGCAACCATTGAAGAAGACAATCGGAGCTTTTGAAATGAACAGTTCTTATAATAGTGTGTACCAACAAGAAGAAAAATATTGATTCTGCAAGATCTGATCATCAAAGAAAGCTGGTTCTTAAACAGCACAATGTCTAGGAAACTGAAATATATGGTGTATTTTTTATAACTGTGCAGTGTTTGAAAATATTGCCGGTCCAAGTTTTATATTCACCCTCTGTAAAGTTCATGCAACATAATAGGTAACTACAAAACTTGAATCGGCAATATTTTCAAATGCTCCACTTTCATTGACCTTACCAAGGCTTTTGACACAGTCAGCAGAGAAGGACTGTGGAAGATTATGGCAAAATATGGCTGTCCACGAAAGTTTGTCCAAATAGTGCGGCTATTTCATGATGGCATGCAGGCAAGAGTACAGGAAAATGGCGAACTGTCTGAACCCTTTCCTGTCACCAATGGAGTGAAGCAAGGATGTGTCCTGGCACCAACACTGTTCAGCCTCATGTTTGCAGCCTTCGAGAACGACGACATTGGAATAGACATCAACTACCGTATGGATGGAAAGTTATTCAATCTCAGAAGGCTGAAAGCTAAAACCAAAATTAACAGCGACACCGTCAGAGAGCTCCTGTTTGCTGATGATTGCGCTCTGTACGCCAATTCAGAGGCGGACATGCAACATAATGTCTCAGCTTTCTCACATGCCTGTGCCAACTTTGGGCTCAATATCAACTTGGAGAAGACTGTAGTTATGTACCAGCCAGCTCCACGGAATAATCACACTGTGCCGAATATCAAAGTGAATGATCATAGACTAAGTGTTGTGGACAAATTCACCTATCTTGGCAGCACTGTGTCACAAGCTGCCACAGTTGATGACGAAGTGAATGCAAGAATCTCCAAGGCCAGTGCGGCCTTTGGCAGACTGTACAAGAATGTATGGGACAGAACTGGAATAAGCCTGCAAACAAAGCTAAAAGTCTACAAAGCAGTTGTATTATCCACACTGCTATATGCTTGTGAAACCTGGACTGTTTATCAGCGACATGCTAGGAAATTAAACCACTTCCACACAGTCTGCCTAAGGAAGCTACTGAAGATTAAATGGCAAGACAAGATTCCAGACACTGAAGTCCTAGAAAGAGCATCCATGCCCAGTATCCACACTCTACTGATGAAGAATCAGATTCGCTGGGCTGGTCACTTGACTCGCATGCCAGATCACAGGCTCCCTAAACGAATTTTTTACAGCGAACTGCGTTGTGGTAACGTGGTCAAGGTGGCCAGAGGAAACGCTTTAAAGACACTCTGAAAATTTCACTGAAGGCTTTTGGAATTCATCATGACACCTGGGAGGCTGCAGCCAGAGACCGAAATTCGTGGCGTGCATCATTACGCAAGGGTGCAGTCATATGCGAGGCAACCAGGACTGCAAGAGCTGTGAAGAAAAGGCAGGACAGAAAAACTACTGCAGGAAATCCTCCTCCAGAAACGTCAAGCATTCCTTGCCCACATTGTCAAAGAACATTTCGAGCCAAAATAGGCCTTATCAGCCATTTTAGAACCCATGGCTCCATACCTTCAACCCCACTGGATGAAATGAATGGTCATCATCATTCTTGATGGACAAACAACATCCAGTATAGGAAAATAAATACAGGGTGCATTTTTAATGACTGTGTAGTGTTTAAAAATATCGCCAGTCCAAGATTTGTATTTACCTATTATGTTGCATGAACTTTACAGAAGGTTAATACAAAACTTAGACCGGCAATATTTTCAAACACTGCACAGTCATTAAAAATAAACCCTATATTACACACCCTGGCCTAGGGGTTAGCGACTTTCTCTATAATCCTGTATACTCTCGTGAGTAACGTAACGACTGCGAGAATGGGTAGCGGTTCTGGCGGCATCGGTAACTTACGGGGTATGTGAGCCGGTCGCTCAGAAATGTATGGCAAACTACTGAGCGTAATCTTGCCAAGAAATCAACAATCAGCTGAAAGATGCTGATGTTGACAGCGATGTCCTGTAAAGGATATGCAAACACCTTTCATATTACACACCGACAACGTTTCCTTTGTTTACACAACAAACATATTTAAATGTTGCGCGTCCTTTACAGGACGTTGCCATGAAGCCCAGGTTGATCTTCTAGGCAATTTTACTGTTCAGCAGTTTGCCATTGCTTTCTGCACGAGAAGTCAACTTTTAAGTCCACCTTACTTCCGGTTTAGGGATTGAACCTCCTTCCATGCTATCAGCGCACAGGAAATTTAAGAGCGCTCATCCTGTCGGCCACGCCGACTTTGTTAGTTATAAGAATCTAGCAGACATGTCCTGAACTATAGTTACCATTAGTTATAATGGCGATCTGAGTAAACTCAGGTATTTTCCTCTATCAAAGGTAGAATACTGACCATACGATATGAAGACCTGGCCCAGAACCCATTTTCTCTGACCACCATCTTGTACCGGTTTGTCGGACTGGAGTTTCTGCCGGAAGTAAAGAGTTACGTTGGCTCAATCACTAGCTCTGAGAGGTTCAGAGGTCACGGAAAGGTCATGGGTAAGTAGATGGCTTGGTTTCTATTGCCGGATCCGTACCGGAGTTTACAAGAATGTCATTCCATTCCATTCTACCATTACCCATATCCCGTTCAACCTCAGAAGAAAAGTTGTCTTGGGGTCCATCTCCAGGCTGAGATTAATCATCCGGCGACTGAGTCAGCCACAATTCGGATATTAATTTGAAGGGAATTGTTGTCGAAAGATGGTAATGGTTTTTAAGAGTTGTAAAGATGTTTGTCACCAGAGATTTTACGTGGTGCGCAAGAAATCTTGTTTTAAAATCTCACTCATAATGATTAAAACAAAAATTACAGGACAGCGACCTACGTGTTATGCCACCGGTGTATATTGAGGATGGGAATCGGGACCCTTAGGCCCTTATTGCTGCATGTCCTTTGCAGAACATTGCCATCAACCCCAATTCCAGGTTCAATTACTAGGCAAGGTTACGTCCAGTAGTTTATCATTGCTTTCTGAACGAGATGTCAGCGTTTAATTGATTAAATGTCATGGGATTATTAATCATCTTAAGCGACTTCCAGTATAGGCCGTGCGCTTATATCCAGTAGTTTTCTTTTACCAACTCCCTTTGATTTGATTTATAATACAACATTTCTTCTTCTTCTTTCGTTCGCTTGAAACATGTCTACAACTGCAATGTCGTCTCTTGTATGAATCTAACAGTCTTTTTTAGTTAATTCAGCGGTCCATAGAGTTTATCTTCCACTGTTGTCTCTCTAGGCCAGAAGGTTCGCCTGGATATGTTGTAGTTTGGGCAATCCTGGAGTATGTGCTCTGCTGTCTGCGACGCCAAACCACATGTGCACATGGCTGAGTCACCAATCTTGAATTTTGTATACAAGTGGCTGCGTAATCTATTGTGTCCTGTTCTGAGGCGCAGAAGAATGACCTGTTCTGGTCTGTCCATAACGTGGTAGTCGTCTTGAGTAAGGTTTGGTGGCCTTCTGACTGATTTGATCATTCTTTTCTTTTGGTGGTATGTAATAGGTACATCAGGTTGTTCTTCTTTTGCTCCTTCCTAAGCCAATCGATCAGCTCTGTCGTTTCCGGGGACTCCACAGTGGGATGGTATCCACTGTATGGTGATCTTACGCTGACTGCTAAGTTCAGAAAGTAGTGTCCTCAGAACTGGCAATTTCCCAGACAGGAGCGCCTCTATTACGGATTTTGCATCTGTCAATATCACTGCAGGTTGTGTACCATGGCTGGTATTTTGTAATTTCTCTGTGGCTATCTTGATTGCCTCAATTTCAGCATCATAGTTATGGCAGTACTTTCCTGTTGGAATTCTGGCCGTGTCTCTAGTATTATTTGGGTATTCTATGTACACTCCCGCTCCTCCATTTCGAACAGCATCTTGTGCTGACCCATCTGTGTAGACTCGGATCCAGAGGTCCTGTGGGTATTCATCATCAAGGAAGCTGAGAGTGGCTGCTACACTGTTAACAACTTGTGAGTCATAACGTTGACCCCTACTTCTCATTTTCCGCCATCCATTTTTGTTAGGTCCAAACCTACGTTTTGTTTGGCACTGAATTAGCTAAGTCCAGCTGGCCGGTGTAGGAAACGATACCATTACTCCCCCGTAAGCGCACAGGAAGTTTAAGATCGAGCGTTCATCCCTTCAGTTAATCAGTGCGAAGGCTGACATTGATTTTGTCTGACCATGTTCTCCACTCTCTCTGTTTCTCTGCATTTCTCTTCGGTTCAGAATAAGTCTGCGTCCCAACATCCGTTCATGTTTGTGTGACTGTGTGTGTGTGTGTGTACGTGTGTGTGTGTGTGTGTGTGTGTGTGTGTGTGTGTGTGTGTGTGTGTGTGTGTGTGTGTGTGTCTTCTTAAAGTCCCTGCTTTGTGGCGTTGGTGATCAGTGACTGATTCAGTCTGTCCGCAGTCTTCTGCCCCTCGTGCTTCGAATCCTTTCTGATACCGACGTTCCACCATACCATGATGTCAAACTGTCCAGTATCTTCTCTCTTGGTCTTCGCCTGCCTCTTTTCCCCTCCAGATTTCCCGTCGTGGCGACATACCCCAGCTTTATTCTTCTCATTCTCACAGAATATAGACCGTCCTCTTCTGATGCGAGTAACCAGTTCTCTTTGTGAGTTTATTTCTTTCAAGATATCTTCACTGCGCTTTTCTTTATATCCTTACATGTCTAAAATGTCCAACATGTTAATCATTTTGCACGCACACACACACGCGTGCGCACACACACACACACACACACACATACACACCACACATACGTGCATCATTTTTCTCATCCATCTTTCTTTACATTGAATTATCTTTCATCAGCTGTCCAAAAGCAACCGTTGTCTCCTAGTTAAGTTCACAGTAACATGACGTGGTTCTAAGAAACACAATGTGCCTACAGATCCTTGGGGGGATATAGGAACCAGACAAGACTGCTACCTTTCAGCCTTTGTTCAGACACTAACAAGGGCGTGCCAGTCACACTAACTGCTGTAAAGTGGAATGCACGGTTATATACGGCTCCGCCCGCCTGGAATGTGAGTAAAGCCGACAGATGTGAAACTAAGGGGCAGGTATGGTTCGGGTGTGGTTCCTTTAACCAGATTTGTTTATATCAGCGCTTCTCAAGTGTTTGTGGAGTTTTTAAGTAGCCTGCTATCAAGTGACCTTCCTTCACAACAGCCAAGTATTCCGGTATGAAAAACCAAAAAATATGTCAGGCCTCGTTAATTGTCGGTTTATCGGTTAGTTATAATTGGGGCCCTTATGATGTTTATTTTCTGCTTTAGGAAATAGAGCTGCGTGTTACGCTTCCATGTCTCTTTGCGTTTCTAGCTTGATATCGATTTAATGTTTGTTGCTGTATTTATGTCTGGTCAGATATGCTCACTTGTAAGGCCTGGTGTTGTTAGGCACACACTCCCACCCTCCCCCCCCCCCTCTCTCTCTCTCTCTCTCTCTCTCTCTCTCTCTCTCTCTCTCTCTCTCTCTCTCTCTCTCTCATGGTTTTTTTTTTTCAGGGGGTGATTCATCTGTAGTCGAGCCGTTGGTGACTCCATCTATCTCTCCCGTGGCTTGATCTGTCGTTGATTCTTCGTGGTCCACCACTACTTTCAAATTGTGTATCTTGGACTCTCGATCTTGTGGGAGTGTACTCTCTTATCCTGGTCAGCGTGCGTTCTTGATCGCTTTCATTTTCACTTTCTGTATCTTTATCTTCTTATCTGTTCATTCCTCTTCTGTCCGGGTCTTGCTTTTGGTGTTGTCTGTTTAGACTGTTTCATTCGTGGTATTTTTCTTGAGTTTTTTTTTTTCATTTGTGCTCTTTCTTCCTGAACTTGTTTCAGTGTCTCCTCCGTGTCCGCCCTGATTGCAGCCATTCGAGCCATATCCCGCTCAATCTTCTGCTGAACGAACTTCAGTTCGTCCAGGATGTGCTGTACGACTACTATTTGCGTTTCTTTTTTATCGTCGCTTCTTTGTTCCTTGTTATCAACTTTTGACTTTAGGTCATTCAGCTGGCCCTCCAACTGTGCTTTGTCTATTTTCGTTAGACGAGTAGTCACCTCGTACTGCCTCCTAGTCTCTTTATATGGTAGATTTGATTTTACTGCTAGCTTCATCGCTTCTTTGATGTCTTGGTGGCAAGGGCAGCCGAGGTATCTAGCCCCGTGATTGTCGAGGCAGTTGGTGCACACCTCTATCTCACTTGTGCACATGACCTGGGTGTGCCAAACTTCTGGCACCTAGAACACTGCAGCGCTCTTGGTATGTAGCACTCCGGGGTTTGCTACTTCTGATCCCATCTGATGGTCTGTGGCATTGTTCTGTCCTCCGACATATTGATGACAACTGTGGAGGGTGGGAGGGTGTGCTTTTGGTGAAGTTGATCTAATCTGTCGGAAAGCAACCAAAACCTGCACAAGATGACTACCACGTTATGGACAGACCAGAACAAATCATTATTCTGCGCATCAGAACAGGACACAATAGATTACGCAACCACATGTATACAAAATTCAAGATTGGTAAATCAGCCATGTTCACATGTGGATTGGCGTCGCGGACAGCAGAGCACATACTCCAAGACTGCTCAAAATACAACATATCTAGACAAACCTTCTGGCCTAGAGAGACGACAATGGAAGAAAAAATCTATGGACCCCTGAGTGAACTAAAAGCAACACAGCTAAATTCATATACGAGACAACATTGCAGTTATAGACATATTTCAAGCGAGGAAAGAAGAAGAAGCCAAGTAACAGGTGTTTTTCAGTTTATAATAGCCACATTACTAGCCACCTCCTTTTACAACAGCCACATTACAATCGATCTGCTTTTACAATAACCACATTACCAGCGATCCCCTTTTACAAATACCACATTACCAGCGATCCCCTTTTACAACAGCCACATTACAAGCGATCTCCTTTTACAATGAATTCACATGTATTCTTTGGCGCTCATTCGTAGTTTATTCAGTCTCTAATTAAGATGCCCTGCAACAGTCAGTAGACGACTTGAGTATGGAAGACTTGGCAACAACGTAATCTGGATAACGCTGAAACCTCTTTAAAAAAACTAGAAGAAACGAAAAGCAAAGAAAAAACAGGAAAAAAAAAACTGATTTAAATAACAGCAAAATGAGACCTACAAAATTAATGACCAGAGAAAAACAAGTTAGTAAAGAAGTTAAGAACCGGGTATGGGCGGATAATAGATAGCATATAGATGACCCAGCAAGAGAGACATCAGAAGTAGCATGCAAAGGAAAAATCAGAGGCCCCTGCGGTACCACAAGGACAATATGAATGAATCACCAAACATCGAGAAGTAGACAGTGAGCTTTACTAGAACACAATTACGAGTAACAAAATGGAATGTTGTAGCTAAACCTTTCACAGCACAGAATAAACAAACACAAACCGACACAGCTACATGAAAAACGCTACGTGAAAATATAAATATAACAGTTACCTGTCTGTATCCTTATTGTGTGCTGGACATTTCCTCCAAGGCATCAGCGTGTATCGAAAATAGCAATTTGCGGTGTGCTTCAGACCGGACAGGGAGCATAGACAACAAAGCCCGGCAACTGTAGAGTCCGAAGTTCAGGCCTTTATTTGGGAACTCTGCTGAGGGTGATGTAGATATCTACAGAGATGGGACTGTTGTTCGACATAAGTAAAACTCGTGGGATTTTACACCTCAGGTCGGAAGGAGAGCTGTAAAGGAAGACTACGGTGCCTTTCACCTTGACAAGTGACTTGACTTTGGAGGTTATGGCAATGACTAAAGCAATAGCCTGGCTGGAGACACAGACTTTCCTCTAGGCACTCTTTCTCTAGGACTCAGTGGGTATGCTCAGGACGATCGAGATGGACTGGAATGGATGATAGTGGGTAGAGACTCTGTGCCGTCAATACTGACAAAACAAATAGCTTCATTCTTGTGCCAGGCCCCGCGGGTGTATGAAGAAATGAACAAGCTGGTGAAGCCGGGCTACTGTGGAAAGCGTACTAACAATGGATCATACTGATTTAGTGAATGTCCTCAGAGAGGCAGGACGAAACAAGTGATGACTGCCCAGACTTCAAGAACAGGAAGTTAAAATGGGTGAAAAAGACAAGAGCGCTATGCAGGAAGATAAAAAAAAACATGGTCAATCAATACAGAACAGATGTCGTCGGCCGCTACTCAGAGAAATACTGAGAAGGGGGCCTGCGTACTTTGGACTGAATGGTTTGATGTGCAATTGGGATACTCTGATGTCCGACTAACTAAGACATACACAAGCAAGACCATCTCATTATGTGTTCAACACGTGGCGAGATGGTCACTATTTGGAGTAAAGTATTTTTAAACAGAATGTGGAATGGAATCAAGAGATACATGTCAAGAACATGGAAGATACCAATCATGTAGACATATTATCACTGACACCGGGGCATAACGTTAGCCGCGACGAGGACACCGGAAGCATTTGAAGTTTAAAGAAAAAAATACACAATGGAGATTATCTTGTCGTGATGGAGTGAATGATGGTTTCCTTATTTTGTGTAATATATTTATTTTCTTATAGTATTCTTAGAGCCTGAAGACAAGAAAAGGAAAGCTCTCCAATCGTCGTTTAGTTGCATTGTTCGTTGGGAAAGTTTATACCAGCATTGCCTCATCTATGCATGCATTTGTAAATATTTACTTACTATTTAAAGATTAGCGAATTGAATGAGCTAAAATGAATTGTAAATGTTAAGAAAATACCTACTTTTGTTTTCTTCCAACAAAATATATTTTTACAAAGAAGTAAGGTGAAAACACAAAGAAACATTATACACTGCTAAAGAATAACAGCAAACTACTGAACGTAATCTTGCTAAGAAATCAACAATCAGCTGAAAGATGCTGATGTTGACAGCGATGTTCTGTAAAGGATATGCGAACAAAAACGAAAAAGGAATAACAAATCTGATTTAAGCGCCACAACAAGGTGAGGAACCTGCAGTCATTTTCCACAATCACGAAAGCAGCCTGTTTAAGTAAACATTTATTTTCCACTCTTTGTTTACACATATGCCAGGTCTCGAACAATATCTCAGCCAAACTAGGGACATTCAATAAATGAGGTCTACATTTATGTGCAGATTTAATAACAGATGTGCGTTTTATGAAAACATCAAATGTGAGGACTATACAAAATACGAGCGTAAAACATAAATAATATAGACATGCATTCAGCCTTCCGGCAGCCACATCATTACAGTGTGGTGGTTGGAATATATATATATATATATATATATATATATATATATATATATATATATATATATAGAGAGAGAGAGAGAGAGAGAGGAGAGGAGAGAGAGAGAGAGAGAGAGAGAGAGAGAGAGACAGAGAGAGACAGAGAGAGAGAGAGATGGTTATCTTTCGTGGTTACTGGAAACGGATGGTAACCATGCTGGAATATAACTTTGATACACCGAGTAGACATACGACTTTGCTCAAGTTGGGGAAAGGAAAAAGGGGGAGGGGTGGGGGGAGACGCTAGAAGTAACGTAGTGTACTGTGTAATATAACTCAGCGGAACCAAAGTAAAATTGCCCAAAGTGAAACAAGTTTCAGAGTTCTTCTTCTTCTTCTTCTTCTTCTTCCTCCCCCTCCTCCTCTTCTGCGTTCATCCGGAGAGTGTTTTCGTACGTAATTGCGTTGTGCCTGTTTACAGCAGAGCTGCGTTCTTGCGCCGTTAGGCCGACACATCCGACTTCTTGTTGACCGGGTTAACATTCCGGGCTTTCAGAGTTCAAATACATAGGCAGCATTGTTGTAGAGTAAAGGAGATTCGATCTCGACAGTGAGGTAGAAACAAAATGTCAGATGGCAGTCACGCTGACTAATGATTTGCGTTTTTTACTCAAACATCCAAAGATTACGTTGGACATCAGGGAACAAATGATAACAGTATTTTTCTTCCAAAACTGTCTTATCTATGTTAACCTTTATCGCTGTCAACTTTCCATCAGGAACAAACCGTCATGTACGAGATAAAATTAATGGCCGGTCTCTCTGGTGATGGAGTTAAGGACCCTGTTCGTAATCCCGTATACCCACGTACGAAACACAGCTGCTCGAGATTCGGTCGTGGATCGCGTCGCGTTGGTTTTTTTTTTTTTTTTTACGGAAATATATGTGAGCCGATCGTTCAGAAAGCAATGGCAAACTACTGAACGAAAACCCTGCCAAGACATCAACAACAGCAGAAAAATGTTGGTGTTGACTGCAATGTCCTGTAAATGGGATATGCAAAAAAAGGGCTATCGAAAAGACAGAATGCAATACGACCAGCAAAACAGCTTGCACTGAAGTAATCGAAGAAGTTTTGAGAATGAAACCCGATGAAATATGGATCAGAGCGTGCAAGCTAAAGTATGTGGATATTGGGTCAAAGGTAGACAGAGCAAAACCCTATTGATAGAGATCACGAGTATACTGAACGAACATGGATACAATCCAACAAAAGCAATACATCTGGCCTTGAAGCACACGTTTAGACTCCCTCCTTGTAACGGTATGTCTGAATGTGGAAATAGACACTATCCACCTGCAGCCAGACAACAAACAAGAGTCAAAACAGAACATTATGTTACAAGAGTGACTTTATAAATGGAGACAACTTCCGCCCGCCTCGCGCTCTGAAAATAGTGGGTTTGTTTGGACAACTGGCAAGATCGAAGGTTAGAGAACAAGGGGAAGAGAGAGAAGTAAATACTTGGATGGCTTGGCCACATGATGTGGTCGAGACAAGAACACTGATCTGATCCACGACTCTGGTGATCGAGTGAGATGGTGTGTATATTCAATGGCGGACTGTATTTGAAAATTTTAGTTGCTATGAGACTGTCAACTGTCATTTACTGCCTATATATATATATATATATATATATATATATATATATATATATATATATATATATATATATATATATATATATATATATATATACCTAATAGTACCCTGCGGTGTATGGCAGTCGACTCGACGCGCTATCGAGAACAAGTCACCTAATCTGTTCAAGAAACCAGACAAGTGGGAGAAAATAGCTCGTGGCAAGAAAAACACCAGAAGACACCCGACTTTCAAGATGAGCAACGTGGAAGCCGCCAAGACCATCAAGAGGATGCAAGAAGAGAACCCGCCAGCGAGCTGCAGCAATGCGCCAGAACCTGAAGCAACCTTAAAGGAAGCTACCACTCCTACACTAGCTGAAGCCGCTCCTATCGCCGAACCGACGTCAGATATTACAACTACAACTGAAGCCAGCAACATCGAAGAAGCTCACAACCCTAACGAGAAGCAGCCAAGCAGCTCACCAAAGACCTCCACATCGAGGGAAACCACAACAGAGGACTTCGCCGGCAAAACCCTGCTGAAACAAATCAGCGCTGGGGAGGCCAAACGTTGGGGAGTCTGTTGGAGAACGAGCTGGGAAGACACAGTGTTACCCAGCTGCGCAAGACACCTGATGGAATAGTGAAGCCTAGATTGGACTTATACAAAACTTCTTTCGCGTATTCTGGTGCTCACTTGTGGAATAGTCTTCCACCAGATATGAAAACTCCAATGAGTCCCTACACATTTAACCGAAAACTCTATCAATACTTACTTCATACCGACTATATGCCTCCATAATTCACCTACTGGTATCATTTTTTCACTATCATTCTTCACTGTGTGTGTGTGTGTGTGTGTGTGTGTGTGTGTGTGTGTGTGTGTGTGTGTGTGTGTGTGTGTGTGTGTGTGTGTGAGAGAGAATGAGTATGAGACAGAGAGAGTGAAAGAGTATGCATGCGCGTGTGCTTGAGTGAGTGTAAAAGTGAGTGAGTGTGTGTGTGTGCACGTATGTGTGAGAGATTGAGTGACAGAATGAGTGAATGTGAGAGAGAGGATGTGCTGTGATTCTGCCTGTCTGTGTGATAGAGTGAGAAAGTGAGTGAGTGTGAGAGAGTCAGAAAGTGTGTTAGTGAGTAAGGGAGCGTGAGTGAGTGAAAGAGGGAATTTATAGGTATGTGTGTATGTGCGTGAGTTAGTGAATGTGAGAGTGAGTGAGTGTGCAAGAGAGAGAGGGTGAGTGAGAGAGTGCATGAGAAAGTGAATGAATGAGAGTGAGTGAGTGTGTGTGTATGTTTGCTTGTCTGTGTGTGCGAGTAAGAGAGTGGGTTAGTGTGATTTAGAGAGTGAATGAGTGAGTGTGAGTGTGAGGGAGAGTAAGAGTAAGAGAGTGAGTGTAAGTGGGAGAGTGAGTGAGAGATTGAGTGGGAGTGAATATGTAAGTATGTGTTTGTAAGAGAGGGCGAGTGTGAGAGTGAGTGCGTACAAGCGAGAGAGAGAAAGAGAGAGAGAGAGAGAGAGAGAGAGAGAGAGAGAGAGAGAGAGAGAGAGAGAGAGAGAGAGCGTGAGAGTGAGAGAGGGAGGGAATGGGACAATGAGAGAGTTAGTGTGTCAGTGTGCGTGAAAGAAAAATAATTAGAGAGAGAGAGAGAGAGAGAGAGCGAGAGAGAGAGAGAGAGAGAGAGAGAGAGAGAGAGAGAGAGAGAGAGAGAGAGAGAGAGCTGATCGCAAGCATGTCATTATGCCATTTTTTTTACTGTCTCCGTATCTTTCATATTAGCATGTTTACTGCCAATTGAATTTAACATACACTGCTTATTTCATCATGTTTATGTCAATCCCAGGAATTATCTTACTGAATTGCACCACTATTTTTTTTTTTACGTTATACAATGTATAACATATTTTAATTACCATTTTCCATATGTTCCATTTTTTCCCATTTTTTCCCCCAATTGTGAATGTTCTTGTGAGGATGCTCACGATAGTCGACAGTGTGTGCGTGTGAAAAGTTTGGGAGTTTATTCATATTAGTTTTAGTGATTATGTGAGGCAGCGTGTATGTGTGTGGATGGATTGGTGTGTGTGTCTATGTGTGTCTATGTGTGTGTGTGTGTTTATATATGTGGATGTATGTGTGTGTGTGCATGTCTGTATATGTGTGTATGGGTGTATATGTGTGTACATGTGTGAATGTGTGTGTGCTTGTGTGTGTATGTGTGTACGTGTTTATGTGTGCGTACATGTGTGTTTATATGTATGTGCGTGTGTATACGTGTGTGCGTTTGTACGTGTGTGTATGTTCGTGTATGTATGCGTATATCTTTGTTTGTGTATGTGTACATACATGCAGTGTATGCGAGGGAGTGTGGGTGTGTATGAAACATGTGTGTATGTGTGGGGGTGGGGGGGATATATGTGTGAGGGGTTATGTGTGGGTGGGTGAAGGGATGCGTGGTCGGTGGGGGGGGGGGGGGGGAGGATGTGTATGGGTTATGGTTGGAAGTGTGGTGGTGTTGGTGGTAGAGGTTGTGAGGGTGGGAATGTGTATGTGGGTGAGGGATGTGTGGGTGAATGGGTGTGTGGGAGATGTGTGTGGGTTGAGAATGGGTGTGTGATGGGTGTGGGGGATGGGTGTGGGGATGTGTGGGTGGGTGGTGGTATGTTTGTGTGGGTGGTGGTTGTGTGGATGGGGTAATTGTTGGTGGGTGGAGATGTATGTGTGGTGGTGAGTGTGTTTGTAGGTGGGGGATGTGTGGGTGGGTGAGGGATGTGTGGTGGGGATGTGTATGGGGGACTCGTTGGGGATGTGTGTATGAGGGTGTGGGATGTGTATATGGGTGGGGTGATGTGTGGGAAAGGAGATGTGTGTGGGTGAGGGGTGTGTGTGGGCAGGTGGGGTAGGTGTGATTAGGTGTGGAATTTGCGGATGGTAAAGGAGTGCATGTAAGGGGGGGTGGGGGGGGGGTGTTTGGCTGGATGGATGAGGTGTGTGAGTATGGGTGGGTAGACGGGAGAGTAGTGTTGATGGATGGATGGGGGATGTATAGTGTGAGTGGTGGTTGAGGGATGATGTACGTGAGTGAGTGGTATATAGCAGGGAGATAGTGTATGGGTGGGGGATCTGTGTGTGTGGGTTGGGAAGATGTGTGAGGGGGTTGAGGGGTGTGGTGCTGGTGGGGTGTGTGGGGTTGGCGTGTGGGTTTGAGTATGGGGGATTTGTTGCGTGGGTGTGGATGTGTGTGGGGGCTGTGCGTTATGGGTGGGGAGGCTGTGTGTGTGAGTGCAGTGTGGGGTGTTTTTGTGTGGGTGGAGGATGTGTGGTTTAAGGGATGTGTGATTGGGGATAGGGTTGATTAGGGGGGTGGGGTGGGTGGAATATGTGTGGGTTGGGGTGAGTGTGTGTAGGTTGGGTGATGGGATGTGTGTGTGTGATGGGCGTGGGATGTGTAGGGTGGGTGTGGGAAGATTGTGTGGGTGGGGATGTGTGAAAGTGGGGGATGCGTGGGTGGATGCTAGTTTTGTGTGTGGGTAGGTGCGTGATGTGTTGGTTAGCGGGGATGTGTGGGTTGGCGGGGATGTGTGTGTGTGTGTGTAGGAGGGGATGTGTGGTTGGGGGATGTGTGTTTGACTGGGTGGTTGGGGGGTCTGTGCGTGTGGTGGAAGATATGGTGGTGGGTGTGTGTTGATGGGTTATGGGATGAGTGGAGAATGTGTGTGTGGGTGGGTGATGGGTGTGCGGGTGCATGGATGTGTACCTGGGGTATGTGTATGTGGGTGGGTGGGGAATGTGTGAGTGAATGGGGGATGGGTGGATGATTGGGGTATGTGTCTCATAACATGGTAATATGCATTGTTTATGTTTACAATATTCATTTGACAATGTTTTTTCCTATGTGAATGTATTATGCATTATTGATGAACGAAAGATGAGCGATTGGGAGGGCAGAATGTAAGACGGGCCTGCGTGCCCAATTTGTTACTCTTTGAAAATAAAGTCCGTTCGTTCGTTAGTTCGTGGTTTCCATCAACAAGAACTCCCAGACCACCACACTAATGCAGTCGATGTCACAAAACGAAAAAGCCGACACCAAGCTACCCCACGGCATCACAGTAGAAGCCACCCGACACTGCACGATGAAAAGATGGGATCATAAAACGAGTCAAGACCCATCTCATCAACGACCAGATCAGGGAGATGCTGTCGAGAGAGAACTCGACACTCAAGATCAAAAGTGCTGAGAGAATCATCGGCAAGATTAGTATCCCTTCCACAGTCGTCATAACATCGGAGGACCGAGTGATCCCTCAAACAATCAGATGGAACAAAAAATATCAAGCTCCCGAGCACTACATACCGAGAGTGCTGCAGTGCTTTAAGTGCCAGAAGTTTTGTCACACCCGTGCCACCTGCAAAAGTGAGGAGGAGGTATGCAGATATTGCTCTGGACCCCATCCATACAGCCAGGGCCAGCAAGCGAAGACCGACACGGACTTCAGGAGGTCTAACCCTAACAGAAAGTGCGCTCAACTGCCTCCTGGAAAGCCAATTGAAGGACTTGAGATCAAAGTTCAACAGCATGGAGTAAGAAAGAGACAAGACGCAAGAAACACAGACAACAGCCGTTCAGCGCATCCTGGACGAACTGAAGCAAGTTCAGATGAAGATTGAGCAGAGTGTCGCTCGAATGGCTGCTATAAAATCTGAGACCGGCGAAAACGCTATCAAAAATACAAGAAGAGAGAGAGAAAAGACAGAAGGAACTTTTAAACAGATCCAAGACGAAAGAAAACAAATAGAACTTTTCAAGTAAAATAACGAAACATCTGTACCGGAAAGCACAAAGTCCCAGACAGAAGAAGAAGCAACTGAAAAAGAAATAATAGTGGAGGAAGAATACGACCCAGACCAAGAACAAGTATGTAGGGAGGCCTTGAGTTGGCATTTCTCTCCAGAAAGATTGAACCATCGAGCCGGCCACGACACAAGATACCAAAGAAGACCGAGAAAGACACGAAAACAGACCACCAAGATCAAGACATAGCTGGGGGAAGGACGACGACTGGTAAAGCTCCCTGAAGGAAACAACACCATATGACGGGGCGGTACACAATTACCCCAGGCCTTAAAAAGTGTGCGACTCTGTACAGACATGTAAGACCACAAGGATGAAACGAACACAATGGCAGCCACTAAACCTTTTCAAGGAAGCAGATATAAGCATCTATATTTCCGAAAGAAGAAATATTAGATACATTATAAAGGCCCCCCAAATACAACGAAATCGATATGGTCGATGGTTGAACGGGGCCATTCGTCTCAAGAGTTGGAAATGGAATGGAATTGGCATGAGGGGGGGGGGGGGGGGGGGTGTCTTGAGCCTAAGGAATTAAGGCCGCCTGGCTAGTGCAGTCGCCAGGAACTGTGCAGGTTAGAGTTTTCTTTTTGCCCCCGAAAGAAAAAAAAACTCCACACCTTCCAGAGGATTCGAACCCGGGTCTCCAGAAGAAGAATCCCGCATTCTAGCCACTCGGCCTGCCGCTCCTGGTTGATGGGGAACAAACCTCCTAAAATACATTCACATTTTAAACATATTGTCTAACTTGCTCTGTGGCGAAGGCGTTACGGACGTAATTCGCAATTCCGCATACCACGTTCGAAAAACAGCTGCGGGAGATTAGGCAGACAGTCTTGCGTTGACTTTCGCACAGTGTTATGAGTGCCGGTTTTTCTAGAAAACATTGGCAAACAACTAAACGTAAACTTGCTAAGAAATAGCGAACTGCCAAAAAATGCTAGGGGTGACTGGAAAGTCCTGTAAAGGATGCAACTAACATTTGTTCAAACTAATGTTTAAGGGACCCACTTGCCATCAGGCAAGCTGACACCTTGGCCAATCAGCCACTGTGTATTTGTTTTTGTGTATGTCTGTGTATATGTTTGCATAAATGAACGTAAAATGTTTTTCCTCTTATTTCTACAGCAAAACAGACAGCGCGAAAGTATCCTTTCAAAACTGCCTATCGCTGGAGACAGGAGCTGCCGTTAACATTGGTCAGAGAGGTGGATCAGACGTGTAGAAAAGTGCTCAATGCCATGGGATACGTTTCCTACCCTACTGAACAGCAACTCCGAAACATGAACATTCCAGCCAAACTGAACTCATACGGTAAAGGCTTGATGACAGCTCGAATGGTTTAATGCAGACACCAAACATCCCAACAAGCAAAGAAAGCATATTGCTGTATCTTTGAGATCAACGATAGTGCACTGGTCACGCTGCAAGTACAATATGATGCATCGTGCTGGTGCTAACATTTGCCCATTTATACGTTCGCGCCAAGGATTCAAGCCACTCAGTGTACTGATGCTATCTATTGCGTGTCTAGATGGTTCTCAAAGATGCAGACTTCCCATGGTACTGGTGATATCTATAGCCCATCTAGACGTTCGCCAAAGATGCAAGCCACTCAGAGTACTGATGCTATCTATAGCGTGTCTAGATGTTTCTCAAAGATGCAGGCTTCTCGTGGTACTGGCGCGTCTATTGCCCATCTAGGCATTCGCCGAGGTTCAGACCTCAAAATTACGCAGCACTTAGTCTTCGAGGAGCACAGACAATCACGGTACTTAGATCATATAAACAGCATAAGGACAATAGTGGAGGGAAAAGTGGAGGGGAATTGTGCAAGAGGAGGAAAGCGTGAATTATGAGTGGGCGGCATTAAAAGATGGACTCGAAAAGGCACTGGAGAAGTAGTACAGCGAATACTGAACTCGCTACAGGCGATCTTTAATGCTGAGATAGAACTTGATAACGGTGAATACTAAGCGGGTTAGAATTCTATGGGCTAGGCAATAACGTAGTTTTGGCTATTGTGCAAAGCTTAACATTGTGTTTGAGCAGCGGCCTATAAAGCGCATTTGTTACCGGCGTTAGGAAGCAAAGAATAGTAACTTTAACCTACAACACAATCCGAAAGAAGCGACTAAGAAGGGTTGGCGTGAGACTGATTACTCAAGCCCATAGAACACTTTACTTGCAAAATCCAGCCAATCACGGACAAGTCTAAAAACAAGTCTACCAAAGGCTTTGGTGTGTGTTGGTTGAAGAACTAACCTCATTAGCTGATAACAAGAAGAAGAGAAATAAAAAGAACGACATGCTGCATGTTCTTTTCGATGTTGAACTGCCGAAGAACTTTTAACACGAGCAACGCGCAGACAGGCCTTTCTAGCCTTTCGCCCATGTCGCTCGAGCTACTGCTTCAGTATCAGTGGGGTGTTTAACATCCTCATCTCGTCAAAATACACCACGTGAATCGTGACAGGACCTGTAGCACTTAGCAGTCACACGTCAAAGCCAATCCACCCGTGAGAAATGTTTTGAAAGGTGTCAGACAGAAAGACAACTTATTACAAACATTTTTTTAAAAACGCTGTCATTTGTGAGATGAGAAAAACTGGAACATGTGACGGCTGGAAGAATTTGTGGAAAGAGAGATCGAGGAAGGCAATGAGAGAAGATTCTTGACAGCCTTTAGCCATTGCAAGGAAAGATGTTACTAAATGTTAGCACGTACACTGACTCCTGCTGTTGGAGATCACGTGATGAAGCATGGTCGCTTACTAATATAACTTCTCATTTACTTTCAAGTTGAAGTGTCAGATTTTGTTCATCCATTGTGCACCTGCCGGTCTCTCTGGCCGAGGAATTACAACACTTTCTCCGTAATCCCGTTTATCACGCAGTCTCGTAGTGGGCGAGAGCTGGAGGCGGTTCGACACCCGCTGGTGACTTGCGGGATAACTGAGCCGGCCGCTCAGAAAGCAATGGCAAACTATTGAGCGTAATCTTGCCAAGAAATCAACAGACAGCTGAAAGATGCTGCTGTTGACAGCGATGTCCTGTAAAGGATATGCGAATTTAAAAAAAAAAAAAAAATTGTGCACCTGGCATCATCAAGATTGAAAATGTCTCTGACTGAACACACATCAGATTTTGCTTTGCTTGAGAAGTCATCCACAGAGACATTAACATGGTTGCAGAATGCATACAGTGACGCTACATTGAAGAAATCACACGTTTTTTTTACTGGCACAAGCATTTCCATGTAAATTGGAGAACACACATGATGTTTATAATATACTAGCTGACCCGGCCCGGCTTCGCCCAGTCCTTGGTGTGGAGCATCTCATTTAATTCATATAAGTAGTCATATAAGTTCCCGTTCCCGTTACCGACTATCTGTCTGTCTGTCTGTCTGACCCGGCACGGCATCGCCCAGCTCCTGGTGTGGAGCATCTCATTTAATTCATATAAGTAGTCATATAAGCTCACGTTCCCGTTCCCGACTATCTATCTGTCTGTCTGTCTGATCCGGCCCGGCTTCGCCCAGCCCCTGATGGGGAGCATGTCATTTAATTCATATAAGTAGTCATATAAGTTCCCGTTCCCGACTGACTGTCTGTCTGTTTGTCTGTCTAATCATTTATTGGTTGCAGTTAGAACAACCTTAGATAAACGAAGACCAACTTACAAAAAGCATTAGAAAGAGCACTTGAAAGATCTTTACACCTTCCCCTACAATTAACTTGGGTAAATGGAGCAGCGGCAGCAGCAGCAGAAGAAGAAGAAAAAGGAGGAGTAGGAGCTGGGAGGAGGAAGAGGGAGGTGGAGGAGGGAGGAGGAGGGAGGAGTAGAAGGGAGGAAGAGATAGGCGGAGAGAGGAGGAGGAGGGAAGAGGAGGGAGGAGGAAGGAGGAGGAGTAGTAGGGAGGAGGGATTAGGAAGAGGAGAGAGGAGGAGGAGGATGAGGGAGGAGGAGGAGGCAGGAGGAGGGAGGAGGAGGTAGGAGGAGGAGGGGAGGAGGAGGGGAGGAGGAGGAGGAAGAGGGAGGAGGAGGGAGGAGGAAGAGGGAGGAGGAAGGAGAAGGAGGAGGAGGGAGAAGGAGGGAGGAGAAGAACGCAGGAGGAGGGAGGAGGAGGGAGATGGAGGAGGAGGGAGATGGAGGAGGAGGGAGGAGGAGGAGAGAGGAGGAGGGGGGAGGAGGCGGAGGGAGGAGGAGGAGGGAGAAGGAGGAGGGAGGAGGAGGAGGGAGGATGAAGAGGGAGGAGGAGGGATGTGGAGGGAGGAGGAGGAGGGAGGAGGAGGAGGAGGGAGGAGGAGGAGGAGGGAGGAGGAGGAAGGAGGTAGAGGGAGGAGGAGAGAGGATGAGGAGGGAGGAGGAGGAGAAGGGAGGAGGAGAAGGGAGGAGGAGATGGAGGAAGAGGGAGGAGGAGGGAGGAAGAGGGAGGAGGGAGGAGAAGGAGGAGGAGGGAGGAGGGGGATGACGTAGGAGGAGGAGGAGGGAGGAGTAGGGAGTATAAGGAGAGAGGAGGAGAAGGGAGGAGGAAGGAAGAGGAGTGATTAGGAGGAGGGAGGAGGGCGAGGAGGAAGGAGGAGGAAGAGGGAGAAAGAGGAGAAAGAGGGAAGAGGAGGATGGAGGAGGGAGAGGAAGGAGGGGAAGAGGAAGAGGGTAGGAGGTGGAGGAGGGGAGAGGAGGAGGAGGAGGAATATAACGCATATGCCTGTAGATTTAATAATGGCTGAAGTTGTTCCATGTCTTCTTAGAGTTGGCGACAGTGTAAAGAAATATAAAATCTTCAAACTTGATAGAGATAAGGTAACTATTATTTATTTATTCTTTAAGCATAAAAAGATGAGTTACAATGTTATGCATTATGCATTATTTTTATGAAAACTTTGAAAATGCCTTAAAGATTGTATCACTATTTATTATAACTCATATGCCGGTATATAACTATGGACTAAGAGTTTATAAATCTTTGAAAACGATGCAACAATATGACTATAAGTTATACAGAAAAGTTATGCCCCTTGAAATAACTTTTACAGAGTTAAGTCCCCTCGCTGTATAGAAATTACAATGAAAAATGGAAAATTAAATAATATTGGGTAAGCAGCCGATTTCACACTAAAAAGATATCACAGTAGGCTGCGCTGGAATGAAAGGAAGACGTGTAGAAAATTTCATCTCAATCGGATGGGCCGTTCGCGAACGCATAAAGGACATACGGACATACAGACAGACGGAGATCGCCTTTTATATATAAGATTCTGCTGCATAACAAGGTGCCAGCACATCGATCACTACTGCTGAAGCATTACCTCGCAACGCACAATGTGACTGTCTTGTAACATCCTCCATGATTCTCACAACCTGGCACAGCTTTCACAGAAGATTAGTCTGGGTGTTTCCTGTGCATCTAACAATAGTACTACTGTTATCTGGATTTCATGTGTCATTATTCATTATTCTGCATTCATCGTGCCATGGGCTTGTATGTAATGCGCAACTTAAGTGTTATAACTAAATGTTCTTTCCACATTCCAGAATTGTTATGTAAATTAAGGTTACTTCCAGTGACCAAAAGAAGAAACAAAACGGTTAATAAACAGTACATTAAATTAAAGAAGCAAGGTTGTGGAATAATATTGTGTTGCAGTGAACAAAGAAGAAAATTAAAGTAAAAAAGGTTAACTTCATGCGATTACAATCACCAAAAACTGGTGGGTATGTTGCGGCGACAAGCCTTCATCAGCAATTGAGAATAAAATCAAGAGACAAAACCAGAAACAACATTAAAATAACTACAGTAAGACATGATAGTATTTTGAAAATATGTGCAATAAAAATGGGGAAAATGGCAGAGGGTGATATGTAAGGTACTGAAAGATCAGTGGCAGAAAGGGGCAGACTGAGAAATGATGATGGATGGACTGAGACGGTGGCATGGAGGGTTATCATCAGCAGAGTTGATCGGTAAACGAGATCTGTGGAGAGACATGAACACCTCTGCTAGCTGGCGGGGTACCTGATGATGAGTGACGTACTAACATCAATATTATAACAACACACTAATACTCTTTTTCCCAACATTTAATATATCCAAATCTGACAATAAATAAATATAGAAATAATAAATATATAGCAGCGTTCACATGTGAATTCAATAAAAATCCAAACACAATTTCTGGTGTGCATGTAACCATTGCTTGAATTGAACAATGAAACATAAAATACACAGTAACAATACAAACATCTTCACAACTTGGAGTTGACATATTCTATGAGAATTAAACACAAACACTTGCAATGACTGAGAATCACCGATAGCTGTGAACACCTACCCTCACCCTGCACAAAACTGGGAACAAAATATCCTCTTATCAAATAAATGACAAGCTTACTTATACTTTCCATGGCGTTTTAGTGTAATTGTTTGGGCATTATGCTGATATTGTATGAGTGCTGCCGGATGAGGGTTCGAAGCCTGCATCCGCTAAGAGAGGGAAAGACAGGATAACTATTCCTCCATACATTCCCTGGAATTACAGAGGAACAATTTTTAAATGTATACTTTCATGTAGCTTAAATCACGTAGTTGTATCAGTGGGTTTGTTGTTTCTGTGTAGATGAAGACTGTGGCTGTAACGTTGTGTTACTTGTGATCATAAAGCTGACAGTCTTCTCATGTTTTGTTGATTCACTCAGAGCATTCAGGCCTACAATATGTGATGGCCTTTTAACACATCACAGACACATGGCAGGTTTCTGCTTCCGGACTACATTTATTTCCACTTATAGTTTAGATTCACTTCAACTGCATTATTTATAACTGCTTTTAATCACATGTGTTTATTAGCAAATGTAAAAGCTACTACATGGATTCTGTCATTTCTTTTGGGACATGTTTTTCATTGTGATAAAGTGAAAGTTTGTGTAGCCCTATCTCTTAATTATCTGATGAGTTTCCTTCATTCAATCACTACTTTATGATGTAGAGTGTAACAGGTAATACCCGCTGGATTGGATGCGTCTTGTTTGTTTGTTTTTTCAAGCATATATTTGGCCTGACAGGCTGCACAATTCTACAGTATCTTCTTCAAATATGCCACTATCAGACCATTTTGTTAGTGGATAGTTCTTCATTACAACTGTTTCACATGACACCACACACACACACAAATAAATACTAATACCAATTCTGGCAGATCTGACAATGAAGCTACAGCTTCTTCAATCTGAACCCTGTGGGTTCCCCACCAGCAGAAGGATTATGGTAAATGTTTAATGGGATAAATACCCAAAGACTTAAGTTTCATTGCAGTTGTGCTCTCTCTCTCTTTCTCTCTCTCTCTCTCTCTCTCTCTCCTCTCTCTCTCTCTCTCTCTCTCTCTCTCTCTCTCTCTCTCTCTCTCTCTCTATATATATATATATATATATATATATATGGAACAAACTATTCCCACATGACTATTCCTAGGTCAGCTGTAACAACCAGAAAGCTAAGCTAGCAGAAGGATTGAGGTAAATGTGGATTGAGGTATATGCCCCAAAGACAGTAAGTTTCATCGCAGTTGCTGATGCATAACACTAAAAAATTTACAAATTAGTCAATCACTGCTAAAAAGCTAGCTGCAAGAAAAAAAAGGTGCACTATTATAAGAAAAGGTATATTTACACTCACAAAAGCTAGAAAAGCATAAATGGAAACTAGCTGCATAAAGTCATGAGTTTGGCATTGGTTTCTGAAAAATAACATTGCATAGTGTAATCAGAGTGCCATCTGTATGTATGTCATGGTTTGTTTACTATTTAGTGAACCCAGGTGATCACTTAGGGGGAGTGCCTGCTTTACTAAACAAAGAAAAGACAAGTTGTTAAATATTTTCGAGTTTTTTTTATTCTCACAAAGTTTTGTTTAATTTAATATTAAATAATTATTATTTAAATATCATGAATAAATATGTTTAGTATTTTCATAGAATTTACATATTCTTGGAAATAAGACTAAAAAAAAACAACTATAGTGTCAAGATTTTACAAAGCTTAAGGTTCATGTTACTTGAAATATTTTTTTTCAGTGTTGCATAGCCCTTACAGGACGTTGCAGTCAACACCAGCATTTTTCAGCTGCTGTTGATGTACTAGGCAAGATTACGCTCAGTAGTTTGCCATTGCTTCTGAGCGACCGGCTCACATACCCCTGTAAGTTACCAGCGCGGCGCGAACCGCTGCCGATTCTCACACAGCTGCGTTACTCACGAGAATATATGGGATTACGGAGAAAGACATTAACCTCTATGCCAGGGGACGGGCTATATTTATTTGGAATCAGCATTCCACATACTTCATAATCTGCTGGTAGAGATTAAGCATTGAAATATTTTAACAAAATGAATTTTTCAATCTACACCGGTGAGTCAGTGGTGAGAACCAGATGTAATGGTTGGGGTATCATCGCAAAGGCTAATGGACGATGCTTGAAAAAGGAGAGTCTGGCATATGAGACTATGACCTCCACCATGAATCAGTAACAGCAGCATTCTGTTGGTTGGAGGAGACCGCTGCAATACATATTGCATTCATTACGGACTCAAGGAGTATGCTTAGTAAGGTGCAGAAAGGAATGTTTCGTATTGAATGGCTTTTCTCGCTTCAGAGGTCACAGATTGTGAGAATTGTATGGATATTTTGTCCTGGCCATTTGGGAGTGCGGGGGGAATAAACAGGCTGATAGGCTAGCAAGGAATGCACCTCTTGGTGGTAGATTACATATAGACAAAGGAGAAGTGGTTGAGCGCCTGTGGGACCAGGTGGAGAAGGCGGGGGAACAGACTGAGAACCCGTATGTGGAAAGAATTATATAGTGGGGGATCAGTAGGAGTTCTGGAAGAATCTCAAAACTGAGAGGGAAGACCAGGAGAACTTTCAGTCAGATAGCGGTCAGACTGATTAGTAGTATGACTCTTCGCTGGCTGTTTAACAAGGGGACGGAGCGCATATGTGAATGGACACTGAGTGCAGAGATGTTGATTCTTAGCTCAACTCAACTCAACAAAACAAAATGTTTGGAAATCTGTTGTTCACATCTGGAAGTAATTTGCCTTTTGGTCAGCAATTGTATCTACCCCTCGCTAGTGGCCAGGTCATCAACAATTCAGTTGTCAAAACAAGCCAATGGTAATATGAATGTTGTAAACCTAATTTAATGACTACAACAAAATTTAAAACATGTCAAATTTTCCCACTATGCCACTGTGGATCTTAGATCCTGTAAGGGTTAATTTTTAAATCTCATATGTGCAAATATTCACTTGATTTATTCTCACCCCCCCCCCCCCCCCCCCCCCCCCCCCCCAAAAAAAAAAAAATTTAATAACATTCAGTTGACTACAGACAATTTGTCATTGACTGTACTCAAGACAGAACTATAGGTGCTTAATCTCTACCAGCAGATTTTGAAGTGTGTGGAATGCTGATTCCAAACTTAACTCTGAATTTAAGAAGTCTGTGTTGTGATAATGCATCAGTAGCTGTGCTATCAAGCACCAGGTAGTCATGGACAAACTAAATATTTGATATATCATCCATGTAAATGGTGCCTGTTATGATGCTCTATTGTAGTCATGGACAAACTAAATATTTGATATATCAACCATTTGAATGGTGCCTGTTATGATGCTCTTTTGTTGCCAAGGCAAGGGCATTAAGATGAGATGTCTGAATGGATGATAACCATGGATAACAAAAGCCACCAATTGTTATCTTCCTAAGAATTGTTTAATATACTGCAGAAGGCAAGTTAACATGTAAAGAAAAGACAAAACTGAAACATCAGAGAACTGTTTGTAATATTAGTGAAAATAAATTCAAAGGAATGCTACAGCCACTTGTGAATGTGTTTGTTGTCTTCACACTTAATTATGCAGCTACACTTTCAACTAACAAGACATTAATTAAACTGAGACATGTCAAATTTTTATATCACTTAGCCAAAACAATCTGTCATTTACAACTGTATTATCTTATACTCGTACAAGCAAATGTGACAACAAACTAACTTATACAAACTCTGCAGTTTTAGTGAGCAAATTGTCAACTGTTCATTGTATTGAGAAAGTTCCTAGTCTTGTTACAACTAACAATCAAATACAACAACTGAATATCACAACAATGTCTGATTTAGTTGTGATTTGACACCTAACAAAATACCACACTGTAGCAGAAGGTCATTCCACATCTGAACACATGAGAAATGCCTCCACAAAACTAGAAATATGAACAGGCCACTGACAGATACTAGTTGCAAGAAATATTCTTATATATAAACTCTCTGCTGACCACAACAAATCTTGGCTACAACAAGCTTGAAATCTACAGGACAAAGTATTCAGCTTCACAAAAGCGTACATATTTCATGATAAGAGCAACATTCCAAGACATGTGATAACATACAATTGCTAATCTATTCTTTAACAATGCAATATACACACTTGCTAAAAGTAAAATACCACAATGTCAATCATTGGTTATAGAACTGCTCCTAAAATTATGCCAAAGTCAAACAATCACAATGAACTCTAAAACTTAATCTTCTTTATTCTAGTATCAATTTAACATGATATGTTTTTTTAAATCAAGAAATGTAGATATAAATTAAGGTAAAGAGGCCAAAAAATGTGGTCGTACCCTCCGGTTGTACATGTTTTATCAGTGATGGTTACTACAGCATGAGGTGTGTTCAAAAAGTACCAGGCCTTTGGCCAGGAAACATACAATTACTCACCTGGAGGTATGAAACCATAAATGCCTTCAAGGTACTCTCCTTGGGACTGTGCACACTTCTCACAGTGGTACCTCCATTGTTCTTAGCATTTCAGGAAAACCTCTGAGAAAGGAGTACAGTATAGCTGTTGTGTTCCGCATATCTTCTCATTACTCAAATAAGGTCCATGTCAACAGCATTTTCAGCTTAAGAAACAGCCAAAAATTGAGCCACATCAAGAGAATAGGGAGCTTGAAGAACTAGAGGGAATATTGTGTTTGGCCAGAAAGTCTGAATTAGATGCTCCCTAAAAACAAGCCTTTTGGATGCTGTGCAAAGCAAAGAACAGACAGACCCTGTGGGTAACAGGAACTTGGTAGCTCCATCATGACAACGCTCCAGCCCATTGTTTGCATCTGGTTCAGATACTTTTTTAACAGACCTCTCTTTCTCCCTCCATCTGTCTCTCTCTCTCTTCTCTTTTACATTATCAGTGCTATTTTCTTATAAATTATAACAAACCTTTACATTTGTCTACAGAATCAGAAATACAAGTTCACTCACCTCTTGACACTAACACACACGTTATGAAGCAATAAGCTGATGATTTCACCCTCAACTAATGTATACTTTGACACATATTCTAACATATATATAAATATGCTGCACATTCTACTGGCATGCTAATGAGTAACCACATCTTAGATGTGAACATACAACAACGCTTATCCACTCTGGTTGTACTACCTTGTATACACAACACAATACTGAACATTAATGACAACAATGCTACCCAAGACTGGATCAAGACTGCCTTGAGACTCACATGTGCAACAAAATCATAATCTGCATAATTTGGATAAACAAAGAAGATAACCAGCAAAGTATGTCACTGTTCACTCATGACAAGCAGAAAAAATATTGAAAGATTCAAAACAGAAATTTGTATTTGCACACACACTGCTGTAATAACTTAATACGATGTTTTCTCAATGATGTGACTATAGTAAAAGTAAAGGACTCTTTTACACTGACACCGTAAAGTGTATTGAGAATATGGTGCTAGACCCATATTGTTATAGAAAAACTGACCATCTGTAAATGACATGGTCAATATTCTGCCAGCTGCCTTTACTTCTCAAAGCATTTCCTGGTATCCATTTTAGGCTGAGTCGACCTGAGAACCTGGACAATGTTAGAAATCTGCCTCAATGTAAATTCAAACCCATGACCAACAGGCCGGCAGCTGAGCGTCTAGCCAGTACACTACTACGACTCTTGATTGTGAACATAGACATATAAAAGATTGTTCAACTTTCAAGCAACAGAAGCACAAGATCTGGACTGGACTTACTGCTACAGAAGCTGTATCACCAGAATGGGAAGGTAACCCAATCAATAAATGCCTGAAGAAGTTGGATGTGTCGGCTGAAAGGTGTAAATATTGCAGCTCTTCTGTAAACAGGCACAACGCAATTCCATCTAAAACAACATTCTGGATGAACGCAGAAGAAGAAAGATCATCAGACTGTAGCCTTACGCATCTTGTATTTTAACAATATAAAGAAGCTCAAGGCAATCTTGAACCAATTTTAGGATCTCCAATATCCTAAAGCAAACAATACAGAAAACACTTAATTGACACATGAAAAGTTTCACACAGACAGATATATGGCACAACAACGCATTAGATAAAGTCGAAATAAACTATATACATGCTGTTAGAATTAAGCATACTACCATAAATTTGACAAGCGCTGAGTTTATGGACAAATGAAGAAGCTGATGCCACTACTTCACATCTTGAAGCATGAAAGGTGATGACATAAAATCACAGGTTTGCTAAAGTGTATATTTCTACAATTCAAACAGCCATAAATATAATAAGCATGTATACAATATATGCACAACTGTATACAATTATTCCCACTGTAGACTGCACGCAAAAGCTGGTAATACACTACAATACAGCCATTTATTTTCAAATATGTTATATATACATGTGTGTGAGTGTGTGTAAGTAAGCACGTACATATTTATATATAAGTTAACACACCACATTCTTGGTGATTTAAAGGAATATTATGCAACATAAAAAGGAAATGAAATCAAAGGCACTGAAGAAATGTTACTGAACTGGGACCTGAAGTCATATTCACCTTAACTTAGATTGATCTCATATACTCTGTAGTCATTACTTGTTATACTCTACAGTCATATGCTGCATCTCTCTAATGATGAAGTGATTTTGTTCTTAGATGCTACTGTGTGTGAACTCATTTCTGGGATATTTGTGCTAATAAAATTGTTTGTTGTTGTTGTGTGCATTCACTCATCTTGAACTCAAGTGTAGTCCATGCATGTGCAACTGCTTCTTGTGCACTGGACTAATTTTTGCATGTGGATTAGCTTTCCCTATTAACAATGTCCCTCGCCATCAGATGAACTCATGTTGACTTCAGAGATACTTGAAATTTACGTCCTCAAGTCAAAGATGAGAAGTCAACATTTTACGTCCAACTGACCAGTGTAGAGGATGAACCCATTAACTCGACATCAGCACACCAGATGTTTAAGAACGAGTGCTCTTATCCATTCTGCCCTGCTACCTCTGCTAATAAAGTATTCCAAATAATCAATTCTCACTCTCTGATACTCCCATATCTGATATTTCTCCTCAGTAAAGAATGTAACTTCCATATATGCTATTGTAGACCCAGTGGGGCTTAGTTCCTCATGAGCTGACCCAGTGCCAGACATGCATGTGTTATTGACCTGTTATTGTTTTCCATTTAGAGTGTTTCATCCATCTGGCTTTGAAGGAGGTAACAATATCATCATATCTGCAAGATATACTTTGCCTTCAACGAGCTGGTGCTAGTTTCTCATTTGTAAAAAGTTAGATGCATATCCTACACAGGAATGTCGCAGTCAACCCAGCATTTTTTTTTAGCTGTTCATGATTTCTTGGCAAATTTATGTTCACTAGTTTGCCATTGTTTTATGAACAACTGGCACTCATACCTTTGTATGGGAAACCAATGCAAGGCGGTATGCTTCCAAATCGCCCACAGCTGTGTTTCAAACGTGGTATGTGGGATTACGAATTGCATTCATAACCACTTTGCCACAGAACCGGCAGCTTCTCATAAGGATATCTTCACATTGGATACATTTTTTTGGTTTTGCATATGCTATTTACAGGACAATGCAGTCAACACCAGCATTTTTCAGCTGCTGTTGATGTCTTGGCAAGTTTTACGTTTAGTAGTTTACCTTTGCTTTCTGAACGACCGGCTCACATACCTTTCCGTAAGAAACCAATGCAACACGATCCGCTGCTGAATCTTGCGCAGCTGTGTGTCGTACGTGGGTATTCAGGATTATGAACAGCGTCTTTAACCCCTTCACCACGGAGACCGGCAAAATGGACACTCCTGAGTTGAATTCTGCTCGTATGCATGTCATGTGATATATATTATGATTGAAGTGATACACACTGTGATACACATTGTAACCGAAGTATAACTTTCTTACAATAGTGGTTTATTTTAATATCACAAGATAGGTACAACAATCACTTCTTTTTCTTAATCTTAACAGCCTTACACATTCTTTGTTGAAAAAAGAATGTTATAAAATTATTGCACTTGAAGTAACTTCACTCCTTTACTTAAATTTTCAATGCTTAGATTTGTGAGTTTAGGGAAAATACAAAGATAGTAAGAATAACTAAAGTAAATGATAACCCGATCCCACTTGATAAAACCTCACTTCAAGAGATAAAATCATATACCTATTTTAGGTAGCAATATAAACACAGATGGCAGAACAGGTAGATATCCAAATAAGAATACACAAGGCAGGAGGCACTGTCATAGCGCTAGGACATTTGTGGAAGTCAAAAGAAATTAAACCTGATAACAAACATAGAATATTTAACTGTAATGCATCAAGCAGACACTTGGATATCGACTGAATTAATTACTAATAAACTACAAACATTCATTACTTGCTGTCTATGCAGAATATCAATATTGCGGAGGTTAGGGAAATTCCAGCAAATCAAGAGGAGAGAAACAGACATTGGTGCAGCACAGAATATGTACTAAGAAAACATGATAATAGCTTAACAAGAAAGTCTCTTTTTGGGAAACCACATGGCAGAAGCAATATAGGGAGACCAAAAACACACAGAAAAGAGAATTAGAGGCAGAGATGAATAATATGGGGAAGACAAGAAGAGGGCTGCAGGAGCTAGCAAACAAAAGAATGGCATGAATTATTTGTGGCTAACAGTCCAATGGAGGATAAAAGACAGGAGTAGATGATATGTAAGTTTAGACATACACAACAAAATTCCTCTGTTTTGTGCTGTATTTCCCTCTAAAAAGTTTCTCAATATGTACCTTTTTTGTGTCTATATCATATGAAATGTGCTTATCTGGAGATGTATTTCTTTAGATTTATATACACATATTTGTTAGCTTTTACCTTTTGTTTCTTGATTATGTTCAGTATGTTGATCTGATGTTTATTTCTCCAGATTTATACACAAACATTTCCCAGTTTGTACTTTTTTGTTTCTCTAATCAGATTCAGTGTGACCATTATGAGCTGTATTTCTCTCTTCGTTTATGAGGCTAAGATTTTCAGTATGTACCTTTTTTTTTTGTTCCCAGTTACACTCAATTTATTCAACATTACAGAGCATCTTAACCTATCTCATTTTATAATGTCAGATGGTATGTGTCTTCACGAATACCTCATGCACTTATTTAGCAAAAGTATGTTACTATCCATTTCTATGGCTTCTGTCTGAAAATTGCAAATCTGATACTATACTTTTTGGGCAAAGGTTATATACATACATACGTATATTATGCCTACAATGTATTCTACTTTATATCCATTTTTAAAAATGTTAAACAACCCTGTAATGTTTTTAACTCATTTCAAATATTACATAGGGTATACCTTTGAACACTTTAATATCCCTCGTTTAGAATTTCACAAAGACATTTTCCTTTGAAAATGGAAAATGGCCCATGCATCCTTTTATTTTCAAAATATATAACTTTGATTTAAACTGTCAATAGCAGTGAGAAAAAGAGTGTTAAAGTGCTATACAGAACCCATTCTGCTGTATGTATGTAAAACATGGACAATAAACAGACAAGCTGAGAAAGATTTAACGGCAGCAGAAATGTGGTTTCTGAGGGAAATACAAAGAATGTCACGTATGGATAGAAAATTGAATGAGACAGTCCTTCAAGAAACAAATGAAAACTGTTAATTAATAAGATAAAATAGACTTGGTCAAGATACACTGAGCTTGCTGTAAGGAGAAATACACTTGAAAACTAAGTGACAACTAAAAAACGTGATGGGGAAAAAGATTGAGAAAGACAAAAAGATAAATAACGATTACTTGGCCATGTGACATAATCAGGACTAGAACACAAACCAGATCTAGCTGTGAACTTATGAACATGTTTCCAAAGTGATGATTAAAAGGTCCAAAAGTATACTTTAAATGTAATATATTGTAGCACACAGATCTCTGCATTTTTGGTTTTTGGTTTAAACTAAAAAAAACATCAAAAATAAAACATATGTTCCTACGGTTCTGTGATGTGCTAGGACCATCACATTTTGAAGTTATTTTCAATGCATGGAGTAATAGTGAGCCAGTCATTCCCTAACTTAATGGACGAGGATACTATGTGTCAACTCTTGCTCAACCGTGCTCATGACATCATTAGCATAGTCTCCTAGCGATTACACTAAGGTGCCCAATAAGTCAAACAGAGACAATGGGGCACATGAGAAGACCAAAGGGCAGGTCAGCTGAGTTGACCTCATTAAGCCATGTGGCCTTAAAGATTAGCTACCATACAGACTCTTGAGAGCTGGGAATTATGCACAGCTTTTGGTAAAGGAGCACTTTAATTGCCCACAGATATCTCCATAAGCACTTTGGTCACCTCGCATAGATCAAAGAAGGCTCTCAGCACAGTGCACTAACTTCACAGTGCTGGTGAGAACTTCTAATATCAAGCTTTAACTCATAAATGATGGGAGGCCAGTATGTAGGGTTGATATGTACAAGAGTTCATGACTGGAAATGAGTATTTATGGGCGGTAACTGTCAATATTTGTTTTGTTCTGTCCTGGTCATAATTTGTAAACATTCCATTTTATGAAAATGCTTGAAATTTATTAATTATATTTAATCTTTTAACAATGTATAAAATCTCAAAGAGAATGAACAATATTTTCCAGAACGACGTGAACACTTTCATGTTAAGAGTTAATTTGACAAAATGTGGTATTTTACTAATATTTCACATAATATGAAAAGATCATAGACTTCAATATGTTGATGTTTAAAACAAACACTGATAATTGAGTTTTCAATTTGAGAAAACAAGTTTCAATCTGTAAATAAAAATGTATAGATCTGTGATTTCAAACACAGATCAAAATAAAATTAATATAATTAAACTATACAGAAAATGTAAAATAAATTAAGAACAGAAACTCATGTATGATAAGTCATATGTATTTGTACACGATGAAACAACAGCATAATTTTAAACTCTATACCTACATAGTAATGCAAAACCATGGCTGTACAGCAGGGAGAAAAATTGCACAATAATGGAACACTATGGTAATGAATAACAAATAAACATGTCCTCAAGCTCCCACATAACACTGCAAAATCTATTTAAGTACTTGCTCAATAAACATGGCAAAAATCACATTAACAGATGTCTTTGAGGTTGATGATTATGATTTCTGTGAGCACTGTTATCACAATATGCTTGTTAGCAGAAAGTTATCTTTTTTTCCATATGAAGTGAGTTAAGGTGTTAAGCTCTTTTTTGTCAACTTTAATACAAAATTTAATACTGGTGACGATGATGATGTATGATATGACCAGATGGTAAGTATGAAAAGAAACTGTGGTAGTTTTAATGAGACATAAATCAATCAAATATTATGGTGTAATTCATTTATAACAGTTACCAATTTCACTAAGGTTATCCTGTTTATCATTCATAACAGTTACTACTTTCACTAAGGTTATCCTGTTTATCATTCATAACAGTTACCACTTACACTAAGGTTATCCTGTTTATCATTCATAACAGTTACCACTTTCACTAAGGTTATCCTGTTTATCATTCATAACAGTTACCACTTTCACTAAGGTTATCCTGTTAATGATTCATAACAGTTACCAATTTCACTAAGGTTATCCTGTTTATGAATCATAACAGTTACCACTTTCACTAAGGTTATCCTGTTTAACATTCATAACAGTTACCACTTTCACTAAGGTTATCCTGTTTATCATTCATAACAGTTACCACTTTCACTAAGGTTATCCTGTTTTTATGGATGTTTCTGGTACCTGCCTGCTCTGTGGCGAAGGTGTTACAGACACAATTTGTAATCCCGCATACCACTTCAAAACACAGCTGCGGGCAATTTGGAAGCAAACAGCCTTGCATCATTTTTCATACAATGGTATTAGTGCCAGTCATTCAGTAAGCAATGGCAAACTACTGAATGTAAACTTGCCAAGAAATCACAAACAGCCAAAAATGATGGGGTTGACTGTGACATCCTGTAAAGGATATGCAACTAACTGTTTCCAGAACTTTAACCCCATCAGTGTCAGACAGGTACTGCTTTCATAGAGTGTACCCTAACTGTTACTCTAGATGTTTCTGGTACTTCCCGCCATCTCAGTTACTACTTTTTCTGAGTTTATCCTAACTGTTGCATTAACTGTTTCTGATACTTTAAAACCTTCAGTGTCAAACAGTTACTACTTTCACCAAGTTTATCCTGTTACTGTGGATGTTTCTGGTGCTTTAACTCCATCGGTGTCAAACAGTTACTAATTGCACTAATTTTATCCTGTTACTTTACATGTTTCCGGTACTTTAACTCTATCGTTCAGTTATCAGTTATCACCTCCACAGAGTTTATCCTAACTGTTACTGATGTTTCTGGTACTTTAACTCCATAACTCTCAGTTATTACTTCCACTGAGTTTATCCTGTTACTTTAGATGTTTCCAGGGCTTCATATCATGTTCAAGCCCCTCCATTAGTCTCAGTTATTACTTCCACTAAATTTATCCTAAATGTTACTTTAGATGTTTCTGGTACTTCAATCCTTCTGTCACAATTACTACTTACTCTGCTGAGTTTATCCTAACTATTACTTTAAACATCTCTCCTAACTCGGACCTGCGTGCCCTTTGAAAATAAAGTTTGTTTGTTTAACTCCTTCAATCTCCAACAGTTATAATTTTAGCTACTTCTGACTCAGAAAGTTATTTTCAATAACTGCCTGTGGCAAAAGAAGAGTAAACTCATTCTGTAAAAATAAAAGTGCGAAATAGCTAAAACATTGTCAGTTTTATTTAAGAAATCTTAAATTGTTTCCTCACACATGGAACTTCAAACAAATCAACAGTCTTTCACTCAGTAAAAAAAATGAAATAAACTCATAATCACTTGGTTTTGAAAAGAGCATTTGTTCTGTATATAAGCTGGCAGGTTAGAATGAGTTCAAGGACATTACGGCTGAGGACTTGGGGCAGTGGCTATCATTCTCACCATTTTAAAAAAAAGTTGCCTTGGCACCAGCATCAATGGAAGAGAATCAGCTGCAGCAGAGGTTTTATACATTCCAGCAACTGTTGGAAGAACATGAATGGACAACTCACAGAGTAACTCTTAAAGGACAGAAGACCATTATTTGGGCAAAACAGTCCCAAGCATTTCTGGCATGAGCCCAAGTGTAATAGCTGGCAACTCTTACTGAGTATTTTTATTTACTCAGATTAAGAATTTTAGATAATCCATTTATAACCCTGTTATATGTCAATATTGTTCTGAAAACAAACTTGGAAAATTGAACAATGAAGACATAAATCATAAATTGCACAATTTATTGCCTGTCACATTCACTGTATCTCTTCAGTGTCACACTACAGAAAAAAAGCCTGGACACGTTGCAGACAAATAAGATTTCAGTGTGCTTTTCACTACACAAAACGTAAGTCATCATGGCCGAATGGATAAGAACGCTTGTTCTTAATATCTGGTGTGCTGATGCCAAAGGTAAGGGGTTCAACCCCTACACGTGGACAGTTGGACTAAAATGTTGACCTATCATCCTTGACTTGGGGACGTAAATTATAAGTACCTCTGAAGTCGGAGTGGGCTCGCCTGATGGCGAGGGATAATGTTAATAAGGAAAGCTAATCCACACACAAAATTCAGTCCAGCTACTACAGTGGTGTGTATGGCTACGCTTGAGTTCAAAGCGAGTGAGCGTAAACAAAAAAAAAAAACTACACAAAACCAAAAGTTATATTCCGAGACATATCTGCTTGCTATACACTCAGGTAAACCACAATGAAGTCAACAAAACGATATGATAGTCTCTTTAAAACTACCTTGATGACATTGAAACATATGACAATGTGCTATTTATTCATTAACTCTACTTCATTATAATGTTGCAGCTCTTTTAATGTAGTAGTACCTCTGATGAGATACAGCAAAATATGTCAAGCAAGAAATGATGCAATATACTGTTTGTGTCTCATTTTTAAATTCACAATGGGAAAACATTACTTTAAACTTTGAAATAACTGACATTTAAGCTTTTACAATGTAACAAATATAAAGGGAAAAAACTCGTCTGTCCAAATATGAGGAAGTCCTCATTTCCTGTAAGAGTTAATCTGTTGCATAAAGCCACATAAACTGAAGCTTGTGATGTGCCCATTAATAAATCATTAAGTAGTGTGTGCAGTCTGCTTTATGATGCTCCATAGAATGTTTGTTGTGGAATGATCTGTTTCAATGTAACAGATCTTTCGACACCACCTTGCCGAGTTCAACCCAGCAGGCACATATGATTGTATAACACAGAACAAAATATATAGGCTGCAAAATAATTTAATGACAACAACGTGCAGGCAAACAAACTCAAACAATAATCATGCACAGTTGATTATGAAAGTTCAGCGACTAAGTGACATATGCAGTGACGGACAGGGTCTATAAATATTGGTTGTCAAGAGAGAAAACAACTAAAAGGCATTCATATTTGAAACATACTGTCTCATGTTGAAGGTGGCCCATTTCATCAGCATCCCACAGGACAGACATGATATTTGGGAAATTGACACCCTGACCTGTCCACACTGATTCTATGTGTATGGGAAAACTCTCGCTTAATTCAATCACAACGAAACGTTACTAACATTTAATGTTTCATTGTGACAGATAACCCAGAATTCCCCTACAAACAGTAATCATCATCATCATCAAGTGCCTTGCCAACTAGTGTGGCAAATATGCTTCTCCACATCTTGTAATCTCCAACAGATTATATAAATGTATGTTCTGATATTATTCAATGTCATTATGAAAAGCTGTTAAGAAGCTTCTCTCATCACATTCCTCTCTTTTTCCATAAATCTTTCTAGCTGTTACAATGTTTTCCGAAACAGTAATCATGCATATAGCAACAACACCTTTTCAAAATCAAATAGAAATCTGTTAGCATTTCATGTTATAACACTAGTCCTGTGATAGAACTGTGGCTGGCTCTTCAATACCATCATGCTAATGGTCAGGCATTCTGGCTTTTAATTTTCAGAACATTGTCTTGTTCCTTCTTCTTTGCTCCTCTTTCAAAAGGAGTGTGTCACACTGAGTTATGCACCTCAGAGGTCACTGTGTCCAACAATGGTATGCTTTTGTGTTAGGTTTACTTTCTTTGGACAGACTCCACCCAAAGCAACAAGCTCCACCTACCCTTTGGGTATATATACTTTTCCTTACAATTTTGCCAGTGTGATGGCCTTACGGCCTACTATTTGCCATTTGCAACTGTCGTGGGATTTATAACCTGCACAACTGTACATGGGTCCTCCTGTTTTTCATATAGTTTTTCATATATACACTATTCCACTGTTTATATTAATCCTAGGTGAAGTGCAGACAATGCCTGGTTAATTACCGACAATGGGATACCCTGGTGAAATGCAGACAATGAGATGTCCTGTTGAATTTCAGTCAATGATTATTGTATCCGAAATGCTGGAGAAAAGGCTGATTGAAAGTTTCACAAATAAAAAGGCAACTAAACTTTACAAAGGCTAATGGGCAGAAAGCCACAATGACACAGTGGTTAGTGCACTTGGTTGCCAATATAGTAGTCCAGTTTAATCCCCAACAAAGATACAATTGTTCTCTTCTTATCAGTACGGCTCTTCATGTCTATCCAGCCATGTAACATAGGTCATCATCATCACCACATGCTCTGCCAACTGATCTCAACAGATCTTGGTCCTTGGTGTTCTGGATCAATAACACTGATTTTCTGCTTCTTCTATCGTTCGCCTGAAATATGTTTATAACTGCAATGTTGTCTCTTGTATGAATCTAACAGTCTTGTTTAGTTCACTCAGCGGTCCATAGAGTTTATCTTCCACTGTTGTCTCTCTAGGCCAGAAAGTTTGCCTGGATATGATGTAGTTTGGGCAATCCTGGAGTATGTGCTCTGCTGTCTGCAACGCCAAACCACATGTGCACATGGCTGAGTCACCAATCTTGAATTTTGTATACATATATATACCCAGCATAATTTCTCTCATTCTGTCCCTGCCTCTTCTATAGCTGATATTTCCAGATGCCAAACTCCTCTGTTCTCAATACATATCCAAAGAACAGTTTGTCTCCTCCTTATAGCGAACGAAAGAAGTAGTCTCCTCCTTATACTTGTATATAATGTTCTCATTTCATTAGCCTTTCCCAGGTTCTAGTTGTTAGGTTACTCTGGCAGACCATGGTATTTGCAACATTCACCTCAGAAACCACGTCTCCATTGCCTCCAATCTTTTCCTAATTTATCAAATGAGTAGCTGATCTTTTTCAGAATTGTATGGAATTTATCTGGCAAGGTAAGGTGAAGGGAAGGGAACTGGTCACCCTTACCTTCATGTTGCAATGATCTAGTAGATGTAAAGGCTTAAGACATCACACCTGTAAGGCAGTAGCTGTCATGGAATTACTAATACTTTTATGGGTAGAATAAACAGTTAACCATACTATCTAAGTAATAATTACAGACATTTTTTATGCTGGACTCAACTCACTTATGGTTGGTAAGTTTAGACTTACAATAAAAAACATAAATAGAAAATCATGTTATAAAGAACATAAACAATGAGATTACCTGCAGTTTAAACACCAAATTTGCATTTTTCACATAAATTGCTACATAAAATGAGCGACAGCAACAACAAAAAGCAAGCGCATCAAAGAAATAAAACCACATCCACATCATTTACGACCTCTGAACTTAATGAAAACAAATGTGACTTTCAGGACAATTAAATATAACAATACACTGAGTGATGCCAGTTCCCATTCAAATAATGAGAAAACTATGGAGTAACAGAACACAAATGATAAGATACAGTTCATGCAACTAGCAATAGTCACAGTGAAACAAAACAAAGAAAAGTATGCTGAAAGAGAATTACTGTTACTGTACATAACATTTCAATTGAGGAAGTATGGCCTGCAGAGATACCAAATTAGAGAAAACATTCACAAGTTTTGCTGTATGCTGCCAAAGCCCCATCTGTGGACAATATCTCTTCTAATATGAATACACATAAACATACAAATAGAAAACAAAGTAACTTGGAATGTAAACCAAAAAGAGTCTAAATATGAACTTTTAGTAAAGTGTCTGTGATAAAAACAAATGTAATCAAATCAAAATGTATGGTGAAAGAAATGCACAAAAATGCTTAGTCACTCTATACCAAACATATCTAGACAAATCATTTGCTACCTAGATGATCAAAATACTTCTCCCTAGAATGTTCAATATGTTTGGGATGTATACGTAAATGATCAACATATACTAATTTTCTTGATATGGAATGCGTAAAAAAGCATTTGGTTGCACAGGGAATCATTCATCTTCTTCATTTTCTTCTTCTTCACACCCCTATAGATACAAACCTAGCAGTTTATGAACTCAACCAGCTGTTCCCAAAAGTTGTGTGTGGTGGGACAATTGGGAGGATTCAACAACAATCAAAGATTTGGAGATTTAAAAAAAAAAAAAATGGAGTCATGGTGGTGTAGTCAATGTGCACACAAAGGCAGCAGCAGCTCATAAACTGATTCTAAGAAAATGATGTGGTTTCTCCTTGTCTTCTACATACACATAAGATATTACCATGCTACAAATATTCTATTGTGAGTAAACAGTAAACAGAAAATGTGTACAAGCTTTGAGGAACACTGGGTATGTGGTCCTAGCCCCATGTTTGTATAGACAAATGGGTAGTCGATGGGTGATGTGGTCAATAACATGCTGGCCACCTTTCCTACCTAGGACATTGCTTCATATCCATTTTAGACTGGATTGACCAGGCAGCAATTTTGTGACCACTTTTTACAAATCTGTCTCATGGAATTTAACCACATGACCACTGGTCAGACAGGCAACCATGGCTACTTCACTACAATGGCCTCCCTTTTGTGGGCAGCCGTTAAATTCTTTTTGTCTGCCTGGGCAGCAGTAAATTACTGTCTTTTGTTCATGATTTCTAACCGTAGAGGGATCTGTAACATTGAAGTTTAAATTTAACATTCAAATTCCTCACCAGTGGCAGGTCACAAAAGGCAGGCTGCACATGCCACTGCCCTGGCTACAGTGTCAAATGTAGAACAACTGCCTACAGCAGAAGAGCCACAGGATGTGTTGATGCTGGTATACACACATTGAGGATTATCACCAGTTCATGCACTGAGCTGAGATTCTCTAGGTGTATGATCTGAAGAAGAAGCTCAGAGCAGTGACAGACAGATTGTCAGTGTGATAAAGATGGCCTCGAATGTATCAACACTTCTGACATTAAGATGACAAATATAACTTGATATTTATCACAAGAATATGAAAAATGGAACTGTTTTCTCCAGTGATACAAATAATCCACAAAACAGCAGCAACATATGGCACAAGAAATACATATTGTCAACACTGTAATAATACATCTCAACCATTGGGTTTACACACCCCAAAAAAAAGCATTAGGTTTTACCTTCACGGTAGTCTACTTCTGCATTAAAAATAACCCAATGTTCTCTTTCTTTTTGTTGTTCTAATTTTATTCAACAAACAAGTTTGTAGGATTCGTTTCCTTCTTCTGCGGTCAATTTCCTATTATATCTAAAGAAAGAGAGGAATTGCTGCCAGGAATCATGTCATCAGCAGACTGGCCCTTGCAGGTGCCCAAGAGTTCTTTTCCACTTCTCTTAGTAACATAAGTTTCAGTTTTCAAGCATCAGAGAAAGGGCACATTTACTGTGTTCTGGAACTGAGGGGCATACAGACTGGTCAAGTGGGGCACTTTTTATTTTGTATACATGGTTGCCTAGAAATTGTGGCTTTATTATAAATTAAAAACCCTACCACATCCTAAACTATGTCACCATCCACAGAGAGATGGTACACCACAATTTGGGAATCACTGCTCTAAAGGTTGAAACACGTAACAAACTATGTTCATTAACACAGGCAAATGTGTAACACCATATCTGCACCAGTAAACCTGTCATGTGCTAAGGTGAGCAATAATGAAACATTTCTAACACAGGTTGACTACACATGACCTAACAATGTTGGTACTGCAATATAAAAGTGGCATTCAATTTCAAGAATGGCTTGGTCTAGGTGAAGTTATGAGATCAACTGTTTTTATAACTTTCTTCAAACTAGTGCTGGAAACAACCCAGCAAGCAGGATGATACGTACATGTCGCAGCAATATAAAATGTTCTGGCACAACGTGTTGAGCAAGAATAGCATATGTGCGCATACATAATGATGAATTAGTAGCAATCTGAAGTTTATGCATTTAATACCAAGCAAATCACAATGCATTGGTTACCTCACACATGACCAAAGTAATTAAAGTCATCAAAATACTTTCAACTTTCTGGACAATAAGTATGTAATGTGCTTAAAGGCAAGAATATCAACTTCACTGTACCTGAGTTTAATCTCATCTGGCTTGCTCTCTATCTGCACAATGGCAAGCCACCTGCCATGAGCATTAATAAAAGCACAGACTCCGTAGCAGCAATGACACCCAGGAATCTCTGGAAAAACTGCACTCATGGTTTCAACGATAACTCATGGTTTCAACAATGCAATCTGAAAATGAACCTACGACCTTCAGAGTGCAAGGGAAGTGACATGACAACTGCGCCGCGGAGATGCCCAATGATGTGGTGTACTCTATGAGTGTGTGGTAACTTAATAGATACAAGATGTGTGGTGTACTCTATGAGTGTGTGGTGATTTACTAGATACAAGATGAAGCGTGAATTTGAAAGTGTTTGGTCACAACCAATGCTGGGTATATAGTTGGTGGATGAGTAGAGACAATTAAATACTTGGTTGTGGTCAATCTTGAACATATCAGTTATGTGGTATGATGGAGTCACGACAATTAAAATGTTTGACTGTAGCCAATGTTAAACATTTGAGTTTTACTTGGTATAGGATCAGTCATGAAAATACTACTGTAATGACTAAATATGTAAGTCATAAATGTCAAACATACAGAGTCTTGAAAACTGAAAGTGTTTTGACTGTGACCAATGATCAAAATTTTGCTTCGTACACAATGACTTATTAAAATTTAAGTGTTTGTGCTTCAATGCTAAATGTAGTATGAATTTATTAGTAGAGAATGAGTTAACCAGCATATCCCAGATATGAATGAAAATGGAATACTCATAATCTTTATTACGACAATGATGCAGAAATTAGTAGTCGATGTTCCAGCACATGCTTATTAACATACTCACTGTCAAACAACTAAGAATTTAAACATAATATTCCAGAATGTACAATGAACATTGTTAACAAATACTAAAACAGCAAAGATGCCTTTAGAATATTTGTAATTCTTTAAATTACTATAGTTTTACTGGGAAACTGATACTACAATATTTAATTACAAGGCTCTTTTAAGTGCACTCATCATGATATCTGCCTTGCCAAATGGCACTGATGTTAATATCTCTCCACAGATCTAGGTGTTCTGGATCAATTTTCTTGATGATATTCCTCCATGCCACTATCTTGGTCCATCCAGAATCATTTATCTTGGTCTGTCTCTACCACTTCTATCATTGATCTTTCCAGTCATCATAATGTTCTCCAATCCTCTTTTCTTACTGTATGAACAAAGAACAATGCTTGTCTTTTTTTAAACTAGCATATGGTTCTACTTTCACTAGCCTCTTCCCAGCCTATGTTGTTAGTCAATCTGGCAGTTTTTGGCATTCGCAACATGTGTCTCACAAACCACATCTATGCTGCCTCCAACCCCTTTTTAATTTGTTCATTTACATTCCAAACAGGTTCAACTGAACATTTAAGAAAGTTTACTATTGCATTCAAATTTGGTTGTTCGAGGGACCAACATATACACAAGATCATTAACCTTGACTTTAAAATTACATAAACATCTATAAGGAATTAATTTAAAAGCGGCCACCTCTGGAGGGACAGCTGAACTGTAATATCAATTGGCACCTTTCTTGCCACTGCTCACCACTCTCCAATGTCTGACCAGTGGAAGGCTATTAGCATATACCGATTCTGCTTACATATGGTATACCAAGTACAAGTGCTCACACAAAGAATACACAATACAGCAAGATCAACAACACACAAGTTAAGCAGAGTGGTGACAGCAGCTTACTGATACATCATTACAACAGCAACTACAATAGGTGAAGAATTGTGAAACACCAAGAGGGTTAAAAAAAAAGGAGCCAAGAAAGCTGAGACGGATAAAAGTTAACAGATCTTTTATATACACAAGTGTTGCAGACACAGCCATATGAATATACATTTCCAACAATGCATTAAACTTCTGTCTAACCTCCACATGAAAGCTGAATACTTCTGCTCTGCTGATGTACATATGCTGAGGGTGGGAATGGAGTGGTGCAGGAAACTCTCCAGAAACTTAAACTAATCAATCCTAAGTCACAACTGGCCCATTCTGTATTACCACATTTTAATTACTCTATACAATAGTGACTCTAACATTGTGAACTGTTGTTTTACAACTCAAAGAAACATGAAGCGGTGAATGACAATGTAGTGAATCAGTGACTCTCAAAACATCATGTAGTAATGTCTCCATATTCACGATTCCATTCCTCATAGCGTGCTATAGTATCCAAAGGAACACTGCGTCTTATTTTCTTCAGTGACTCTCTGAAATCATTAATGTTGATTGGGCGCACCTAAATCAGTCAACAAACAAAAAACAAAGAAAGGGTTCAGACACATGTATTTTGCATTTTTTTTAAAACAACATTTAATTAAGTATTGATATTAATTTTTAATTAAATTTGGTTTACTCTTGATCAAACCTGGTCTTTTCAATACTGAAAAAAAAAAAACACTTCCAGAAAGTTGAAACAAATGCATTAGTAACACTGGGCTATAAAAATGAATAGTAAATTATCATAATCTGAAGCCAAACAATTTTATTTGGTGTGATAATGTGTACATAAGTATTTCTGAAAATGGGAGAGGGGTGGGGGGATGTTTGACTTAGATTATAGCATCCACTTCTCTAACTTGAGATGTTCTGGTTCAAAACCAGTTTTCTGAAAAGGCTTACCTGGTTAACAATTAAAGGGAAAAAGTTGATACACATTTGATGCAAACTGACAATGCAAATAGCATCTGACAATATTTTTTTTTAAAAACCAGATGGCAGCAGCAGAAGAACAAGAAGAGGAAGTGCAGGAATAGGAAGAAGAGAAGGAAAAAAAGATGGAAACATTTTTGGATATTTTCTGAACAATTTTTCAAAGGAAACTGGTGTCATCACCATGTGTCGATAAGTGTGGGCGATCATGTTTTGCCACCTCACACGATCACTTGAGTCGTAAATCAGCTGTGTGTGTTTGCCTCAATTATGCCATATGACCAACCATCCAGATATTTCTCTCTCTCTGCCTTCCCCTGATTCTTTTCTGTCTTTCCATGATATTCTTTGCATTTCCGTCAGAAAGAACATCTCCACTGCTGTCTCTTTATTGTTGCTGTTTCACTTCCATATAACAGTACAGGTTCTATGTAGCACTTTAACACTCTTTTCTCTTTGCAATCTCTAATCTCTGGGCAGTAGATGCCTTGCCCTCTCAGGCAATTGTTAATTACAGAACATCCCATTGCACATAGCACGCATTAAATTTCTTAGGCAGTTGAAAATCGTAATGACTAAACCAACTAGCCTGCAAGATTTCAGAACTCGAAAAACTCACCCACAATATAATATTTATTGTATGTATTGATTACAGTATGCACACATTGGGATCATCTCAACAGTGTTAATCCACTGCGCTGAGAATCTCCTGGTGTGATCTGATGGAAAAGACTAGAGCACTAAGTGTGTTGAGATCCTTCTTGAATCTAATCAATCACTCAAACCATGAAAATGTAAAAATATCATCTTCACTTTTTTCATGTAAACTCACCCTGTTTGCATCCATAGCTTTTACTTCAGAAATACTCAACTCTCTTATAGGTCCAAGAGCTGCATCCTTTGCCAAAGCATTCAAATCACTACCAGAGTAACCCTCTGTCTGCCTGGGGAAACAAGATTCACTTGCTTAAGAATATTCCCATTTACCTGTATATTACATTGTATGTAGTATTTGTTTCTTCTTAGAGATGATGAGTATCTTTATATCAGACAAAACAACATAGTCTGGCATAAAAAACAAATCAGGCAAGAGAGAAAACATGAAGGGAAATATGTAAGAGAAAGGTATACACAGGATTTTACACGCCAAAACATGGGTTGGAAAAAGGAGATTTACTGCAGCTGATCTTGGCAGTGAAGAAGGCAACTGATATAATATGAGGAATAAACCTGTACCAGATGGTGCCAGTGGATATAGATTCGTTTCTGTACACAATCCCAGTTTTAACAGTGGGGACTTCCTCCTTTAGTGCTTTCGTTGATTTCCCAGCTTCCTGCAAAGCTCAAATACCAATTTATATAACTATCAATCAACCACATATGACTATTTCACATCAATAATCCAGGTGCCAAGCTTCCAAGAACCAGCTCTCTAACTGCTAGTTAATGATGTGCTGAATTACAGCTTAGGTAAACAGGCCCCCTAAACAAATATTTTATGGTGAGCTGCACTGTGGTAAACGCTCCCAAGGCGGCCAGAGGAATGCTGACACTGAAGATCTCGCTAAAAGCTTTTGGAATTTATCATGACACATGGGAGACTGCTGCCCAAGAGTGAAATTAATGGCGTACATCATTACACAAGGGTGTAGTCACTTGCGAAGCAAACAGGACTCCAAGAGTTGTGAAAAAATGACTGGACAAACAAATCCACAGCGGAGATCCTCCTCCTGGAACATCAGGTATTCTTTGCCCACATTGTCAAAGAACATTTCAAGCCCAACTAGGCATTACCAGATATCTTGGAACTCACGGCCCCAAACATTCAACCCCACTGGATGAAATGAATGGTCATCATCATACTTGATGGACAAACACCAGGTAAACAATAACATACATACATCAATCAATCAATCATGTGCCATGCCGGAAAGCGTGGGCGGTCATGACTCGCCATTTCACTCGATCACCAGTGTCGTGGATCAGTTCAGTGTTCCTGTCTTGTCCATGCCATGTGGCCAAGCCATCCAGGTATTTTCCTCTTGGTCTTCCTCTTGGTCTGTTCCCCTCGATCTTGCCAGTTGTCAATAAGTTCTCCAATCCATTTCTTCTCATAACATGTCCAAAATATTTTGACTGTCTATGTCTAATTTCTCTAATCAGTTTACGATGTTCATTTGTCTCCTGTAGTACTTGGTCATTGGTTTTTCTGTCTGTCCATGGTATTCTTTGCATTTTCCTCAAAAACCACATTTCTGCAGCCATCAGATGTTTTTCAGCTTGACTGCCCATTGTCCAAGTTTCACATCCATACAAAAGAACAGGCTTTATGTATCCCCTCAACACTCTTTTGCTCGTTTCAATTGACATCTTTTTGTTGGTCAGAATGTTTTTCATCTTGCTAAAGGCTACTTTCGCCATGGCGATTCTTGTTCTAATCTCTTCAAGGCATCTCCCATCAGATGTTATCTTCTTCTTCTGCGTTCATCCGGATTTTTTTTCCGGATGTGACTGCGTTATGCCTGTTTACAGCGGAGCTGCGTTCTTGCGCCGTTAGGCCGACACATTCGACTTCTGTGGGCATTTGTTGACCGGGTTAACCTTCCCGGGGGTTTCTTAGGACGTTTGAAGCTCACTGTTGTGGTGTTATCCCCCATCCTAGCTGGCCCATATAGAACAGCCAAAGACATCCTGGTCAACCCTCAAGGGAAGGCAGGGGCAGACCATGGGCATTCCCCGCCATCCAAGGAGGCTTACATACTTGCAGAGCCATCACACAGCGCACTGGTACTGGGCTCACCCAAGGAATCGTCACGTCCTGCACATGGCTGCTTAGCTTCACTTCCGTATATTGGGCCTTCCGTTCACCATAGGCTGTTCCTCGGAAACCAGAAGAATGCAGTCTGCAGATGACATCCACACAGTGAGCTTTCGATTCAGACTTTCCACATAATGGATTTGCTATCCAAGCAATATTCCATTTCGTGCCACTAGGACACTTTTCCCACCTTTTATGAAGCCCACACAGTGAGCTTTTGATTCAGACTTTCCACGTAATGGATCTGCTATCCAAGCAATATTCCATTTCATGCCTCTGGGACGCTTTTGTAACTGACATACCTGTGGTATGAAGTGTGGCAGTCTAAATACATCTTCATGCATTCAAAGCAAACAATGAAATCAAAGCTTACTTCGCTAGAATGTCAAGTTCTTTTGGTGACAGTTGGCAACTCTGCTTGGATAAAAGATGAGACAGCATCATCCTTCTTGTTTTTACATCAGGCATGGTTACATACACCCTTTTGGGAAACCGCCTGAAATAATAGAACCCAGATGTATTAGGAATCCAAGCATATGTGAAGTTTGTGCTTTTCCTCTTTTGTACCTGTCAAGAACCTTGAGAAACTAGAGAGAACAAACATAGAATTGACCATGAGCATGGCATGCTGAAAACGTATTCAAATATGATGATGCATATAATAATCTTGGACATCATAGTTAGATATGAGGTGACATCTGTCAAATAATCAACAAGACAAAGCCACAGTTTTAACAACTTTAAATATAATTTGCCACACTGCTTAAAGATGCCTCTTCTTTTGTCTTTTATCCCATATTGGAAATAGGTCCTCGACTAACTCACACCAAGCCAGTACAGCTTCATCCATGTTCTCCCCAAACTATTTTTCTACAAACAAATGAATGAACAAACTTTACTTTCAAGGGGTCACAAATTGGGCACGCAGGCCTGTCTTATATTCGGCTCTTCCAATAACCCATCTTTCGTATATCAATTTTCTATTGTGCATGTTATATTCACATAGGAAAAATAAAACATTGTCAAATGAAATCGTGATCAGATAGCCTGCCTAAGTGCAACCCTTCTTAGTCGTCTTCTACGACATCCTGAAATATTACAGTGTTACTATTCTTTGCTCTCCTTATGGGCTCTGGTAACATACAGACGCTACGTAAAGATTGCTCACACAATAAGTCTATATTCAAGCAATAAAATTATAGCCAGGTTACCTAGCATTCTCCCCTAGTAAAGACTTGTAGTCAAAGACATTCCAAGAACACACTTAAGTGTCTAGGTAATTTCTCATTCAGTTATCACATGTGATCTCTAACCCTCTTAGACTAAACATTTGTCAATCAGAACATTCCTTTCTCATTCTCCAAGCACACAACCAACTTACAGACACCTCGTGACCTATTCCTACACTAGAATGATCGTCATGTCCATAAATTTGATTGAAAGACTGATTTAAGAATTGACATCTTAACATTCCTGGCAACACAAGTTGCCTCGAACAAAATTTGATGTGGTCATATGTGAATTATTTTCTGCAATACAGTAAAATATAAACTCTTGTACATGAACTTAACCCTTTACAGGGCATAGCGTCCGTTACCGGCCGATCTCTAAATACGAGCATAGCATCCGATTCCGGCCGATACTATTATGCATTGTAAAAACGCGATCTCTCGGCTTTCCGACACTTCCGACGGCTACTTTCACTTTCGCCGATAGCTTGACAACGTGGCCGCCATTTGTAAACGGGCTACAATGACTTTGAACAGACTTTTACGGACTTGTTTTGATAGTTTTCAGGAGTTTTACGCTGTTTTTCAAAATGGATTTCGGCAATTCTTCAAGTGATAGCCGAGATTTCGCTCTGTTCAATTTAAATGACATTAAAGGGCACGAAGTTGATTATTAATCAGAGCTAGATATCAGTGCAAAGCGTTACTTTGCATTAGCAGTCGTGAGTCGGACTTTAAAGAAAGTGATTATGATTCTGAAAATGTGTTTGTAAATTGCCGTATAGATGACGGAAAATCACAAACAACATGCCGTATTTCGTAAATATTTGTGTTCATATATGGATTACTGGCAACAATCACGTGAGTAACATATTCTGCATGCTTTTCCCTTCATTGTGTTGTTTATTTAACTAAAATCGGTTGACTAACACCTTATTTGTGATGTTTTTACTAACGCAACCAGAAATTTTTACAGAACCTGAAAAAATCTTGCCCGTTCAGGGCTACAAAATGGACAAGCGTCTGCCCTGTAAAGGGTTAAGGCATTGTGGGGTTGTGACAAAAAAATGACTGAAATGACTGTTGACCAAACAGCCAGTATTATGCTCACAATTCCCACTTTGCCAAGATAAATCTCTGGTACCCATGTTAAGAAGTTAAATATAGTTGAGGCATACCAGGCATATGGTGCTAGCCCCGTATTTTTATAGATCAACGGAGGGAATAGCAGAGTCCATGGGAATATTGATATATGAAGCCCATAATCGGCCACTCTCACGATGTTTATACTTCACCTCGACACCGCAAGGTACAAGAGGAACATGATAAGATGAGATGAGATCAGCACTCGAGGGGTCATGTGGTCATCACCATGGTGTGCGTTGATCTGGCAGCCAAGTTCAGCAATAGAATTCTGCCTCAACGAAAATTCAAACTCATGACCACTGAGCTGGCAGGCAAGTATGCTAGCCATGGGACTATCATGGCTCCCAGAATTATGAGACTGACACACTGCCTACTGTGCTGGCCTTGGGACTATCATGGCTCCCAGAATTATGAGACTGACACACTGCCTACTGTGCTAGCCATGGGACTATCATGGCTCCCAGAATTATGAGACTGACACACTGCCTACTGTGCTAGCCTTGGGACTATCATGGCTCACAGAATTATGAGACTGACATACTGCCTATTGTGCTAGCCATGGCACTATCATGGCTCCCAGAATTATGAGACTGACATACTGCCTATTGTGCTAGCCATGGGACTATCATGGCTCCCAGAATTATGAGACTGACATACTGCCTATTGTGCTAGCCATGGCACTATCATGGCTCCCAGAATTATGAGACTGACACACTGCCTACTGTGCTAGCCTTGGCACTATCATGGCTCCCAGAATTATGAGACTGACACACTGCCTACTGTGCTAGCCTTGGCACTATCATGGCTCCCAGAATTATGAGACTGACACACTGCCTACTGTGCTAGCCTTGGGACTATCATGGCTCCCAGAATTATGAGACTGACACACTGCCTACTGTGCTAGCCTTGGGACTATCATGGCTCCCAGAATTATGAGACTGACACACTGCCTACTGTGCTAGCCTTGGGACTATCATGGCTCCCAGAATTATGAGACTGACACACTGTCTACTGTGCTAGCCTTGGTACTGTCATGGCTCCCAGAATTATGAGACTGACACACTGCCTACTGTGCTAGCCTTGGGACTATCATGGCTCCCAGAATTATGAGACTGACACACTGCCTACTGTGCTAGCCTGAGACTATCATGGCTCCCAGAATTATGAGACTGACACACTGTCTACTGTGCTGATTGGCACCTTGCCTTCTTGACAGACGATAGTTTGTAAAATGGAGTTATTCCTCTCCACAAAGCCTGGGCTGAATTTAGAGACCGTGTTGCTCACGCAGCATGATCCCTCTCTCGGCCTGTCTAGTTCACTCCAGAGGAAAGGTAACACCCCTACATCTGGAACAAGACAAGCTGCAGAAGCTGCCGGCTCACCAAAGCAATGCTCTAACTGTCCACCTGTCGGAGCTTCGATCCTAGATCAGTTGCCAACCAAGGCTTAGGGCCTGGTCTGCCCTGCCATGATATTTAGCCTTTAGGTTGCATTTTCTCGCACTAGGATAAGGCTTGTACCCTCCCAATTGCACTCCTCTGCCCGAAGCCAACTGTGCTAGCCATGGGACTATCATGGCTCCCAGAATTATGAGACTGACACGCTGCCTACTGTGCTAGCCTTGGCAATATCATGGCTCCCAGAATTATGAGACTGACACACTGCCTACTGTGCTGGCCTTGGGACTATCATGGCTCCCAGAATTATGAGACTGACACACTGCCTACTGTGCTAGCCATGGGACTATCATGGCTCCCAGAATTATGAGACTGACACACTGCCTACTGTGCTAGCCTTGGGACTATCATGGCTCACAGAATTATGAGACTGACATACTGCCTACTGTGCTAGCATAGGGACTATCATGGCTCCCAGAATTATACGCTGCCTACTGTGCTAGCCTTGGGACTATCATGGCTCCCAGAATTATGAGACTGACACACTGCCTACCGTGCTAGCCTTGGGACTATCATGGCTCCCAGAATTATGAGACTGACACACTGCCTACTGTGCTAGCCTTGGGACTATCATGGCTCCCAGAATTATGAGACTGACACACTGCCTACTGTGCTAGCCTTGGCACTATCATGGCTCCCAGAATTATGAGACTGACACACTGCCTACTGTGCTAGCCTTGGGACTATCATGGCTCCAGAATTATGAGACTGACACACTGCCTACTGTGCTAGCCTTGGGACTATCATGGCTCCCAGAATTATGAGACTGACACACTGCCTACTGTGCTAGCCTTGGGACTATCATGGCTCCCAGAATTATGAGACTGACACACTGTCTACTGTGCTAGCCTTGGTACTGTCATGGCTCCCAGAATTATGAGACTGACACACTGCCTACTGTGCTAGCCTTGGGACTATCATGGCTCCCAGAATTATGAGACTGACACACTGCCTACTGTGCTAGCCTTGAGACTATCATGGCTCCCAGAATTATGAGACTGACACACTGTCTACTGTGCTGATTGGCACCTTGCCTTCTTGACAGACGATAGTTTGTAAAATGGAGTTATTCCTCTCCACAAAGCCTGGGCTGAATTTAGAGACCGTGTTGCTCACGCAGCATGATCCCTCTCTCGGCCTGTCTAGTTCACTCCAGAGGAAAGGTAACACCCCTACATCTGGAACAAGACAAGCTGCAGAAGCTGCCGGCTCACCAAAGCAATGCTCTAACTGTCCACCTGTCGGAGCTTCGATCCTAGATCAGTTGCCAACCAAGGCTTAGGGCCTGGTCTGCCCTGCCATGATATTTAGCCTTTAGGTTGCATTTTCTCGCACTAGGATAAGGCTTGTACCCCTCCCAATTGCCTCCTCTGCCCGAAGCCAACTGTGCTAGCCATGGGACTATCATGGCTCCCAGAATTATGAGACTGACACGCTGCCTACTGTGCTAGCCTTGGCAATATCATGGCTCCCAGAATTATGAGACTGACACACTGCCTACTGTGCTGGCCTTGGGACTATCATGGCTCCCAGAATTATGAGACTGACACACTGCCTACTGTGCTAGTCATGTGACTATCATGGCTCCCAGAATTATGAGACTGACACACTGCCTACTGTGCTAGCCTTGGGACTATCATGGCTCACAGAATTATGAGACTGACATACTGCCTACTGTGCTAGCATAGGGACTATCATGGCTCCCAGAATTATACGCTGCCTACTGTGCTAGCCTTGGGACTATCATGGCTCCCAGAATTATGAGACTGACACACTGCCTACTGTGCTAGCCTTGGGACTATCATGGCTCCCAGAATTATGAGACTGACACACTGCCTACTGTGCTAGCCTTGGGACTATCATGGCTCCCAGAATTATGAGACTGACACACTGCCTACTGTGCTAGCCTTGGGACTATCATGGCTCCCAGAATTATGAGACTGACACACTGCCTACTGTGCTAGCCTTGGTACTGTCATGGCTCCCAGAATTATGAGACTGACACACTGCCTACTGTGCTAGCCTTGGGACTATCATGGCTCCCAGAATTATGAGACTGACACACTGCCTACTGTGCTAGCCTTGAGACTATCATGGCTCCCAGAATTATGAGACTGACACACTGTCTACTGTGCTGATTGGCACCTTGCCTTCTTGACAGACGATAGTTTGTAAAATGGAGTTATTCCTCTCCACAAAGCCTGGGCTGAATTTAGAGACCGTGTTGCTCACGCAGCATGATCCCTCTCTCGGCCTGTCTAGTTCACTCCAGAGGAAAGGTAACACCCCTACATCTGGAACAAGACAAGCTGCAGAAGCTGCCGGCTCACCAAAGCAATGCTCTAACGGTCCACCTGTTGGAGCTTTGATCCTAGACCAGTTTCCAACCAAGGCTTAGGGCCTGGTCTGCCCTGCCATGATATTTAGCCTTTAGGTTGCATTTTCTCGCACTAGGATAAGGCTTGTACCCTCCCAATTGCACTCCTCTGCCCGAAGCCAACTGTGCTAGCCATGGGACTATCATGGCTCCCAGAATTATGAGATTGACACACTGCCTATTGTGCTAGCAATGGGACTATCATGGCTCCCAGAATTATGAGACTGACACACTGCCTACTGTGCTAGCCTTGGCACTATCATGGCTCCCAGAATTATGAGACTGACACACTGCCTACTGTGCTAGCCTTGGCACTATCATGGCTCCCAGAATTATGAGACTGACACACTGCCTACTGTGCTAGCCTTGGGACTATCATGGCTCCCAGAATTATGAGACTGACACACTGCCTACTGTGCTAGCCTTGGCACTATCATGGCTCCCAGAATTATGAGACTGACACACTGCCTACTGTGCTAGCCTTGGCACTATCATGGCTCCCAGAATTATGAGACTGACACACTGCCTACTGTGCTAGCCATGGCACTATCATGGCTCCCAGAATTATGAGACTGACACACTGCTTACTGTGCTAGCCTTGGCAATATCATGGCTCCCAGAATTATGAGACTGACACACTGCCTACTGTGCTAGCCTTGGCAATATCATGGCTCCCAGAATTATGAGACTGACACACTGCTTACTGTGCTAGCCATGGGACTATCATGGCTCACAGAATTATGAGACTGACACACTGCCTACTGTGCTAGCCTTGGCACTATCATGGCTCCCAGAATTATGAGACTGACACACTGCCTACTGTGGTCCCTATCGAGGCCTTCAGGAATGTACTGGTCAGAAAATAATAGCACCACTGCTAAGTTTTGAACCTGGGACCACTATAATGGTTTGTGAGATCACTAACCATAATACTACCACAGTATCAATGTTTAAAAATACTAAATGTATAAAAGAATGATTATGAATTACAACATAATGAGATGTGTTAACTTTATCTGAGATACATGTATTTCTTCCTAATTCAAAAGTTTACCTTTAATAAATTATTAATTATATTATATTATTGTATTAATCATTACTTTTCATTCAAGTTTACTGTTGGCCTGTCGCTTTCAACTTGTCTTCATGACATCCTTTCCAGTTCACTTCTCCATATTCATACTGGTCTGCCCTACCTTCTCTTTCCCTGGGGGTCTAAGTGAAGGCCATTTTAAGTTACACTACTTGTGTCTGCTTTCTGCTCAATAAATTGTTGGACTATTATCAATATCCTGGAAGCATAATGCTCCATACAGCTGAGAGTTGATACAACATAGAGCATCATAGACTGGACTCAGACAGACAATATTTGAATAACTGACCTTAACACAGCATCATCAAGTTCCTGAGGCCTATTTGTAGCACCCATAACTAAAATTCTATCTTCTGCACTGCTGCAAACCTGTAGATGATATAGATTTTGATGATTACAAATATGTCCACACAAAGAGTATACATGTATGTACACGGGTGTGCATGAGCGTATGTTTTATATTACTGGTACTTTTAATTTACATCCCAAAGTCAAGGAAGAAAATTCAACATTTTAGTCCAACCGACTGGTGTAGGATTTGAACCCACTACCTCAGCATCAGCATGCCGGAAGTTTAAGAGAAGCACTCTTGCTGAACTCAAGGAATGTATTTATGTGCATACATACTTGTATGGGTTCATGTGTACATGGGTGTGTGCAGTGGCATGTGTTTTATGTGCTAGAAACAGTTAGAGACAGTTCACTCATTCTGAATCAAACTACATACCATACATTTATTATTTACTGCCACCTAGCCCTCCGTGTATTCAGGCCCACAAACTGTCATGGCCCTATGACATCATAGACATATAGCAGGAAACGGCTTCCATTCTGCACTGTTGGTGAATCTGCAATCCTCCGCAGAAGGCAACAACTCTGGTTTATCCCTTTCATCTTAGCCTCATGGTTTTGCACCAGGTTATTTTTCAGTCCGCCTCTCTTATGTTTCTGGGGGCTGGGGTAGCGCAGTGGTTAGCATGCTTGCCTGCTGACTTGGAGGTCATGTGTTTGAATTTCCATGGGGGTGGAGATTTAATAAACAATTAATTCAAGCATCCAAGTCAACCCAGCTAACAAAGAGTACTAGGAAATCTGGGAATGCACGACTACATCGAGCGCTGATTGGTCACTAGAAACAAGGGATTAGCACCATATACCAAATTCACCTCAAGGCATGGAACTGGCTCCTTCACTTCTTTCCAATCCTGTTCCACAATTTTGTTAATTTCGTGTTTATCATAATCACCAAGTGCATGCCAGCTGGCGTAGACGTTCATGGCTCTCCACAGATCTCGGTCTTTGGTGTTCTGGATCAACACTGCTGATGATATTCCTCCATGCCACCGTCTCAATCCATCCAGCATCAACTCTCTTGGTCTGCTTCTCCCTCTCCTCTCACTGATCCCTCCAATTGTCACGATGTTCTCCACTGCCCCTCTTCTTACCACATGACCAAAGAAAGTTGTTTGTCGCTTTCTTATTGTTGTATATAATGTTCAAGTTTCATTAGCCTCTTTCTGGCAATCGTTGTTAGACACTTTGGCAGTCCAAGGAATTCGCAATATTCATTTCAGGAACAACATCTCTATTTCTTCCAAGTTCTTCCTAATTTTGTATTATATTTCTTAAATGATTGTATCATAAGTCCCTATTATACAAGGGTAAGTTAATAAGTAAGTCACAAATGGCTGTAGAAAAATAAGTTTAAAAAAATAATAACTTTAAAAAAAAAAAAATAACTAAGCCGGTTTTGGAGGACTGATAAAACGATGGGATAAGTGCATCAATGTTGGTGGAAATTATGTTGAGAAATAAAGGGACAATATGTATAAAAATAAACTGGTTTCAAGTTGTAATCATCTTTAGTTATTTTTCTACAGCCATTTGTGACTTACCTCGTAAGATCATCAGCAGACAGCAGAAATCTTAATCCCATCCCACAAAAAAGAGAGAAAGGAAAAAAAATTCCAAATACTTACACCATCAAACTGTACAAGGAATTCTGTTTTAAGTCTCCGACTTGCGTCATGTTCTCCTTCACGCCTCTCACACAACAATGAATCAATTTCATCTGCAAAAAACAAAAAGAACAAAATAACATATCAACAATGACTGATCAATTCATCTGTGTGAAAAGACATATCTCCATACTACAACAATGTATATATATTTTATTCATAAACGCTACACTGACAATAACCAGGAATTATAGAACTCACTTTTTATTGGTAAAGTCCACTTCTAACACAAACTGACGACAAGAATGTTGCAGTTACAGTCTGACAGAACCAGAAGAAAACCAACTCTCAAGCCTTGTATCGAATAAGGGAACTGGTTTTCAGACTTATAAACATATTGTATAGAAACAACAGGAAAGTGGTAATCAATTTTATAAATTTATTAGTTAGTAGCGGTTCCAACTTCATGGCAACGGGTCGTCCCCATTATGCTCTGTTCCTGTGCCAGTGAATATCACATAAAATGCTCTTCACTGCCCAATGTGAAAATTGGAACAGACACAGCCCGTACAGGTACACTGTACATAATGCCACTGCTAGAATGCCAACAAAAAAGTCCTCCACAAAAAATACAGTTCAACATCGATGGAATCGGCAGTCACCAGAAAGACTTCATTTACCCAGGTTTTATCCCACAATGCTCGGTCTCTTTCCGCAGAGAGACCCGCCGAAAGTGCAGCACAAAGCACAAACTCCGTAACTCCAGCAACGACTTCCAGGAGTCTCCTGAAAATGCACTCATGAACCGAAAAGGCAAACCAGTCAATTCAGCGAAGCCGGCCATTGTTCCGAACATGCAGTTCACTGTGCAAACAACAGTAGACAGATGTAAAAGCATTCCACATGAATTTGAACAGCTCATAGTGTCGCGCCACGCACTCACTCAGTAGCAGGGCGACGGAACCATGTACTACCAGTCCAACATGAGGAAAATGCAAATGCAAACTGTAGCTACAAGCATAAACACGCCAGAGGCCTTAATGGTTCAATGTCTAACCGTCATGTTGGGGACCAGAAGCTCTTTAAAATGTATTGTCACATTATAGTCAAAAGGAAACCATTTAACAGATTTATAGACAAGTTATACAGAAAATAAAAGGACAGCTAATTCTCAAACACTCACACTTACATTATACAGATAACAATGATACTTTTTAGGTTCTACTAGTCCTATCCATGAACACTGGCCTAATTTTGCAGCTGATTCCCTGTGAGGAACCAGCCCTCAAACACGTTAAAGCGTGCCAGGGGCAATTTTTGTTTAAATAATTTTTTATTTTTTTTTGCGCTCGCTCGCTTTGAACTCAAGCATAGTCCATTATGATAATTGCCCCAAAATACTGTATGATACACAAACACACTTCCTTCACAACTCATTGTGTACCATGAAAATCTCCAACTACTGATAAATTACTAAATTACATAAACAATTTAAGATTCCTTCAGAAATGAATGTCATGTAAATTATACATTATCCACACTTTGATGTGCATTATCCACACTATGATGAGCAAATCACGGTTGATATGGGCCAGCCAAGTTCCCCACATGCCAATAAAGGGGGTGCCAAAGAGAATCTGCAATGATGGTCTAGATTCAGGCAAGTAAGTTTGCACTGGACAGAAAAAGATAATACAAAGATATTCTGGGGGCCATATATAAAGAAATGCGGCACTGACTGTGAACATTGAGGAAATGATTAAACCTGTTTGAAATAGTCAGACCTTTGATGGCATGATGGTCTCTGAGCTCTTCCAATCAAGAAAGAAACACTGAGGTATACTGTAGAAAAGTCATCTCCATCTGATCAACAAACCTCAATATAACAGATGTTCCAGACTCAGATCTATGCAGTCACCTTCAAACCCACTATGGGACTACCAGATGACAATGTAGTCTTATTCAAAGCCATGCTGCATTAGCACAGAGGCTAGCACGCCTGCCTAATGACCCAGTGATCATGTGTTCAAATCCCCAATAAGGCAGATTTGTTTATCTGGGCACCACCTATTGGCCTACCCCTGATGATTTCCAGCTGTCAGGGGATTTTAATGTGCCTGACATGCACATGGAAGCAGTGGTAGCATAGTGGCTAGATGCTCAGCTGCCAGCCTGGTGGCCATGGATTCAATTCTTATCATGTCAGGATTCCAATTTAAACATTAACCTGGGCTCTGAAGTAAACCCAACCTAATATTGGTACCAGGAAATGTCTTGGAAAGTAAAGGCGGTGGGCGTGGTCTAACACTATATGCCCAACCCACCTTAAGGCAAGTAAAGGGGTCTTTTACTTTATTTATTTTACAACATACACATAGGACCTATTTTTCACCATTGTCCAGGAAGGTTAGGATTTCAGTTCATTACTCAAGGATAAGGGTTCCTTACTGGTAAAAACCACCCAGGTTTGATTCAGATCTGCCAGTTATCAAGTCTGAGACAGAAGCCCACCTCATGATGATGATGATGTGTTGTGTGGAACACAACAAAAAATACCAAAAAAAGACCAAGAAATACAATGATCTGGATACTGTGCTACAGGTAGATCAAGAAATACAATGGTGTGGATACTGTGCCACAGGTAGATCAAGAAATACAATGGTGTGGATACTGTGCTACAGGTAGATCAAGAAATACAATGGTGTGGATACTGTGCCACAGGTGGATCAAGAAATACAATGGTGTGGATACTGTGCCACAGGTGGATCAAGAAATACAATGGTGTGGATACTGTGCCACAGGTAGATCAAGAAATACAATGGTGTGGATACTGTGCCACAGGTAGATCAAGAAATACAATGGTGTGGATACTGTGCCACAGGTAGATCAAGAAATACAATGGTGTGGATACTGTGCCACTGGTAGATCAAGAAATACACTGGATAGACATCCTCAAGTATACGCTAAATAATCATGGATATGACACAACCCAGGCAACATCTGGCCTTGGAACTTAATCTCCTCACACGTTTGCAAACTGAAGCCTCCCAAATCCCTACCTACACATAGTGGCAAGTGTAGATAAGGTAAAGACATCATCTGGGACAAGACAACAGAAAGAAACAGTACAGAAAATAACAGTAAAGAAAGTAACACAGAACTGAACCAACTGCAATATTTTCATTGCACAATATGTATATATGTATTATACATTCTGGATCCATCCATCCATCATGTGCCATGCCGGTAAGCGTGGGTGGTCATGTTCTTCCATCTCACTCGATCACCAGAGTCGTGGATCAGCTCCGTGTTTCTGTCTCGACCATGCCACAAGGCCAAGCCATCCAGGTACTTGCTTCTAGGTCTTCCCCTTGGTCTGTTCCCCTCGATCTTACCAGTTGTCACCAAATTCTCCAATCCATTTCGTCTCATAACATGCCCAAAAAATTTTGACTGTCTACGTCTAATTTCTCTAATCAATTTACGATACAGACCTATAAATATAATTGAAGGTTGAAGTTGTCTTGCAGCTACAAACAAGGTTCTTACAAGTTTCTCTCCTTCACCAACCTGTAATATAAAGGCAAAAGTGTGATAAATATAAATTTGTCAATGATGAATTTTACTTGAAATTTCAATGAAATGGCAATATCAAAATGTTGATGGGTTACCCGAATGCCAAGATAGGATCGGATAACATAAGTTATGAAGAGATCATGGGGAAACAAAAAGCTGTGGTAATGTATAAAAATGGAGAATTAATCACCACATTTAAGTTAAAGCATCAAGAGTATCACCAGATTACTATTCAGAAAATAAAATGTATCATAGAGATTTAGATAATCTACCAAGAGATTTAGATAATCTATTCATGGTATAAAAGTTTTTAGAGGTGCAGATGTGGATTCAAATCACAACAAGCTGATAAATAAAATAAAGCTGAAACTCAAGAGATACATATATCTTATAAACGTGGAAATCAAGACAATGTAAAATTTTCCAGAAATCAAGCAACACAGGAACAATTTATAGTCAATTAGCCCAGGGTCTGCAACAGTCTGCTGGCCAGGTTTTAAAATAAAGACTAAAAAAAAAAAGGTTTTT
>JACEFZ010008385.1:0-30801 GCA_014155875.1 Cepaea nemoralis
AATTCCCAAACAGGCGTGCAACAAAAAAAATTCCGAGCGTGAGCCCCCACTGGGGATTCAACTATGCCACTGACGACACGTTTTCCATCAACGAAAATGTATAATATAGCCGCAAACTTACGTTAAATCACGTGACCAGCCGTGCCCTGCGAATAGACGCTTTGTTTATTCACAGGGGCCCTACGAATAGACACTTTCATTCTCTTTTTATTTGCCGGCTTCGTCCTGCATACCCCGTTCAGAAGGCGCTTTGGACACAGACCACCTTGCGTTGGGTTAAAAAAAAAAATAAAATGGTGTGGGTACCGGTTGTTCAGAAAGCAATGGCAAACTACTGAACGTAACTTGCCAAGAGATCACAAACAGCCAAACAATGCTGGGGTTGACTGCCTATGTGTGATTAGATGCCATTTTTCAGCTGCCATATGGTTTTCATTCATACAATATTAGTTTTGTTCCCAGTTTATTTTGCTTGCTTGCTGACAAAGGCTTCACTCAGTATATTTGTTTCTGTGTCTCATGTTTACAGATCTTCTTAGTCACATTTTATGTTCATTTGTGTGACAATTTGTTTAATATGTTCCATTTGTGTGACAATTTGTTAATATGTTCCATTTGTGTGACCAAAACCCACACACCCCAACCCATCCAAATGCATACCCCCACCCACACACCCCCCACCCACACATATCCCCACACTCACACACATCCTCCACATACACCCACACTTCCTCACATCTAGACACATACAAAATGTCTCACGTTAGTATTGAAACTAGTATGAACAAACTCCCACACTTTACTCACACACATACACTGACACTTGTCATGAGCAGTCTCATAAAAATGTTAAACATGGAGAAAAATGTGTACATAAAATGTATGTGACGTAAAAATAGTGATGCTCTCTCTCTCTCTCTCTCTCTCTCTCTCTCTCTCTCTCTCTCTCTCTCTCACACACACACACACACACATTCACTCTCACGCTCACACATTCACTCTTCCGCTCATTGATTCACTCTCACGCATTCACTCTCCCGCTCATTCACTCTCCCGCTCACTCATTCACTTTCCCGTTCCCTCATTCACTCTCCCGCTCACTCATTCACTCTCACGCTCACTCGTTCTGTCTCTCATTCACACTCACTGACTCACTCACTCAAACTACAGTAATGAACATGAGTTTATATTATGCATGATAAAATCAAATGGTATTTAACTGATAATATGACAGATGAGAATACACAAACATATGGATTCGCGTGTTACATAACATGCGTGTTACATGACATGCATCTGCTCAGATCTCTCTCTCTCTCTCTCTCTCTCTCTCTCTCTCTCTCTCTCTCTCTCTCTCTCTGTATTCTTTCATATACACACACTCACACGCATGCGCGCGCTCACACACACACACACTAACACATCAACTCTCCCACTGTCTCACTCTCTAACACACAATCCCTTCAACACAACACTCACTCTCTCAATCACACTCTCTCACACATACACATACACATGAACGCATGCACGCACGCATACACTCCCTCACTCACTCTCACACATACACGTACGAATGCATGCACTGACACATTCCCCCAACATTCCCCCACTCGGCAGGCCGAGAGAGGGATCATGCTGCACGGGCAATACATGATCTCTATATTTTAGCCCAGGCTTTGTGCTATGGAGAGGCAATAACTCCATCCCTGGTCTTAACTGGTCTCGGAATCAAAGCGAGAAGCAACTGTTAGAGGTTATATGTCCCTGTCAATTGGCGTAGATATGGGGCGCCACGCGTTGCCTCTGACGGTGGGAGACAAATACAGGTGTCACTGATCAGCTACCGCCCGCCTCAAGCTGGGCAGCCCCCGGCCAATTGGGTGCTGATCCGCCACAGCCTGCCTGCTTCAATGAGTGCTTGGGGCTAGGACAAAATCTGAATCGCAGGCTGTAAAACCAATGCACCAGGTACTAATATAAAGAATAACAGATACCTCAAGCTACGGCTTGCAACCTAGAACGTGAGAACCATGTGTCCAGGATTTTCCACTGACTTGACAAATATTAACAATGTGAGAAAAACGGCTGTGATTGATGCTGAACTCAATCGTCTTAACATTGATATTGCTGGCCTGCAGGAGACTCGCCTCGCTGAGGAATTGTCACTCAGGGAAAACAATTACACCTTTTTTTTGGAAGGGAAGAGGGCAGGCAGAAAAAAGGCAACATGGTGTGGGCTTTGCAGTGAAGAATTCGCTACTGGGAATGATTGATATCCCAGCTGGAGGTAATGAAAGATTATTATCACTGCGCTTGGCAACCTCTTGTGGATTTGCCACCATTCTCACTGCATATGCACCGACACGCGCTTCCTCTGATGATGTGAAGGATACGTTCTATGAGCAGCTAGACTCTGCGATCAAGGCAGTTCCAAAATCCGACTACATTTATATGCTCGGTGATTTCAATGCTCGTGTGGACAAGGACTCGAGTTCATGGCCAGTGTGCCTTGGAAAATACAACATCGGTCGCATGAATGATAATGGGAAAATGCTCTGGAGCATTGCACTAGAAATGACCTATGTATTACAAACTCCTTTTTTAAAACAATAGAGATGCATAAGGTCACATGGAAACATCCAAGATCCGGCCATTGGCATCAGCTGGACTTCATTATCACACGGAGACAACATCTGAACCATACATCATTAACTCGAAGTTACCACAGTGCTGACTGTGATACAGATCATTCTTTGATTGTTGCAAGGGTTAGACTGAGACCAAAGAGAATCTACACAGCTAAACACAAGTTTAGCCCCAGGATAAATATTATTAACACTCACGATCCTGGAAAGTGCGTTCAATTTCAACAGCAACCTGAAGACGCTTTCAATTATATTTCTGAAAATTGTATAGTAAATGATAAATGGAGTAAACTTAATGAATCTATTTATAAAACAGCGGTAGGGGTTTACGGCACTGTGGATCATAAGAGGCAGGACTGGTTTGCGGCAAACAGCCAGATACTGCAGCCCTTGATTGATAAAAAGAAGATAGCTCTCTTAAGAAATAAGGAAAGACCAACGCGTAACACTCGTGTGAGCTGAAGCAAGCGAGGAAGGATGTACAAAAGGCTGCCAGGCAGTGTGCGAATGACTATTGGATCAAGTTATGTGAGTCCATTCAAATCGCAAGTGATAAGGGAAACATCAAAAGCATGTATGAAGGGATAAAGAAAGCCTGTGGTCCAATGATCAAAAGAAGTGCACCGCTGAAAACCTTGACTGGAGAAATCATCACTGATAAGAAACAGCAGATGGATAGATGGGTCGAGCACTATTTAGAGCTTTACTCAAGTGAAACCAGGCTAGCGGACGATGCCCTCAACGCTATAGAGGCCCTGCCAACTCTTGACCACCTGGACACACTTCCCACTATAACAGAAGTTAAGTGTGCTATAAATGAGCTTGCATCTGGCAAGGCTCCAGGTAAGGATGAGATTCCAATAGAGGTTATCAGGAGTGGGCAAGATACACTCGCTCTACAGATCCACCAGCTAATAGAGCTATGCTGGCGAGAAGGACAAGTCCCACAGGATTTCAAAGATTCAAACATCATAACGCTGTACAAGAACAAGGGCGATCGGAGCGACTGCAACAACTAAAGGGGTATCTCACTTCTGTGTATTGTTGGGAAAGTATTTGCCAGAATTGTTCTGCGCAGACTTCAAGTCCTGGGAGATCAAGTCTACCCCGAATCACAGTGCGGCTTCCGTCAGAACCGGTCTACCATTGATATGATATTCTCATTGCGACAGATGCAAGAAAAATGCCGGGAACAAAATCAGCCACTGTTTATTGCCTTCATCGACCTCACAAAGGCATTCGATTTGGTCAGTCGTGAGGGTCTGTTCAAAGCACTAAAGAAGATTGGCTGCCCACCAACTCTTCTGTCCATTGTGGAATCGTTCCACACAGGCATGAAGGGTATAATCAAGTTTGATGGCTCAACTTCAGAAGAGTTTGAAATCAAGAGTGAAGTTAAGCAAGGTTGTGTACTATCCCCCACCCTCTTTGGGATATACTTTTCACTTCTACTGAAATATGCCTTTCGTGATCAGGATGACGGTATATACATTAGCTCACGCTCAGATGGTGGCCTCTACAATGCTCAGAGATTGAAGGCCAAGACAAAAATTAGCAGGGTACTATTCAGAGAGTTGCTTTTTGCGGATGATGCTGCGATTACGACCCACTCTGAGAAAGAATTACAACATCTACTATCTGCATTCTCCAATGCTTGTTCTGAATTTGGTTTAACAATTAACAAACAAACAAAAGACACAGATTATGTCACAAGGTGCACATGGTGTACCATCAATCTTTATTGACGACGCCGAACTGGAGATAGTAGACCATTTTACATATCTAGGATCAGAGGTAAATAGCAAATTATCCCTCAATCAGGAAATCAACATCAGGATTGGCAAGGCAGCAACAACAATGAACATGTTAGCAAAAAGAGTCTGGGAGAACAGAAAGCTTACTGCCAAAACAAAAGTCTTTGTCTATCAAGCCTGTGTCCTTAGTACTCTTCTTTATGGCAGTGAAACCTGGACAACTTACTCACGCCAAGAGAAACGTTTTAACAGCTTTCATATGCGGTGTCTGCGAAGAATACTTGGTATTAAGTGGCAAGACAAAATCACAAATACTGAAGTATTGGAAAGATCAGGTTGTGTGACGGTGTATTCTATGGCTCAGTCTTCGTAGACTTAGATGGATAGGACACGTTAGGAGGATGGATGATGGTAGAATACCAAAGGACATCTTTTTTGGTGAATTACAGACGGGTAGGAGATCTCAAGGTGGGCCTCTATTACGATACAAAGATGTGTGTAAGCGGGACATGATTGATACAGGCATTGATAATGCACATTTGGAGCATGTCGCCGCTGAACGTGTTGCATGGAGGGCAACTATCAGAAATGGAATAAAGACAAAGGAGAAAATGATTGCAGATAAAGCACTCACATAGCGTGAGAGACGTAAGATGGTGCAAAATGGTGGAAATGACCATGTTTTTACATGCACCTACTGTGGGCAAACATTTGCAGCAAGAATTGGCCTTACCAGCCACACTCGCCACCGCCATGGATCGTAGTTATTAAGCCTTTTTGAAACACAATGTACCAAACTATCGTCTGTCAAGACGATAGTTTGCCAATGGAATAAAGACAAAGGAGAAAATTATTGCAGATAAGTCACATACCGAGCGTTTGAGACGTAAGATGGTGCATGATGGTGGAAATGACCACGTGTTCACATGCACCCACTGTGAACGGACATTTACAGCGCAAATTGGCCTTATCAGTCACACTCGCTACCACCATAGGTAAAAGTTATTATGCCTTTTTAAAGCACAAACTATCGTCTGTCAAGACGGCAAGGTGCCAATGTATATGTATGTACCGTTTACATGTATGTACATGGTGTACAGTTTTACAGGGTAGTAATTTATTTTTGGCCTCGATTTCAGCCAATTCTTTCTTATGTAAGCGTTCTTGTGCTCTTTCTTCTCTCTCTACGGCAGCTTTTCTGTCTCTTTCTTCTCTCTCTCTATCTCTTGCCTCTTTCTCTGCAGAAGTAATTCTATCAGTATGTTCTTTATATTCGTTCTTTGCCCATTGTTCTAATTTGTCCCCAGTATATCCTAATTGTTGCCCTGCCTCAATGCACTCTTTTAAGGTTGACATCATTATAGGTGTTTCTTACACAAAATCAATGTACAATACTGATACAATGTACACAATACAATGGCAATAATATCAGAAGTTAATTTACAGCAATGGAAACAAAAATAGAGTGCTGCTTTAACAGCAATATCGAAAACGGGTACTTATCTGAATTTAATACACTTGTATCTTCTCAGTGCTACTCGCAGATGATTTTACGTCCGAGCTCTTCGCACTGTCTGGGTAGTTTATATGTTTTTTAGAATACATTCACAACTTCTGTTTATTTAGAAAAGCAACAATTATTATCACAAAGAAAATTGTGTCTGTCAAGTCGCAAATTTCAGAGGGGAGGTATGATGCGATATAAAAATTAGTTAATTTTGTCGTTCGTTTGTCTTCTGCCGTAATCTAGTGTCTTGTCATGTAATAGTAGTCTTTAATAGCCGTGGAACTTTACCTGAAACGTTTACATGCAAATATCACACATGTTATATTCAATGCATTTAATTTATAAATTTTAATACTCTTTACTTTATGCCAGCACTCGATTTACTTTCTTTCATCTAGTTCATCTTCGGCTGTGCATTCTCAATAAAACGATTTCATACATATGACATCATTGATTCACTCAAATTTTACTTTCATCTGTTCACTTTTATCATCAATTTTTGACACTTTCAAACCGTCTGTTCACTCAGTCGTTAGATTGCAAACTTCTGACACCATACAATTTAACACTTATAATCAGGCTATTGGATTCATTCGAACACTTCTGACACCATACAATTTAACACTTATAATCAGACTATTGGATTCATTTGAACACTTCTGACACCATACAATTTAATACCTGTCAGCGTCTTGCATGCACACAGGTATTCAAATCCTTCATACGCACTCAAGAACACATCAGTTTTACGTATGGTATATACATTTTTAATTCAGGAGAACCTGATCATTGTCACAATATACACACAAGGCGGTGAAATTATTATGTACAGAATTGCCGCCTTACAAACATTTATAGTACTCAGCCAAGTACACCAGCCCTACACACAATTACTCGCTATCTTCAACTAGCACTCCCGCAAAAGCTATACACTCGCTCCAGAACACACAACGATCCTCCCTCTAAACTGTCTGAGTCCCGTCTGCCGCTTTCAAACTGGGCAGTTCGTCTCATGGTATTTGACCACATGTTCCTCGTGACAACTCGAGCTGTCTCAGCCGTCACGTAGTGCGTTAGTCCGCCCGTGTTGTGTTGGGTCGGTTGGTATAGTGCCGTCTGGTCAGTTCAGGACAGCGTCCCGTGAACTTATGTCACCTTATATCACTATGTCTTGTCCTATCGGTGTCCTGTTTACGACATCCCTGTGTCCCCACCGATGTCATGTCTCTAATCTCTCCACCGTTCTGCTAATGTCCTGTCTTATCACATCTCTGTGCCCTTACCCATGTCCTGTCTATCGTTATCACTACAGACCTTGACTCTATTCTGTCCCTTGTCCTCTCTATGTCCTGTCCTTATTCCTGTCCTGTCCTTATTTGACAGTATGACAAGGAGGAGGTTTTCAGGCTAAAGAATGGGGCTGGCAAGTGGGGTGTACTCTGCAATCGAACATAGGAAGTCCCGTATTACATATGGATCTGCGCTACTGCTATTATGAAAACAATCACAGAGTGATGATCACAATGCCGGGGAGAAAGACTAATTGTCCGGCATATAACCAGAACAACCACTGGGCAAATAAATGTCCTAGTAGACGATCACCGAAGACACCAACAGCAGCAGCAGTTGGTGTACCAAGCCAAGAAGATTTCACGCCACTTGTAAGAGAAACACCTCCACAGAAAAGAACTGAACTTACACAAGCTTTCAATAGTAAAATCCTCACACAAGAAGACAGGAGCACACAAGAAAATAACACACAAGAAAACAATACAAAGAATGATGACTCTGACGGTTTTCACATCGTCGGCTATCCAATAAAGAGAAAATGGGCTGATAGAAGACTACTGCAGTCAAAACACAGCTTTGACACAGAAACAGGCGATCTATCACCGACTAGATACATACCAGAAAGGAAGGATAAAAATCAAAGACACTACAGACAACACAAAGGAAAATGAACAAGAAGAACAAGAGGAGAAACAAGTACAGGGCGAAGAAGACACATACAGCATAACAGACACTCTCTTTGTAGACACCGACACAAGTGATAAGAACGAGATTCAAGATGATCCTCTAGCATAAACTTTTGTTACTGATAATATGCTCGTCTAGACGTGCCCATCATGGGTAACAACATTCCGTGTAAATTTCTATAGTAATTATACCTCATTTATTCTGTGGCTAAGGGCTTGCAAACGCGGTTTGTGAGCCCTTATAACCGGGTTCGAAACACGGCGGTGCTGTATTTTTCGAGAGAGGTATAGAAGCCGGTTGTTCAGAAAGCAATGGCAAACTACTGAACGTAAAATTTGCCCAGGAATCACGAACAGCGTAAATGCTGGGGTTGACCGCAGCGTCCTGTGAAGGACATGCAACTTAATATAATAAATTTGCTTTTACTAACATTACAATGACTAGTGATTTAATTATTTTCATTTTAAACATTTGTGATATTCGTACAAAATTACAACACATCATCACACTTATAAGCAAACACAAACCAGACTTTATACTAATACAAGAAACTAAAATATGTTCAAAAACTTTCGCGCAACATATCACCACATAGCTAGGACTCAAACATTCATGCTTTAGTTTAGGCTTACAAAACATCGGGGCAGGAACAGCTATTCTGCAGACATCAGACAGGTGGGATATTATTAGAACACACACGGATGACCAGGGACGAATCTCCATATTACAGGTAGACAATACTATACATGCATAAACCGTGGTGAACATACATGCACCGCCAAATTACAATCATCAACCAATTGTTTTACCAAGAATTAGACACTCTAGTGACACAAACATACAGAGGACAAAATGTTAACCATGCAGGGGATGTCAATTTTGTACTCTCAGATTTGGATATTGTTGGGGGAAGTAAAGCAGGAATCTATGCACAGTTAAAGAGGAGTGACAAGAATGGAATACACCAACTGGATATACTATAGAATACCTTAGACACACACAATTTAACAGAAGCGTTCAGACACAGACACCCTAATAACATTGCAACACACAAAAATAGGGCTTACAATAGATCAGCCATTCTAGATAGAATATAAACACCTGCAAAACACAACATAATACACACAAAACACATACAAGAAACATTACAAGACATAGATCACAAAGCAGTACTAGCATATATCACTACAGACACTACAAATGCACAGCCCTCAAACCGATCCCCAGATTGGAAATTCAACAACACACAACTCCAACATACAGGTTATGTGCAACACATAAAACACATTATATTCACATACACTAATAGTAAACGCATAGACAAAATAACACAAATTGGGGATCTACAAAATAATACAATACGCAATATAGCACAATAATCTGCATCCATCATATATAAAGACAGACTATAACAAGAACACATTATACAAACAGCAATGCAACTCACAAAACAGATAGACAGGAATGCACTACACCTACACACACTAGAATCACAATTATAACAACACCAGCAACATAAATTGTGTGATGCACTCCTTAGAACTAAACTCACTACCATATCAAAAGAAACTCCCAACAAACAACACCTGGCTTTAGAACAAAGCATACAACCCAACAGACATGTAGGAGCAATAATAGAAATGCAAGGAAACACACAAATAGAGGCAACACATATGTTAGAAACATTCTAACAATACTACAATGACCAGCAGAACCAGCCGAACATACAATACACAAAGAAACTATCTGACAAAGATAAAGACATACTAGACAGAGCTCTTACATTAGTAGGTATAAAAAATGCACTCAATTAAATGGTAAAAAGACACAACACCAGGGCCAGATGGACTCACTGTAGAATTCTACCAGTAAGACTTTCCTATCCTAGACAGTTTCCTTCTAAAGGTCTGCCAAGAAGCTTTTCACAACAAGAACTCCCTAAAACTTACAACATGTCCTACATAACACTGATCTATAATGCCAACACAGACAAACACAGCTGAAAACTATAGACCCATCTCATTATTAAACACAGACTACACAATTCTAGGTAAATCACTTGCAAACAAATTAAAACGTTTCATGCCATCACTCGTAGACCCAGACCAACAGTGCAGTTTTCAACACATAAACATATACCAACATACACACTTCATTAGAGATTTCATCACATACACACACCAGAAAGACTGTCCAATCGTCCGACTTGTCGCTAGACCAGGAGAAGGCCGTTGACAGAATGTCACACTCATACTTACTAGTTAGTTAGTTAGTCGACTAGATCATCCTCATTGCACATCGAAACATTCAGTCCATAAGTGCTCGGATCCCCTCCTCAGTAAATCCCGCAGCGTGTAGCAGCTAACGACACCAGTTCTGTGTTGGTTTATTAATCTTCTTTGGCTTCCCGCGTAGTGTTCTTGTTTGGCCACACCTATTTTAAATTTCTGTTCTCGCAGTCTGACCATGGATGTAGATTCACAGTCATCAATTGGTTCTCGCAAACGACTTACTTCTCGTAGAGCATTCAGTATATCAGCCTTGGTCCATGGCTCGTCCGCCCTTCACAGTAGCCATACAGGCAAGCCTGTCAGTCTGCTCATTTCCTTGTACACCCGCATGCACTGGCACAAAATGAAACTAGATCTTTGCCAGCCGTGACCGCTCCAGAGACCACAATCATTGTCTTCGGCCCTACCCCATCGCTATCTTCCTGAGCATACTCATTAAGTCACTAAGGAAACATGCCAGAGTGAAGGTCTGTGTCTCGAGCCATGCAATTACTTTACTTACTGCCATGGCTTCCAAAGTCAAACTACTACCAGAATCCTCCTTCACAATTCTCTCTCCAGCGTTAGCCGTAAATGTCCATCTGTGTAAATGACAGCATCACTCTCTAGAGAATTCTCGAAGACAATATGGTTGTTCAAAGAGAACAATGTCACTGTTGCCTTCGTTGTGTTGACCAATTCACCAGCTTCAACGCACCACATTCTTATGCGATTGAGTTCTGTTTTGTAGTTCCATAGCAACCCGATCTCTGTCCTTACTCTGATGATACACTAACACATCGTCGGCATATGGCAATGTCCTTCCCGGTCCTGTGATCCGCTCACCAGTGATTCTCACAGTGTAGGCGTTGAAATAGCACCGGTGATAATGTTGCAGGCCAGAATATATTATTGTTGGTTCAGAAGCCCACCTGCCACATCTAAAAACTTTTTTCCGTTGGAAGAAGGCTGACGCGATCCAATTAAGGAGGAATGGACTTAACTTGAGTTCAAAAAGCTGAAACATTAAGAATGCCAACGGTGCTCTGTTGTAGGCATCCCCAAGATCAATTGTTGCAGCACATGTTTCAGTCCCTGGGTGGAATCCTTCATACACATCACAGGCAAAAACATCTGCGTTGATCTAGGTTTCTCTGTTTCGACGGTACTCTCCAAGGGTAGGTGGGAAAAGACATCGCCTCTTTAGATGGTTTGTTATTGTTTTATGACAGTCAGCATCTCCGCAGCTTGCCTATTGCATTTTGCATGGTGATTACGCGCTATACCTGAATTTTTTAGTGGCCTTTGCCAGGCTTCGGCAAGGGAATCAGATAGCTGTGTAACCATTCCTCCTTGATGCTAATACTCACTATACTGTTGTACATAACTGCTGGTTCGTCTAACTCGTTGTCGGTACACATTCTAATGTCGTAATACCTTATACCATCTGGCCCTGGTGCGCTGTTTCTTGTTCGTCGAAGCACAGCCTGATCTCTGTCACTGTTAATGTGTCTTCAACTGCAATGTTCTGGGCCTTACACCTATCTTAGGTATCCGTTTTGGCAAAGTTTCGGCCTTTCATGTCTGCCTGGTTGCTCTGCTCTAGATAGCGTTCACACAGGGCTTTGCCCTTATTCTCGCCCGACCTCTGCCAGATAAGGTCAGCACTTTGGAAGTCAGGAACACTCTTATTCTTGACTACTCCATTCATACTTTTATGTAGTCGCCAGAACAATTTCAGTGACTTTTCTTTGCTTATTCTTTGACACAACTCTGCCCCATTAATGCATATTATCACTTGCGTATGTGAATGTATTTGTTGTATTTGCAAATGTAAATTAACACACGCAATGGACATACACACTGATTTCTACGAAATGCAAGTTTTTAAAACAAAAACACACACACAAATCGGAAATTTAAAACAAAAATAAATTAATATCCTATTGGTGGCTGACTCGATCACAGGATTATTAATCTGATCCAGTGATGGACCCTGATATAACTTCTCTTCTGAGGTTGAACGGGCTATGGATAATGGTATAATCGAATCGGGGAGGGGGGGGGCGTGGGGGAGGGGGAATTAAATATCTCCATGTAGGCTAAATGTTCAGTTCTAATTCTGACAGGCCTGTCACAGGCCAGAACTCTTTAAAACATGTTGCTACATTTACACATATCATTTCAGCATTTAGTACAACTTTTATAACGTACATAAATATTTCATCATCACAAGACACATCACTAGGACCGTACAGACCCACTGTAGAATTCTACCATCCCGTCTGTCCTATCCTCGGAGGCTTCCTTATAAAAGTCTACCAAGTGATGTCTACTCTTGGAGGTCAACATGGCCGAATGGGTATAAGCTCTTAAACTTCCGGTGTGTCGATGCCAATGTAGGAACATATGTAAATAAATTAGTGGACAAGATACATAACAACTTAATAGTTATTTCAAGGGACATTACTTAAGGAAGCATAAATCTATTATGTGGTTTAAATAATTTTAGCATGCAACTAAATCTTTATAACATACTTATAGAAATCAGCCACAGTTATGTGCAACTTACAGATGGATAATAATTTTAAGTAATCTTCAAAGTTTGTGCAAAATTGATGGCTTTATTTTACATGCTTAAGAATTGTATAACACACTTTGCCATTTCTCATCGATATTACATGAAATATTTCATCCTTTTAATGGTATGCCACAAACTACTTTTAAAGCGTTATTTTTGTCCGGCCTGTAGAAGGCTCAAAATTTCACTAGTATCACAATTAGAAACTTAAATATGGTCAAATATGGCTGACAGGCCGGTGATACGTTAAGGTCTGTGTGTGATTTTATTTCTAGAGATGGTTTTCTTATGCGTATCTCCTCATTTTGGACATTATCATTTTATTTGGTCAACAAGATACTGGCCTGGCTGTTTGGTTCGGAAATAAAATGCTGATAAAATGTGAAATACTTCAATTTTCAATAGTAAACATTCTGTTGTTATGTTAAGTAAGGTCAAGGAGAGTCTGCCAGAGTCGCATGAAGAAATTCAAAAGTACTAAATAGCATATGTCCACAATATTTATGTTTTCGGGATACAAGAGCTTTGATTCAAAGTACAGAAGAACAGAATCGTAAAGGCAACTATTTCAGTCATGTGCCTCTTTGTTGAATATTTTGGATTGTTCATACCAACGGTTCTTGTAAATACGTCATTAAGTATAATTAACTTTTCTTCTGGGGTACTCTCAAACGCAGTGGCTAAAGCTGTTATACACTGGCGGTGACGTCATTATTTTGGTTGTATCTATAAATAACAGACCGGAGGAACAGCATTATGTGCTCGTGTGTCGAGTCTACTCTTGCAAAGGATAGGTGCTAAAGATGGAGGCAGTCAGCCAGGAGGCGCACCACAGAAATCAGGCTGCCACGCAATAACGCCGTGAATTATGTCGACAACTGCTACATGTTATGGTGCTCGCCCTGCTCTGGTCCCACAGACAGGTGCAGTGCCGGGCCTTATGCCTCGTAAGGGTCTAACCACAAATAAGGGAAGTCCTTCTCAGATGTCCAGCGGAGCCAGAGGGCCTGACAATAGACCGTCTGGCCGTACCAAACAAAGACTTAAAATAATGCACTGGAATGCAGAGGGTATCACCAAAAAAAGAATAGAACTAGAAAACATCTTGGCCAATGAAAATGTAAGTGTATGTTGCTTGCAAGAAACTCACCTGAACGAAAATATAGCCTTCAAAATCAGAGGCTACCAGTGTTACCGATCTGACCGAAAGGACAGGCGAAAGGGTGGGATACTGACTCTTGTCAAAAACAACATTCCTGCTTCCCAAATTGAAGTTCACATGGAAGGGGCTGAGTATCAGGCACTTAAACTTAAGACAGACAATACAGACTTTCACCTGATCAATTACTACTGTCCAAATGACCGCCCACAGGCACTGGACACACTACCATTAAAAGGAAAAATGATTGTGTGTGGCGACTTCAACAGCCATTCGCAGAGCTGGGGCTATGATCACATGGACCAGAGAGGAGAGAGATTGGAAGATTGGCAGGATGAGAATAGATTCATCCTGATTAACAAGCCGTCTGACCCACATACCTTCTACTCGAGATCATGGCACTCTACAACTACACCTGACCTGGCGTTTCATTCACCAGACCTGGAGTGGAACATTACACGAATTGTTGGGAAACAACTTGGTGGCAGTGACCATCGGCCAGTCTTTCTAACTGTAGAAAATGAGCTTGTAAGTGAAAGCAGCACCATCTCGAGGTGGAACTACAAGAAAGCAGACTGGGCAATGTACAAGCATCGCACCTAGCATACTGGTTAGAAACCTGAACACTGAGAAGGACATAAATAAAGTAGTTGAAGAGTTTGGGAAATGCATACTACAGGCAGCACGAGAAACAATACCAAGAGGAGCCCGTAAACATTATAAACCCTACTGGAATAGTGAACTGGAACAGTTGCATAATGATGTGGATATATGTAGAAAACAAGCAGAGGCCAATCCCAGCCAAGAGCACCACAATAAATATCAGCACGCAAAAGCCAAATTTCAAAGGGCCCAACTGCAGGCTAGACGGAAAAGCTGGCAGGAGAAAACAGAGTCACTGAACTTTGAAAAAGACACAAGAAAGTTATGGAGGCTAATAAAACAGCTTAACGATGAGGGCACAGGGAGAAACTCAAAAATTGCGCTACATAAAGACGGAAACACCTTAACAGGAAAGCAAGCAGCTGACCATTTTGCGGACTCATTCGCACAAGATAACAATATTGAAATTAGTCCAGAGAAACAACAGGAGATTCGAGAGAAATGGCAAAATACAGGACAGAAGGAAGTTGTACATGAGGTTATGGAGACACCTATCACATTCAGTGAACTGGAGCTAGCCATTATCAAAACTGAAAATGAGAAAATCACCAGGAGCTGATGGTATCTCCAATGAAATGATCAGGAACCTAGGAACAGAGGCCAAAGCAAAGCTGCTACAGATCTTTAATAATACATGGACCTAAGGCAGTGTTCCACAAGTCTGGAGAGAAGCAATCATGATACCCCTCCTAAAATCTGGGAAAGACAGTTCCATTGCCTCCAGCTACAGACCCATTAGCCTCACCAGTTGTCTCTGCAAAACAATGGAACGCGTCATCAATCACAGACTACAGTGGTACATTGAAAGTGAAAACATCCTTGTGCCACAACAGGCTGCCTTTAGGCAGTGCTACTCTACGGAAGATCAGACAACCTACCTCTCTCAAGAAGTTGAGGATGCATTCCAAGAGAAGAAGCTGGTACTTGCGGCTTGGATAGATCTGAAGAAAGCCTTTGACAAAGTCTGGAAAGAAGGTCTGATGAAGAAACTGAGAAACTGTAAAGTCAATGGAAGAATGTACAAATGGGTGAAAAGCATACTTGCACAACAGAAGAGCCCGAGTACAGATAGACGGTCTCAAGAGCAAGAAAGTACTATTGCGTCACGGTGTTCCCCAGGGCGGAGTCCTGTCCCCAACACTTTTTCTAATCTTCATCAATGATCTTGTTGCTAATCTACCCAATGGAATTAAAGCGGCAATGTACGCTGATGACCTGGTTTTGTGGAGCGCAAATGAACATGCATCAGTGGCCACCATATTGCTACAAAGAGCTGTAGATACATTTGTTGCATGGGCGGATAGATGGTGTATCAGCATAAACACTGACAAGTGCAGCACCACTCTATTTACCCTTTCTCCGAAACAAAAGGCAGGGAGCATTCAGATAAATGGAACACCCCTAAGAGAAGATAAGGAACCAACATACCTTGGTGTAACATTCGACGACAGGCTGACATGGAGAAAACACATCAAAAAAGCAGTAGCAAAAGCCAGAAGGAAAATTGCCATCCTGAGAAAGCTAACTGGAACCACATGGGGAGCCAGTGGGAAAATACTTAGCAAAGTTTATCAACAGAGCATACGACCACACTTGGAATACGGGTCAACTGCGTGGTGTTCAGCATCAAAAACTACATTGCAGGAGCTGGACAAGGTGCAAAGTCAAGCTCTTAGAGTCATCACAGGAGGGATGAAATCAACCCCTATAGTAGCAATGGAGAAAATGGGGAGGACACAAGCTTTAAGAGAACGCAGAGATAAAAAAACACTAATACAAGCAGAAAAGTTTCTCAGCTTGCCAGGCCACCCTATGAAGAACAGATGTGAAAACTTAGCTATGGGGCGGTTGGAAAGAAGTAGTTTCATCCACCAGGCCAAACAACTCTGCAGAGAAACCATCGATCTTCCCACAGTTGATATCCCCCTGACAACTATTCCAGAGCGAACCCCGTGGAAAGATGAACATAGAATATCGCTACAAATCCAGTCACAAGTGAGAAGAATATTGGACAAGGAAGAACAGAACTGTGTACAGCGCAGAACAGCCACTCTCAGCTTCCTTGATGACGAATACCCACAGGACCTCTGGATCCGAGTCTACACAGATGGGTCAGCACAAAATGCTGTTCGAAATGGAGGAGCGGGAGTGTTTATAGAATACCCAAATAATACTAGAGACACGGCCAGAATTCCAACAGGAATGTACTGCCATAATTATGATGCTGAAATTGAGGCAATCAAGATAGCCACAGAGAAATTACAAAATACCAGCCATGGTACACAACCTGAGGAGCGGCTGGCCGAATAGATAGAACGCCGGACTCTCATTCGGGAGACCCGGGTTCGATCCCCGGTAAGGTGCGGGATTTTTTTTCTGTCAGGGGCAAAAAGAAAATCCTAACCTGCACAGTTCGCGGCGACTGCACTAGCCAGGCGGCCTTTATTCCTCAGGCTCAAAGACCCCTTTGCCATACACCGCAAGGTACTATATTGGCAGTAAATGACAGTTTACACAACCTGTGGTGATATTGACAGATGCAAAATCCGTAATAGAGGCCCTCCTGTCTGGGAAATTGCAAGTTCTGAGGACACTACTTTCTGAACATAGCAGTCAGCGTAAGATCACCATACAGTGGATACCATCCCACTGTGGAATCCCCGGAAACGACAGGGCTGATCGATTGGCTAAGGAAGGAGCACAAGAAGAATAACCAGATGTGCCTATTACATACCATCAAAAGAAAAGAATGATCAAATCAGTCAGAAGGCCACCAAACCTTACTCAAGACGACTACCACGTTATGGACAGATCAGAACAGGTCATTCTTCTGCGCCTCAGAACAGGACACAATAGATTACGCAACCACACGTATACAAAACTCAAGATTGGTGACTTAGCCATATGCACATGTGGTTTGGCGTCGCAGACAGCAGAGCACATACTCCAGGATTGCCCAAACTACAACATATCCAGGCGAACCTTCTGGCCTAGAGAGACAACAGTGGAAGATAAACTCTGTGGACCGCTGAATGAACTAAAAAAGACTGTTGGATTCATACAAGAGACAACATTGCAGTTATAAACATATTTCAGGCGAACGAAAGAAGAAGAAGAAGAAGAAGAATAAGAAACCTAAACTTTCTTTTTTTTTATATATTTCCGAACGTACCGAAACAGCGCCGCACATTTTGCAAGGGCAAAAAAGTGCACAACGCACAAATTCCTCAAAGTCACCCAGTACGAAGCAGGAAAAGCCTCACTCTATGCACAGGATAAAAGGCGACAGAAAACAGAGTGGTTATAGTGGTCAGCCTAAGCCTGTGTTTAGAAAGAACGCTAAAACCACAAGGAAGATTGCACTGCGTATGGAACGCTCAGAATGCAAATACAGAAAACAGCTCCCCATCAAGCGATGCAAGCACTTCGAGTTAGGAGGTTATCGGAAGAGAAAGGGCCAGATGATCATGTTCTAGACTGCATACTATCCTGCACGACCGTACAAAATAAAACCTATGTCTATTCTACAACCAATAAGTATCACAATAAGAACAACACCAGCAACATATATTATGTTATGCCATCCTTAGAACTAAACTCACCACCATGTCAAAGAAACTCCCAGCAAACAACACCTCACAATAGAACAAAACATACAAAGCAACAGACAAAAAGGAGCAATAATAGACATGCAAGGAAACACACAAACAAAGGCATCATATATATAGTGGAAATTCAGCAACTAATTCAGGATAATTCTCGCCCGAGTGATGTGATTATCTACACGGATGGGTCAGTGTTAAGAGGTAGGAGAAGTGCCTGGGGGTTCTTGGCAAAAACTAATGGTCGGCGTTTGGTGCAGGAGAGCCTGGCGTATGATGGCACAACATCTAGCTTAAGAATGGAGGTGGAGGCGGTCAGCGCAGCTTTCCGCTGGATAGAGAACAAGATACATACACACATTGTGATTGTAACTGACTCGGAAAGCATGCTAAGGAGGGTGAGAACAGGCAAGCTTCGTGCAGAGTGGCTTGCTTTGCTTCGGAGGTCACGGGTAGCAAGCATCACCTGGATATTTTCTCCTGGGCTTGCCGGTGTGCTGGGGAATGAACAGGCGGACATATTGGCTGGCTCTGCAGAACTTGGTTTAGTACTGATGCATGACAGGACAGACGTGGTTGCGGCCTTTGTGGGAGCACGTGTACACCTCGGAGGAGCAAAGGGATCACCATAGTCTGGTAAGAATGAGACAGCGAGGTGTGACGAGGGGATTCTGGCCGACGCTCGACGCTCAGAGGAAAGGCGAGACGGACATATAATCAGATTGCTACTGGAACTATTAGTGTTGGAACTCTTCGCTGGCTGCTGAGGATGGGGACGGAGCGCTTATGGGAATGTCCCGAATGCTGTGAGTCGGTTCCTAAATCAATCAATCAATCATATATATATATATATATATATATATATATATATATATATATATATATATATATATATATATATATATATATATATATATATATATATATATATATATATATATATAGATATATATATATAAACATTCCCAAAATACTACACTGACCTATAACCATTTAACTTTAAACATGTTTGGTATGTGTACAAAATTACAACACATTATCACACTTATACACAAACACAAACCATACTTGATACTACTACAAGAAACAAACATATGTTAAAAATCTTTCACACAACATATCACCACACAGCTAGGTCTTTAAAAATCATGTTTTAGTTTAGGCATACATAAAATCGGGTCAGGAACAACTACACTGCAGACTTCAGACAGGTGGGATATTATTAAAACACACGCGGATAACCAGGGACGAAACTCCATAATACAGGTAGAAATTACTATACATGCAATACGCCATAGTCAACATATATGCACCACCAAATTACAATCATCAACCATTTTTTTCCAATAATTAGTTACCCTACTTACACAAGCAATCAGAAGACAAAATGTTATGCTTGCAGGGGATTTCAATTTTTGGAAGCACTGTACTCGCGTTCCGCTCACGTTTGAGTTCGTTAATAGTGCATATCCTTGACGGACACGGAAACAAGCTCCGGATCGCTGGCGTGTGACGCGGGTGCGTAACCACTAGACCAGGCGGTGAAAGCTACACGCAACCACATTCACACACTAGAATATCACAACGTCACCCATCGTAGGTAATAGCTCAAAATGTGCCCGATCGCTGCGATTGACATCCGTCATTCGATGTGGCCCCGAATGATCAGGTCTTCTCTGCTGGCAAGGCACACCTTTACTCGCTGGACTTAAGGCGGCCTGGTGTGCCTTGTCAGCCGAGAAGACTTGATCATTCGGGGCCATATTTCGAATGACGGATGTCAATCGTGACGATCGGGCAAATTTTGAGCTATAACTTACGATAGGTGACGTTGTCATATTCTAGTGTGAGAATTTGATTGCGTCTAGCGTTTTCCGCGTGGTCTAGTGGTTACACACCCGCGTCACACGCCAGTGATCTGGAGTTTGCTTCCGGGTCGGGTCAAGGATATGCACTACTGACGAGCTAAAAGGAGAGCAAAACTTTAGTATACTGCTTCCAAATTGACATGGACAAGGCCTTAGGTTCGTACCGGAGTACGATCAGCATTGCCAGTTGTGGGTTGGTCTCAATCTGTAAATCTCAAATCCCGAAACAACCAAATAAATCGATTTCAATTTTGTATCTCATACTTGAATGTTGTAGGGGGAGAAAAAGCAGGAATCAAGACACAATTAAAGAGACATGACAGGAAAGGAATACATGAACTGAACATACTACAGAATACCCTAGACACACAATTTAACAGACGCATTCAGACACAGACACCCTAATAGCATTGCCACAATACACAAAAATAACGCTAACAATAGATCAGCCAAATTAGACAGAATATACACACCTGCAAATACACCACATAATACACACAACACACATACACACAAGAAACATTACAATACACAGATGACAAAGCAATACTAACATATATCACAACAGATACTGCAAACGCACGGACCTCAAAACGATCACCACATTGGAAATTCAACAACACACTACGCCAACATACAGGTCATGTGCAAAACATGAGTCTTCTTATTCTAACATAAAATAATAGTACAGCTACCGAAAACATAACACAAATTTGGGATATATTAAAGAATACAATACGTAATAGAACACAACAATTTGCATCCATCATAGACAACGGCAGACTACATCAAGAACACATACAAACAGCAATGCAACTCACAAAACAGATCGACAGGAATGCACTACACCTACACCCACTAGAATCACAATTAGAACAACATCAGCAACACAAATTATGTGGTGCACTCCTTATAACTAAACTCAGTATCATATAACAAGAAACTCCCAACAAACAACACTTGGCTTTAGAACAAAACATACACCCCAACAGACACATAGGAACAATAATAGACATGCAAAGAAACACACAAATAGAGGCAACACATAAATTAGAAACATTCCAACAATACAACAATGACCTATATTCAACAGAACCAGCCAACACACAAACACAAAAAAAGGTTCTTACAATACACAAATAAACTATCTGACAAAGATAAAGACATACTAGACAGAGCTCTTATATTAGTAGGTATAACACAGACACTCAATGAAATGAAAAAAAAAACACCAGAGTCAGATGGATTCACTGTAGAATTCTACAAGTACGACTTTCCTATCCTAGACAGTTTCCTTTTAAATGTCTACCAAGAAGCATTTCACAAACAAGAACTCCCCAACACTTACCTGTTCTACATAACTCTCATCTATTAAGAACAAAACAGACAAAGCACAGCTGAGAAACTATAGACCGATCTCATTATTAAACACAGACTACAATATTCTTGCAAAATCACTTGCAAACAAATTAAAAACGTTCATGTCATCACTCATACACCCAGACCAACAGTGCAGTTTTCAAAACAGAAACTTGTACCAATATACACACTTCATTAGAGATTTCATTACATACACACACTAGACAGATTGTTAAATCTCACATCTGTCGCTAGATTGATTGATTGATTGATTGACTGATTGATTGATTGACTGATTGATTGATTGATTGAACTTTATTTTAAAAGGGTTACAAAGTGGACACGTAAGCACATTATACATTCGGCCCTTCCAATCACTCATCATTCTTTCATCAACAGTGCATGATACATTCACATACGATTAAAAAAATCATTGTCGAATGAATGTTGTAAGCATAAACAATGCATATTATTGTGTTATGTGACACATCCCCCTCCCATACAGATATCCCGAACAAACCCACACACACATCCCTCACCCACTCACGCATCACCCACCCATACCCACACATCACCCACTTACCACACATCCCACAACCTACTCACACATCCACTCACTAACCCAGAAATCTCGCACCCACACACAGACTTCCCTCACCCATCCCCACCCACACACAACTCTCCACTCACTCACACATATCCCAACCCACACAAACTCACTCACACACATGCTCCACCCACCCACCCACACACCACCAACCACACACACATACCCCTTGCAGACACATACCACGAACCAACACACACACATCCCTAACCCACTCACACATCACCCACCCATACCCAGCATCTTCCCATCAACATACACATCCCCACACACACGTTTCTACAACCATCCACATATTTAACATCCTCCCACACACCCCACCAACCACACATACATCCTCCATTAACACACACATCCCTCACTCACACACATTACCCCACCGACACACACATCCCCCATGCATACCCACATCCACCACTCCCCCTACACATAAACCCACACACACACCGACACCTACCAACACCCACACATCCCACATCAGCCAACACACACATACCAATACCCACCAACACCCACACACACCAAGTCAAATACACATCCTCTCCCACACATCCCTCAACAACTCATACACGCCCCATCTATACACACATCCCTCCGCCTACCCACACTCCTCCCCACCATCCCACTCATCTTGGCACCCACCCACACATCCCAGCAACCCATACATCCCACACTCACCTACTACTCTTTACCCACTCACTAACACATCCCCAACCAACACACATCTTCTTACTCAAACACACATATCCCCTCACACACACATCCCACACATCCCCACTCAAAAAGAACTTCTCCCATATTCTCACACACATCTCCCATCCACACACACACACATCTCAAAACCCACATACCCACACATAATCCACACATACACTCCCCATCCACACATTCCCCTAACCACACACACCCCGACCCACCCACATACATATCCCCCACCCATACAAACATCAGCCACACTCATCTCTCACCCACTCATGCATCACCCACCCATACCCACATGTCACCGTCTCAAATAATTATAGCTCGTCACAAAAGACATGACAGGTTTACATAATACATAATATGCACATGAGTCGTCTAACCTGTATTTATCTTTGACAATTTATTAAGCATAATACTCAATGACATAATTCATAATCATGCTCTGACAAACTAGTTAATCACATGAACATTAATCAGCCAGGCACTCATGCGCTACAGTATCACAATTCCTTTGAATATCAGCGCATAGTCTGTCTCCTATAGACTCTCTCACAATAATAGTAAATCTCTAGCATGAGGCATTCAGCACACTCTCTCAAACAGGTAACCCCCACAACACTCCTCTCTCAACCACAATAAAAGTCCGTCTGATCTCTCCTGTCTTGGTCTGTGGTCACGTGGTATTTGACCCACGTGTCGTCCGTGCCACGTCGGGTGTCTTGGTATTATGGTGTCGTTCTGTCCTTCACCCGTCTGTTGATGGCTGACGTTTCGGGTCGTTTAGTCCAAGGTCGGACTGTCATTCAAGGACGTGTCTAGTCTCTAACCCTATGTCATATCTCCCACGGGATATGCAGTTCATGTCCTACTCTACCCATACTCTATCTATGTCCGGTTCTTGCCCTGTGTCATCTCTCACACTATCCAGGACTCTGACATCACACATCACCAACTCACCATACATCCCACCACCGACTCACACATTCCCTCACTAACTCAGACATCCAGCACCCACACACAGACTTCCCTCACCCACATCCTCAGCCACACACAACTCTCCACACACTCACACATACTTCAACCCACACAAACTCAATTACAAACACATGTTACACCCACCAACCTATACACCCCCAAACACACACACATACCCCTCCCACACACATACCACGAACCAACACACATACACACATCCCTAACCCACTCACACATCACCCACCTATACCCACGCATCTTCCCATCAATATACACATCTCCAACACACATTTCCACAACCACCCCACATATTTAACATCCTCCCACACACCACACTAACCACACATGCATCCTCCATCAACAAACACATCCCCCACCCATACACATTACCCCACCGACACACACATCCCCCACGCATACACACATTCACCACTCCCCTTATACACACACCCACACACACACACACCGATACCTACCAGCACCCACACATCCCACATCTGCCAACACACACACACAAACCAATACCCACCAACACCAATACCAACACACCAACACAAATACACATCCTCTCCCACACATCCCTCACCCACTCACACACGTCCCATCTATACACACATCCCTCCACCTACCCACACTCCTCCCCACCTACCCTCTCATCTTCGCACCCACCCACACATCCCCCACTAACCCACATATCCCACACTCACCCACACATCCCCACCCACCCACTCACACATCCCCACCACACAAACATCCCCCACCCACACACATCTCATTACCCAAACACACATATCCCTCACACACATATCCCACACATCCCCACACAAATAAACTTCTCTGATACTCTCACACACATCTCCCACCCACACACACAACTCAAAACTCACACACCCACACACAATCCACACATACACTCCCCATCCACACATTCCCGCAATCACACACACCCAGACCCACCAACATACACATCACTCACCCATACACACACCCAAAACACCTCTACACATCACCACACAACCTTACACATATCTCCACACACCCAGCCACATACTTCCACCCACACATCCACAAAACCCCACCAACCAATACCCACCCACTTATACACACATCCCTCACCCAGACACATCCTTCATCCACAGACATATTCCCCTTCCCACCCACACATCACAACACCCACCCACACCTCCCCCAACCACATCCCACCCACCTACACCTCCCCCAACCACATCTCCCCCACTCACACATCCCCACCCACTCACAAATTCTCCACCCACACACATCTGAGAAACCACACACATATACCCCCATCCACAAACCCGTCCCAAAACCCAAACACAATCCTCACATCTTGACACATACATGATGCCTCACATAATCACTGAAGCTAATGTGAACAAACTCCCACACATTACACACACATATACACTGACGATTATCGTGAGCACTCTCACAAAAATGTAAAATATGGAAATCAAATTATGCACATACATTGTGTAACGTACAAAGTAGTGATGCGATTCAATAAGTTGATTCCTAAAATTGACATAAACATGATGGAATAGGCGGTGCACGAATTTTTGTCAATACATATTAGAAAATCAAGTGGCAGTAAAACTAATAATATGAATGATGATTTTAGGGGATTAGGAGAAGGGCGTTGACAGAATATCACACTCAAACTTACTAGTTAGTTAGTCGACAGATCATTTTCATTGCACATCGAAAAATTCAGTCCATAAGTGCTTGGATCCCCTCCTCGGTAAATCCCGCAGCGTGTAGCGGCTAACGACACCAGATCTGTGTTGGTTTATTAATCTTCTCTGGCTTTCTGCGTAGTGTTCTTGTTTGACGACACCTATTTTAAATTGCTCTTCTCACAGTCTGACCATGGGTGTAGATTTACAGTCATCACTTGGTACTCGCAAACGACTTACTTCTCGTAAATCATTCAGTATATCAGCCTGGTCCAAGACTCGTCCGCCCTCCACGGAAGCTGTCAGTCTGCTCATTTCCTTGTACACCCGCATGCACTGGCACAAAATGAAACTAATCTTTGCCAGCCATGACCGCTACATAAACAACAACCAGTGTCTTCGAGCCCACCCTATCGCTATCTTCCTGAGCATACTCATTGAGTCACTAAGGAAACATGCCCGAGTGAAGGTCTGTGACTCGTGCTATGAAATCGCCTTACTTACTGCCATGACTTCCCTAGTCAAATTACTACTAGAATCCTCCTTCACAATCCTCCCTCCAGCTTCAGCCGTAAATGCCCATCTGTGTAAATTACAGCATCACCCTGTAGAGAATTCTCGGAGATCAAAGCCTGTACTTCCGCCTCCACAGCAGCCGGATTTTCTTGTCTGCATTTTCTGTCTAGTTGGCTGCAAACTGAAAAGGACGTACAGACCTCTACTGGCACTTGTACCCATTCCTTTTCTAAGCCTTCAAGCGAACACACCTGTTGAAAGATATCTTCGCCTTGACCTGTCCATGACTTTCCTCTTTTTATCCTGCTGCCCTTTACCTTCTTAATTTCATTATGCATTGGATGTTGTGTGTTTGCGTTGACTCTGAGGTAGGCCTCTGCTCGGCAAATCTGTAATATGTCCCCGATGGTTTGAACATCAAGAAGGTAGCGCATCGGCTTACATGTTGTTTCTCTTGCACACCCAAGAATAATACGCATAGCTTCGTTCTGTATCATTTCCTTTCCATATGCTTGTAGCAGAGAGTCAGTACCGCCATCGCATACTCAAAAGCAGAAATGATCAGACCCTTGTATAGAAGAAATATGTGGCGCTTCTCACAGTTGTTTGCCGCCGCCATCACCCAGATCACAGCCAAATCCCGCTTGGCCGTTATTAGCACCTGGTCAATGTACTCAGTATAAGCAAGGCTTCGATCAAATCGTATCCCCAGGTATTTCATTGCCTACGTTCTTGCCACAGTCTCTGTGCACAGATGTACAGTTGGTGTTGGGGTGTTGTCAGTATGATTGTTCAAAGAGAACCATCCAAGGCTGCCTTTGTTGGGTTGACAATTACACTAGCTTCGACACAGCACATATTTATGTGATTGAGTTCTTTTTGTAGTTCCATAGCATCCCGATCTCTAACCTTACCCTGACGGTACACTTACACATCATCGGCATACGACAATGTCCTTACCGGCCCTGTGATGCGCTCACCGGTGATTCTCACAGTGCAGGCGTTGAAACAGCACCGGCGATTCTGGCAGGCCAGAATATATTGCTGATGGTTCAGAAGCCCAACTACCACATCTGAAAACTGCTTTCCGTTAGAAGAGGCTTGACGCGTTCCAATTAAGGTGGAATGGACTTATCGAAACGAAACGCTGAACGTTCGAAACGCTGAAACATTAAGAATTCCAACGGTACTCTGTTGTACGCAGCCTCAAGATCAATTGTTGCAGCACATGTTTGAGTCCCTGAGTGGAAACCTTCATACACATCATGGGCAAAAACTCCTGCATTGGTCCAGGTTTCTCTGTTTGGACGGTACCCTCCAAGGGTAGGTGGGAAAAGGCGTTGCCTCTCTAGCTGGTTTGATATTTTTTTTCTGGCAGTGAGCTTTCTCCAGCAACCTATCTAATGCATTTTGCATGGTGATTACGCGCTGTACATGAATTTGTGTGTGGTCTTTGCCAGGCTTCGGCAAGGGAATCAGGTAGCTGTGTAACCATTCTTCCTTGATACCAAGACTCTCTTTGCTGTTGTTGTACATATCTGCTAGTTCCTCTAGCTCGTTGTCGGTTCACATGCTGATGTCATCATACCGTATATCCTCTGGTCCTGGTGCGCTGTTCTTTGTTCGTGGAAACATAGCCTTGATCTCTTTCACTGTCACCATGTCTTCTTCTGCAATGTTCTGGGACTTACACCTGTCAGAGGTAAACGTATTTACACAATTCCGGCCTCTCATGTCTTTCTGGATGTTCTGATTTAGATAACGTTCGAAAAGGGACACAATTCTGTCCTATTAATGTATATTATCACATGCGTATATGAATGTATTTGTTGTATTTGCAAATCTAAATGACAACACACAGTGCACCTTGTAAATGCACACTGATTTCTAGGAATTAGAAGTTTTTAAACACACACACACACACACACACACACACACACACATATTGGAAATTTTTTTTTTAATGAATATTCTATTTGTGGCTGACTCGATCATAGGATTATTAATCTGGGCCAGTAATGGGCTTGATATAAATTGTCTTCTGAGGTTGCACGGGCTATGGATAATGGTATAATCGAATCGGAGAAAAAAGTTAAATATCTCCAGGTAGGCTTACTGTTCGGTTCTAATTTTGACCGGCCTGATAAAGGCTAAAGCTCCTTAACAGAGTGGTTTTCAACAGATGCGTCATTCCGGGGGGTAATTTTAGATTTTCCACAGGGTTAATTAAGATTATTTTAAGATCGCGTTAATACAAGAACCGATTACTTGATAATGTTTTTCCCTCTATACTTTGCGATTCTGTACATCTCGTCCTTCTGAAAATTGTTTTGTAACGTAAGCGGATCTGCAAATCACGTATCATGTACACGTCTAGACTTGTTCTAATATATGGTATTAAATTTAGCTTCCATTTGTACGTATAGCGTGTAGGGTCAGGAAAGTGGTGGGGGGGGGGGGCATTTATAGGGAGGAAATAAGAAAGGAGGGAATCACATTGTGAACATATGGTGAAGGGGTGCATGGGCCAAAAAGGTTGAGAACCACTGCCTTAACACATAATGCTATATTTATATATATCTTCTTGTCGTTTAGTAAAACTTTAATGACGTACATAAATATTTCATCATCACAAGACACATCACTAGGACCAGACGGACTCACTGTAGAATTCTACCATCACTTCTGTCCTATCCTCAGCGGCTTCCTTATAAAAGTCTACCAAGTGAAGGATACTTTTGGGGGTCAACATGGCCAAATGGACATACGCTTTCACTCTTGAACTTCCGGTGTGTCAATGCCGTTGTAGGAACACATGTAAATAAAATTGTGGGAAAAGACATAACAACATAACAGTATTCCAAGGGAGATTACTACAGGAAGCATAAATGTATTATGTGATTTAAATAATTGTAGTATTTTTCTAAGTCCATTATAAAGTTTTTATAGGAAATAACGAGAGTTATGTGCAGCATACCTGTGGGAAACAATGTTAAGTAATCTTCAAAATTTGTGTAAAAGTGATGGCTTTGTTTTACAAGCTTGAGAATTTTATAATCCATTTACCCATTTCTTCTTAATATTACATTAAATGTCGTATCCTTTTATCGACATGCAATGATGAAAAGGATGTTTTATTTTTGTCCGGCCCGTAAAAGGCCCAAAATTTCACCACAATCACAATTAGAAACTAACACTTCCTTTTTCATACATGATTACACCATGGTTAACGTACCGAAAAGGCACAGCACATTTTGTAAGGGAGACTCCCCAACAGTTGCAACATGTCATACATAACACTCATACCTAAAGACAAACGGACAAAGCACAGCTGCAAAATTGTAGACCCATTTCATTATTAAACACGGACTACAAAATTCTAGCAAAATCACTTGCAAACACACACAAAACCGTTCATGCCGTCACTAATACACTCAGGTCAAAGTGCAGCATACATCACAGAAACATACACAATCATACACACTTCATTAGAGATATCATCACATACACCCAACAGAAGGACTGTCCAATCTCCCTCTTATCGTTTGGGCCATGAGAAGGCCTTTCACAAAATCTCATATTCATACTTACACAAAGCACTAGTACACTGCAACATGGGACAGTACTGTCGACAGTGTATAGACATATTGTATAAAAATACAGAAAGTTTGGTATTGGTGAATCATTCACTCACTGCCAGTTTCAGGATCACAAGATCTGTCAGACAAGGGTGCCCACTATCACCATTCCTGTATGTACTAACACTAGAACCACTCTTAGAAGCAATCAGACAGGACACCAACATTACAAGAACATTTATACAAGGTATAAATAATGTAAGTTAGCAGAAGGCCGGGCCCATTAAGTATACAGATAAATAGCACAACTCTGAAACAAGTTAAAGAATTCAAATATCTTGGAATTATGATCACAGAAGGTGGCAGATTGGACAGAGAAATGGAAATCAGATGTCAAAAAGCTAGTGCACTTACATATCAACTATCACCCTTACTGAAACATCCAAATATACCCATGTCCGCAAAACGACAGATAATAAACAGCATATTCACACCAACCCTATGCTACCAGTCTCAAACCTGGACTTTATCAACACCTGCGAGATGAGATGCCTGAGGAGAGCTGCCAAACTAACAATCCGAGACCGAGTAAGAAATGTGTTATCAGACAGACTGTGGGGTCAACCCTTGCGCCACATTAAATTTAAAGGCCCAAAAAATCAAATTGTTTGGCCATGTCGTTAGAATTTAACACCAAATCTACCATCCCCTTGGCCTTTAAAATCAAAGTCCCTATCGACGAGACCAAAAAGGGCGCCAAAAGAAAATGGATTGACGACATCAAAAATCCCTTTTACAAAACCCCACGGAATGACACTACCAGTGCCCCCACCGGGCGCTGGGGCGGAAATTATTCCCCCCCACAGACGCTTGGGCGACAGAAGTGGAAAATGCTGAGAGATGAACAGGTTTTTTTTATTTTTGCATATCCCCTTTCAGGACGTTTTCAGTCCCCCACCAGCATTTTTTAGGCTGTTGATGTAAATAGGCAAGATTACGTCAGTAGTTTTTCCGTTTTTATCTTAACCCGGCCCCCCCTCACATACACTGTAATTTACCAAAGCGGCCCAAACCGCTAAAGATTCTCGCGAGGGTTTCGTTAAACCCCGAGAAATAAAACGGGATTACGGAGAAAGAAGTTAAAACCCGGCCAGGGAAAAACGGCATACAAGGGTTTTTTGGGGAAAGGAAATTAAAATTTCTTTACAGATGACAGCACTTTCTTCCCACAACCAAACCCCACTATAATTTAAAAATGTTAAAACCTTTAGAGGTTTTTGAGCGATGAAGGCTATCATCACACCAAAAAATAGTAGGTAATTACAACCCCTTCCATGTTTAAAA
>JACEFZ010008386.1:0-17710 GCA_014155875.1 Cepaea nemoralis
TTCTTTCTGTTGTTCTTATCGTTGTTGTTGTCAATGCCGCTGATGCTGTTGTTGGTGTTGTTGTTGTTGTTCTTGTTGTTGTTCTTGTTGCTAGTGTTGTGCATGTGCGGGCGTCAGTGGAGATTAGCGATGCATTGAATGCAGCGGCGACGCTGACATTGTTTATTGTTACTGCTGTCATCTTCTGTAATTGATGTGTATGATTACATACATACATACATACATACATACATACATACATACATACATACATACATGCATGCATGCATGCATGCATGCATGCATGTATGCATGCATGCATGTATGTATGTATGTATGTATGTATGTATGTATGTAATCATACACATCAATTGTGGCAGACACCTACCTACCTACCTACTTACCTACCTACCTACCTACCTACCTACCTACCTCCTGCCTGCCTGCTTGCATAAATCCACACAATCTCGCCACACATCCACACCCACACACCACATATCCAACACACCATATTCACACACTTCTTCCCACACACATACCATACATCTGAACATTCGCAAACACACACACACACACACATACACACACACACACAGCTGAACATTCGCAAATACACACATACACACCCATACTAGACAAATTTCGTAGAAAAGCAGCGAAAACTGCTGGGATAAAATAAGCCCTTTTCCTTTCCTCACTATCTGTTTCTTGTAATACTGCGTCTCTTTCTGTCACACCTGGTGTCTCTAGTTGTCACGTAATTTTTCTATTCTGTGTGACGGCCTTTCTAGAACTTCAACAGTTCTCTCTTTTCCTCTCTCTCTCTCTCTCTCTCCCCTTCCTTCTCTCCCCTCTCTCTCTTCCTCTCTCTCTCCCCTCCTTCTGGGCACTCACTGAGAGAGGCAGAGAAAGAGAGAATATGTTTGTATCTATTGGCCTGTCCATTTGGGAAAGAGAGGGGGGGGGGGGCAGCCAGCAGCTACGCTTCCGCCGACATAACACTTGAGGTAGTGAAGACGGCACAAACTTTTATTATGGTGAAGAGGAACGTATATGTTAAGGGACAAAGTTTCACCCACTATGAACTTTTATTATTTTTTTGTAGGAAAAAAAAAAAGGGGGGGGGGGGGGGAGTTTGTGTGTACAGTATGAAAAGAAATGAAATAAAACCTGACAACCTAGTAACAGCTGGCAAAATTGGCGGGTAAAGAGCAAAATGAAGGTCACATGGCATAATCGGGACAAGACAACGGGCTTGATTCGAGACTTGTGATCCTGTGAAAGGAACTATGACCGCCCACGGCTTATCGTCATTGCACATGGTGATTATATGAACTTCCAGATTGTCCTGTTTGCCTTGTTCTTTGTTGTTGCTTAGCCAATGACGACAGCAGTGACCTATATAGTTGAGCTGATACAAGACTTTGTGTGCCCTCTCCAGTAGCTTAGCTATAGCCGGGCCCTGATCATTAGACAACCGATCGATATACCTTTGACAAAGTCTCTACTATGTTTCTGGGGAATTCCCAGCAAATCTTCCCTCAAGCCTTCCTGGTGTTCTCCCCTTAATTCCAGTTACTTGTGCCTCGTCCGTTAGTTAGGTTCGTTCTGTAACTGACGAAGGTCACGGAGTTCTGTCGACACGATGTGTATGTATCTTGTGTGTTATATACATCATCATCATATTAAGCATCTCTTAAGCCGAGGTTGGTACGCCTGATGGCGAGGGACACTGGTAATACGGAAAGCTAACCCACACGCACAATTCAGTCCAGTAGGAGTAGTGTTTATGGACTATCATATTAATCCATCATCATCCTTTGCTTTTCCGAATGGCGTCGGCAGTTATGTTTCTTCGTATCTTGCGATCTCTGACATCTTCTTGTGCTGTTACTATTATTTGTAACTTGATTTATTTATTTATTTTCGTATCTAGCGATCTCCAAAATCTGACATTTTCCGTGCTGTGACTATTATTTGTAACTTTATTTATTTATTTATTTATTTATTTTTTTTTTACATTTTTAGGCGTTTTTTTTATTTTAAATCTTGCGATCTCCAACAGCCTGTAACAATTCGCGCTCTGACATCTTCCAGTGCTGTGACTATTATTTGTAACTTTATCTCTCTCTCTCCCCCCCCCCCCCCCCCCCCCCCCTCCCGTATCTTGCGATCTCCACATCTGACATTTCCAGTTCTATGACTATTATTTGTAACTTTATCGCTTCTTCCCCCCCCCCCCTCCTCCCGTATCTTGCGATCTTCCAGCATCTGACATTTTCCAGTTCTATGACTATTATTTGTAACTTTATCGCTTCTTCCCCCCCCCCCCCCTCCCGTATCTTGCGATCTCCAACATCTGACATTTCCAGTTCTATGAACTATTATTTGTAACTTTATCGCTTCTTCCCCCCCCCCCCACCCCCCCCCACCCACCCACCCCCCCCCTCCTCCCGTATCTTGCGATCTCCAACATCTGACATTTTCCAGTTCTATGACTATTATTTGTAACTTTATCGCTTCTTCCCCCCCCCCCCCCCCCCCTCCTCCCGTAATCTTGCGATCTCCAACATCTGACATTTTCCAGTTCTATGACTATTATTTGTAACTTTTATCGCTTCTTCCACCCCCCCCCCCCTCCCGTACCTTGCGATCTCCAACATCTGACATTTTCCAGTTCTATGACTATTATTTGTAACTTTATCGCTTCTTTCCCTCCCCCCCCCCCCCCCCCCCCCCTCCTCCCGTATCTTGCGATCTCCAACATCTGACATTTTCCAGTACTATGACTATTATTTGTAACTTTATTATTATTATTTTTTTTGGTCATCGTTCGCTCGCCTTGAACTCAAGCGTAGTACATATACTTGCTACTACTTGTAGTAGTTGCTACTACTGGAGAGTGCGCTGGACTTATCTGTGCGTGTAGACTCTCTTTTTCTATTACCAGTGTCTCTCGTCATCAGACCAACCCACTTCGACTACTGAGGACGAGAAAGCAACATTTCAGTGAAACTGACAGAATCTTCTCTTGATGCCTTTCTTTAAATAAATATGTCCAGTTGTCACTTGTTCTAGTTCTTCTCTTCTCATAATGTGGCCAAAAATGTCCACTGCCTCTTTCTGATTGTCAGCATTTATGTAAACCCACATCTCCGAAGCCATACGGAAATCTGATTGTCCGGGATTCATAGCCATGTTTTAAAACAGAATTCAGTAGTTCTCTCTTATTCCCCCTCCGCTCTCTCTCTCTCTCTCTCTCTCTCTCTCTCTCTCTCTCTCTCTCTCTCTCTCTCTCTCTCTCTCTCTCTCTCTCTCTCTCTCTCTCTCTCTCTCACGCACACCAGTTACAGGGATTTATTGCAGAAGATATTCTTAATTGCATAAAATACGGTATTTGCTTGTCCGATTACAGTTGGATTTAAACATTGACTTCTTGTTCAGAAAGCAATGACAAACTACTGGACATAAAATTGGCTAGAATAATCAACTTGCGGGTCGATGGCAACGTCCTACAAAGGATATGCAACATTATTTGCTTGCTTGTCTGTCTGTCTGTTGGTCGGTATTGCGACATTGCAATATATAGTATATCCAGGAAAGTAGAACTACAAATAAGAAGATAATCAGAGCACTCTTGTTACGTAACTCGCCCTCAGGAGTGTGGTTGTAAACTTCTCTTCTTTGGGCCAAGACCTTGGTGGCATTTATCTTAGTGCTCTGTAGAGGACGACGGAGCAGTGCTAGTCTCTTTTAACAAAAGTTGCATATTATGAGATCTACGGAAAATATGTCAGGGATCCTAGTTGGTGGACATAATATACACATTTATGTTATGCTGATGGCATCCCCTTGATAGCAACAAGTCAGAATGAACTACAGGAAATGATAGATACAGTGGTTAAAAGTCGCTTAAAAGTCGACAGGGTCGACTTCATTGCACCGGGTTTTATCCCATATGGCTCGGTCTCTTTCCGCAGCACGGAAAACGTCGCACAAAGCACGAACTCCGAAGCTTTTAGCGACGACCCACAGGAGTCTCCGAAACATTTAACTCATTAACCGAAGGACGCGGCCCGGAATCGAACCCACAACCTTCGGAGCCCGAGTCAAACGGCTTGACCACTTCGCCACAGAGACTTGTAGAAGGTGGGAAAAAAAACCGGGCCTTAGTTTGAATAATAGAAAGACAGAAATCATGGTGGTATCAAAGAAACAGATTGTACCTAAATGTGCAATTAAAGTAAATGATGTTATTTTGGGGGAAGTGCAGAAATTCAGATATCTAGGCACATAGATAACATCAGATGGAAGATGTATCACAGAGATAAGGAAGAGGATAGGACAAGCAAAAACTGCATTCTGTCTAATGAAGAACATTTTCTGCAATAAGTCATTGTCCTTGAAAGTTAGAACAAGAGTTCTTGCATGTTACATAGAACCTGTTTTAACATACGGCTGCGAATCCTAGACGGTTAGTAAAAAAAAAGGCAACACAATTCATGGAAGTCTTTTGAGATGTGGTTTTATCGAAGCGTGCTGAAAATTAATTGGACAGCCAAATGAGCAATCTGTACATTTTTGGGAAGCTAAGTCGCAAAGACAACTTATCACAAACATCAGAAAGAAGCAGTCACACAAACTGGAACATGTTGTGACATTTGGAAAGATTTGTAAAAGAGAGAGATAGAGAAAGACAGCGTGAGAAGAATTTAACAGTCGTGTGTCATCCCACAGAAGGAGTCAATATACGAATTGATCCATGCCGTCAAATATCGCAGTTTGTGGAGAGACATAATCGCCCACGCCAGCTCCGGCAAGGCACTGGATGATGATGATGATGATTACAAAAGCTATGAGGAATCAATCAAACGTTAGAGAGATCCGGCCTACACAACCCACCCCCCCCCCCCCCCCCCCCCCCCCCCCCTTCCCCACCTTTCGAGACGTAAATTGTACAGCAGTCCTGATATTTCCTCCGCGACCCCTCATTGTCTGGAAGGCTGGGTGCGCGGCGCGGCGTACCTGGATGTTAATTATGGTCCCGTGGCAAGGTGATACGTGCGTCCTATCGCGTGCGCCGGCCACAGATGTTCCCGGTACGTGTTCTGAGTGGCTTGTCAACAGCCGAGCCAGAAATAACAGCTGTGTCTGCCGTGTCAGAGTTCATGGTCGAGAACAATCCACCTGGGGGGGGGGGGGGGGGGGGGTGGAGAGGACGGTTGGGAGGGAGGTGTTGGTAGTGGCAGTAGCATTGTTGTGATATTACGTCGTGTGGGTCGTCGGGGATTGACGCATCATTCTCAGACAGGTCGGATCAACAAAGACATCACAGATAGACACTGGTGGCGGAGTGGGGTCTCATGTGGCAGGGACTTTGGCGCTGTTGATTAAGGTTAAATTTGTTGCATGTCCTTTACAGGACGTCGCAGTCAACGTCATTATTCTTTGACAGTTTGTGAAATACTAGGCCAGTTTACGTTCAGTATTTTGCTATGGCTTTTTGAACGACCGAGGCTTATATACCATTGTTAAGAATCAGCATATAGTGGTCTGCTTCCAAATCGCCTGCAGTTGTATGCGTGATTGCGAATCGCGTTCGCTACCCTCGTATTGTTTAAGGTCATCACCATCTTCAGGTGCCTTGCCAGCTGGCTTAGGCGTTCATGTCTCTGCACATATCTCGGTCTTTGGTGTTCTGGATCAACTCTGCTGCTCGATATCCCTCCATGCCGCCGTCTCGATCCATCCAGCATCACTGTTTCTGATATGTGACTATTCACGACATCTTGGGAAGATGATGTGGTGGTTTCCCCTTGCCTTCCACACCCACATGGGGATCTTTTGCCTTTGACAGCCACACTTGTTCTGTTCCTTCTTGCTTGTTGTTAGTTGTATGTATCTTACCGGTCGCCGCAACCAACTCCAGCATTTTGTGTGTGGCTGTTTGTGATTCACTAGGACATTTTTACATTCAGCAGTTTGCCATTGCTTTCTGCACTTGTAAGTAGGCTACTGTAATTGTTCTACACGTGGACTGTTATAATTGTTCTAACCGAAACATGTTATAATTGTTCTATTATACGGAGACAGTTACAAACGCGCTGTGCCCTCCAGTGCTGTAATCGCACAGTTATAATTGTTCTACACGGCGCTGTTATCCTTGAATGTATAAGATCACTGTTATACATAATCTACACTCATTCTATGCTTATTTATTCTACACACAGTCTGCTATAATTGTTCCACACGGCGATGTTATCCTTGTTATAATTGTCTTAAACGAAACATGTTATAATTGTTCTGTGATACGGGAGACTGTAAAATTTGCTCATTGCTTCTCCAGTTTTCGGTACACGAAGTTGCAAAAAAAAAAAAAAAATCACAGATATAATTATTCTGCGAGAAACTGGTATAATTTTTTTCTAAACGAAACATGTTGTAATTGTTCTATTAAACAGATATAAAATGACACAGAGTAGTGCAGCTTTACTTTTCATGCTTTTGTTCTTCTCGTCCTGTCGTCACCTTTTGATGTAGTCACAGGAGATCTCCTTGATGTTGTGTTTGTGAATGTGTTTGTTTGCTGATGAAGGCTAATCGCCGCAACGTCCTGTATGTGTCGAAATTTTGTTATGTAAAGCTGCACTACTCTTTGTCATTTTATAGTGTTTACATTTTCACAGCTTTACTGCATGCAGTTCCACCCAATTTTATTCATATTAAACATATAATGTTAAATTAATTCAACGCCCTCCGGTTTCCTGTAAACTTGTGCGGTTATAATTGTTCTTTCTACACGAGGCTGTCATATATATTGCATATCATCTCAGTTAAACTTGTTCACTCGCTTCTGTTTTCTCTATGCGCCGGTTGGTTTAATTGTTAGGCCGTTTCCTGGTTTCTGCAAGAACAGTCTGTCACCATCGTTCTGTACTCCACTGTTTCCACGTATCTTTTTACTGGTAACCGATCCTGATATGACCCGCCCTATACCCCGTCGTGTGTAGTTTAGCATTCTCATTACCGCCGCAATCAGTGGATCTTTCCGAAGCATCTGTATCCATTGCCTGCATTGATCCTTCCGGGGTTTCTATATGTAACAGTAGAGCCTTAGAGTTGATGTGTAGATAGCATAGAACTTGAGCTGGCAGCGCATGGCGATGAGAATACGACTGAGATCGGCGGTGATAGAGAACGTCGTGAAGCAGATTGTTTGCAGGCAGTTTCCATGGACACAGACATGAAGCGGAAGAGGACGAATTCATTACCGCAATTCAGATGATAATGTTTCAGATTACGTCATGGTCGTAGGAGACTCAGCTGTTGTTTCGCCAGAAACATCGACGCCTGGAACATCCGATATCAATAACTGTAATTAAAATTAAAGGGCCCCGTTTTAACGCCATATCGCGTATAGTGGAGGGGATCTTCTTCTTTCACTTTATATCCTCTGTTTGGGGAATAGGCTATCAGCCAGCTCACCTCAAGTCACGCTATGCTTTGCTATCCCATGCATCTCCATCCCTGTTCTTCGCATATTATTCATTTCTGACTCTAATTCTTTCCCCCGTACGGTTTTAGGTCTTCTCTTATTTCGATTGCCCCCGGGTTCCACAAAGGACTTTCTAATGATACTATTCTCAAGTTTTCTCAATTTATGCCGTATCCAGTATCTGTTCATCACCTCTTGATTGACTGGGATTTGTTTAGTTCTCTCTGTGAACTCCACATTGGTGATTGTGTTAAATATTGCAGTCTTCCTACTCAGCGCTGGCATCAATAAATGAATGGTTGTAGTTTATTTGTGATCGTTGCCGCCGTTCCCTGTATGTCTCTCATCCAAACATTAGTGCTGATTTAACGTTAGCATTACACATTCCAAGTACTTTATCTTACATCTGATTTCATATGCACGCCATGAGGGCAGTGCCATCAGCGAGGGTATAGTGTGCTATCCCCATAATTTTTGAACCAGCCATCATACTATGGGTTCAACGGTCTCCTTTACTTCTCACGAAATGTCCAAGTACCTGTTTTAGGCTTGCACGACATCCGAGCCCCCATGTCACTGAACAAACAAAGCCAAAACAAGCACACACAAAAACCACGTGGATAACCGTGAGACAACTTAGCACAGTCATAAGAAAGAGGCAGTCGTCATAAATGGCGACATTATGAGGAGATAAACTTTCTGACAACTGGAGAGATTTATGGTAAGAGAGAGAGAGAGAGAGAGAGAGAGAGAGAGAGAGAGAGAGAGAGAGAGAGAGAGAGAGAGAGAGAGAGAGTTGCGGACAGACCAGAATGTCAGCTTGCCCGAATGCAAGTGGGTTACGTAAATCCCTCAATTAAGTGCCCCCCCCCCAACTCTCTCTCTCTCTCTCTCTCTCTCTCTCTCTCTCTCTCTCTCTCTCTCTCTCTCTCTCTCTCTCTCTCTCTCTCTCTCTCTTAAACACGAACCAATATGTTTAAAATGTAACGAATGATATTTTATTGCCGGCAGCCAATATTGGCAGAGATATAGATTGTATTCTAATAGTTATAGTAGCGTCTAGTCTGGGAGATGATTTTGTTTTGCCCAAGAAGAAAGTCTCTGTTAGCAAGTTGTAATTGTGTGTTAGGAGCTGCGGTGGCGTAGAGGCCAGACACTCGTCTGCCAGCCCGGTGGTCGTGAGTGCGGTGCGTATTCAGATTTGTATCCATGACGTCACTTCCTGGTCGACCCAGCGAAAAATGGGCACAAAGAAATGACTTGTGTAGTAATGATACCAGCTACCAGAGACTCCTGTCTGTTCCACTTTTCACATGGGGCAGTGAGGAGCATTTTGTGTGATATTCACTGGCACGGGAATGGAGCATGATGGGTCGACCATTTGCCGAGAAGTTGGAACCGCGACTAACTAACTAATGATATCAGACCACAACAGCTACCGAGTATCGACTGGTCTATGAACGTATGGGTCTACTGACGTATGCCAGTCTTATGGTGACCTTGACATGGGTCCTTTACCCGGACTTGCATTCGTGTCTGGTTGAGTTCTAGTTGTGTTGGTGCAGAGTTCTAATTCCTTCGTGTCGTACTCGGCGTTAGTTTCTTATTTGATGTTATTTATTTTGTTGGTTTTAGAATTAAGTAATCCCCAAAATCCGACCCCCCAACTCTCAATTCAAGGTTGCAGGGCGTGCAATCAACTCTATCATCTATCGCCTGTTTGTGATTTACTAGACATTTCAGTAGTTCAATAGTTTGCCATTGATTTCTGAACGGCCGACGTCTCATGATATCGAAATCAACGAAAGGCCATCTGCTTTCAAATTGTTTGCTTGCTGATTTTGAAAGACAGGATTTTACTGCATTTTAAAAGAAACATTTATTAAAGCTCACATCTCAGATGGGGGGGGGGGGGGGGGAGAGAAGTTGGTTGTTGTTGTTGTTTTGGTTATATTTAGTATAAGAGGTCCAATTAGCCTACAAGCCAAACATGAATCTTGGCAAAGATAAGAACAGTCATTGACAACACGTGACACGTGAAGCCGTTAAGATATTGGAACGTCTGCACCTGTTGGTTCACCAGTACCAGTTGGTCGAGATTGTGCGCGTGAAGAAAGAAAGAAAGAAAACCAAGCAGGGTCAAACAAGTGCGCGCTAGTGAGCACTTGTCTGACAGTTTCGTACATTAGTGATCATGGACAGTTAGCAGACAAGTGAGAAGTTATTTGGAGGCTGTGGGAATATGGTTTTATTGAAGACTAATTAGAGCGCCGTGGACTTTATAAAGAGAGCAATGAAGATAGCGTGAATGAAGTTACTCACAAAGAGAACTGGTTACCCGCATCAGAAGAATCCGTCCACATTCTTTGGGCATGTCATGAGAAGTGGAAAGGAGTATTTCGCCACAACAGAAATGTTAAGAGAGTCGAGAGAAAATATTCTGGACAGTTTCACATTGTAGCATGGAGAGACATCTGTATCAGAAATGAAAGACAGCGAGAGACAGAGAGCTGTGGACTGACGTGATCACACGGCATGGACTTTAAGGAGACTAATGAGCATTGACTGAAGTCTTCTTCATATATTCTATGCCGTGCGGCGTTGGTAGTCGTGACTGTCCACAGCCTTCTTCCTCGTGTACTGCTAGTTATAATCGTCGTCCTCGGCATTCCCCTTCACCGTGTAATATTGTTTCTAATCTGCCTTCTGAGATTACCCTTTACCGTGTAATATTGTTTCTAATCTCTTTCCTATGATTACCTTTTATTTTGTAATATTGTTTCTAATCTGCCATCTGAGATTACCTTTTATTATGCAATGTTGTTTTTAATCTCCTTCCTGTAATTGTCGTTTACTATGTAATATTGCTTCTATTCTCCCTCCTAGGATTATCATTTGTCCGGTAATGTTGTTTTTAATCTCCGACCTGGGATTACCTTTTACCATTTCATGTTTTATATGATCTCCTTTCTGAGTTTGCCTTTTACCGTGTTATGATTTTTTCTAATCGTCAGGGCCATTCAAGTATTCCAGAAGCTTCTGTACGCTGAGCCTGGATTCCGTCGCGCCTCAGAAGTCCACTTGAGGCTAGCTTTGATGTTTAAGGTGTTGAAGCAGTATGACAACAGTCTTAAGGTGAGTAGATGATCTATAGGCCTTGTGTTTTGTTTTCTTTCTTTCTTTCTTTCTTCTTCTTCTTCTTCTTCTTCTTCTTCTTCTTCTTCTTCTTCTTCTTCTTCTTCTTCTTCTTCTTCTTCTTCTTCTTCTTCTTCTTCTTCTTCTTCTTCCGAAGACGTGAGCCCCCCCCCTCCCCCCGTCTGTAGGTCTCCATGGCGACGATGTAAGCCCCATATATGTAGGTCTCCATGGCGAAGATGTTATTTCTCCGTCTGTAGGTCTCCATGGCGAAGATGTTATCCCTCCGTCTGTAGGTCTCCATGTGGAAGATGTAAGCCCCCTGCCTGTAGGTCTCCATGGGGAAGATGTAAGCCCACTGTCTGTATGTCTCCATGGGGAAGATGTAAGCCCACTGTCTGTATGTCTCCATGGGGAAGATGTAAGCCCACTGTCTGTATGTCTCCATGGGGAAGATGTAAGCCCACTGTCTGTATGTCTCCATGGGGAAGATGTAATCCCCCTGCCTGTAGGTCTCCATGGGGAAGATGTAAGCCTCCTGTCTGTATGTCTCCATGGGGAAGATGTTATCCCTCCGTCTGTAGGTCTCCATGGGGAGGATGTTATCCCTCCGTCTGTAGGTCTCCATGGGGAAGATGTAAGCCTCCTGTCTGTATGTCTTCATGGGGAAGATGTTATCCCTCCGTCTGTAGGTCTCCATGGGGAAGATGTTATCCCTCCGTCTGTAGGTCTCCATGGGGAAGATGTAAGCCTCCTGTCTGTAGGTCTCTATGGGGAAGATGTAAGCCTCCTGTCTGTATGTCTCCATGGGGAAGATGTTATTTCTCCGTCTGTAGGTCTCCATGGGGAAGATGTAAGCCTCCTGTCTGTATGTCTCCATGGCGAAGATGTTATCCCTCCGTCTGTAGGTCTCCATGGGGAAGATGTTATCCCTCCGTCTGTAGGTCTCCATGGCGAAGATGTTATCCCTCCGTCAGTATGTCTCCATGGCGAAGATGTTATCCCTCCATCTGTAGGTCTCCATGGGGAAGATGTTATCCCTCCGTTTGTAAGTCTCCATGGCAAATATGTAAGCCCCACATCTGTAGGTCTCAGTGGCGAAGATTAAACTCCCTATCTCTATCCACGAAGGTCGTCGGTTAGTTTTTCAGACTCCGTCATTAGGTTGAGTTGAGTCAAGAACCGACAGACAGCACTCTGAGTATTCCCATACGTGCTCCGTCCTCGTTCTCAACAGCCAGCAAAGAGTCCCAATACTACTGGTAAGATACCCCTAGAGTCGTTGCCGGAGTTGCGGGACTGAAGCTCTGTACGATATTTTCGGCAGGGCCACTCTGCAGAGAGAAGACGAACCATAGCTGGTAGAACACTAGTGCCCTGAAGTGGATCCTCTTGTATGTAACCTCTTTTTTTAGACCATGACAGCTGCAGAGCTGCGTTGTAATGATAACAACAAAATCACAGAATGTTACTTTCACAGGAGCCAAGTACAGCACATCTTCTGTAAAACAAATCCTTGTAAGGTTTCTTAATTAAGTATGGTTAGACTAAACATTAGAACACCGTGTAAACATTTGAATACAATGTAAACATTAGGACGCAGTGTAAGCAGTAGAATACAATGTTAACATGGCATGTTAGCCGGGCCCGTAGGGGAGACATCATGCGTGTGGTAAGACGCGACCAAGAATGGTTGGCGGGAGAACAGCTCATCATCATCATGTGCCATGCCGGAAAGCATGGGCGGTCATATTTTGCCATCTCAATCGATCACCAGAGTCGTGGATCAGCTCAGTGTTTTTGTCTTGACCATACAATGTGGCCAAGCCATCCAGGTATTTACTTCTCTGCCCTTTCCTTGTTCTCTTCTCCTCGATCTTGCCTGTTGTCGCCAAGGTCTCCAGTTCATTTCTTCTCATAACATGCCCAAGAAATTTTGAATGACTACGTCTAATTTCTCTTATTAGCTTACGGTTTTCATTTGTTTATTGTAGGACTTGGTCATTGGTATTTATGTATTCCCATGATATTCTTTGCATTTTCCTCAGAAACCACATTTCCACAGCCATCAGATGTTTTTCAGCTTGACTGCTCATTGTCCAGGTTTCACATCCATACAAATGAACACGCTCTATGTAGCACCTCAACACACTTGTTCTCGTTTCAATTGACATCTTTTACCTATTATGTTGCATGGACTTTACATAGGGTACATACAAAAATTGGACCAGCGATATTGTCAAACACTGCACAGTCATTACAAATACACCCTATACAAGGTCAGAGTTATATGCAAGGGTGTGGCAATCGGGATGCGCCGTTTCGACAGAAATAATTCCAGTAAACACTACTAGTTAGTTGTTCAAGGGGATGTTGGTGTTGTATGTATGGATGGATGGTTTGTTGGTTGTTTGTTTGTTTGTTTGTTTGTTGATTGGTTGGTTGGTGTGGTACTGTGTCCGCGTACAATAATCCTGCTTGTTGATCCACAGCACTTCAAGTTGACTTTAGCCGACTCCAACCCCTGCATTTGTCCAGAGCCTGAAAGTAAGACATTTTTTGGTTGTCTGTCTGTTGGCCCGCCCGCTTTTCTGTCTGTCCTCTTATCATGTCAATCTATCTGCCTGTCCGTCCGCACGCCTGCATATGTAAATCTGTCTGTCTCCTTATCCTGTCTCTGTCTCCCTGCATTTCTCTCTCTCTCTCTCTCTCTCTCTCTCTCTCTCTCTCTCTCTCTCTCTCTCTCTCTCTCTCTCTCTCTCTCTCTCTCTCTCTCTCTCTCTCTCTCTAATTATGGCCAAATAAAAGAAACATGGTAAGTAGCTACCACACTAAGACAGAAGTGAAACACTTGGCGTGGGATGTTAAACATCCTCTATTAACTGTAACCCTACTCGCAGGGTCTTTGACCATCCTGTCCACTCACCAACGCTCCCACTCTTAACATATCCCAGCCTCTTCCTCCACTTGTGATCATCTGTAGCAGCCGTTCTTCCGACAACCATTGTGGCTTTGAACAACGGGTCGGGGACGAACAGGTGCCTAGTGGTAAGTGTGGGTCGTGTCAGAAGTTCTGACCGGACTGTGCCCAGGGAGGAACACGTTCAACCTTCAGTTGATGTCGGGGTCTCGCGTGGCTGAATGAACTCTGAGGATCCAGCTAGTTTAGCACGATCTCCTCCACCCCGTGCTTGTCTTTGCGTTAAGGCCTTCTAGTCACAGGGATTTGTCGGTTTGACCCACCTGTCTGAGTTGTGTGATTAACTCTTCTGTCCCGTCTGAGTTGTTTGTTGAACTGTCTGTCCCGTGTTCTCGTGTTCATTGTTTGCTGAACTGTCTCTTTCTCGTTTTCATTGTTTGTTGAACTGTCCTGTCTCGTGTTAATTGTTTGTTGAACTGTCCTGTCTCGTGTTAATTGTTTGTTGAACTGTCCTGTCTAGTGTCACTCGTTTGTTGAACTGTCCTGTCTCGTGTTAATTGTTTGTTGAACTGTCATGTCTCGTTATACTTGTTTGTTGAACTGTCCTGTCTAGTGTCACTCGTTTGTTGAACTGTCCTGTCTCGCATTAGTTGTTTGTTGAACTGTACTGTCTCATGTTACTTGTTTGTGGAACTGTCCTGTCTCATGTCAATTGTTTGTCGAACCACCTCTGTCCTGTCTTAGTTGTTTGTTGAACTGTCCTGTCTTAGTTTTTTGTTGAACTGTCCTGTCTTAGTTTTTTGTTGAACTGTCCTGTCCAGTGTTAGTTGTTTGTTAACTGTCCTGTCTTAGTTTTTTGTTGAACTATCCTGTCCAGTGTTATTTTATTTGTTGAACTGTCCTGTCCAGTGTTAGTTGTTTGTTAACTGTCCTGTCTTAGTTGTTTGTTGAACTATCCTGTCCAGTGTTATTTATTTGTTGAACTGTCCTGTCCTGTGTTAATTGTTTGTTGAACTGTCCTGTCTTAGTTGTTTGTTGAACTGCTATTTGCTATTCAACACATCACATCTGAAATATGCAATACTAACGTTCTATAGCTGCTGTTTCTGTACAATACAACATTCTATAGCTGCTCTTTTTGTACAATACAACATACTATAGCTGCAGTTTACTGTACAAGACAACACATCTGAACCATACAACACGAACTCCCTATAGTTGCAGTGTGCAGTACAACACAGCCCATCTGAAACATGCAACACGAACTCCCTATAGTTGCTGTGTGCAGTACAACAGGCTCTGTACCGTCTGATCTGTTTATTAATCTGAACTGCAGCACATGCAAGACCTCCCATGGAGGCAGGTTTTTCCACCTGTGTCTTCCCCCGGCATCATCTCGTTGGCTGCAAGTGTATACACGGTTGCAGTCGTATTTCTTAGTCAGTATATATTTCCAGAATATGTGATATAGGAATTGTTAGCCGCTGCTGGAAATCAGCGTGTCCGAATGGATAAGTGCGTTCGTTTTTAAACATCCGGTGCGCTGATGCCGAGGGAGCAGATTCAACTTCTACACCGGTCAGCTGGACTGGAATGTTGACTTCTCGTCGTTGGCTTGGGGACGTAAATTACAAGTACCTTTGAAATCAGAGTGGGTTTGCCTGATGGCGAGGGACACTGGTAATAGGGAAAGCTAATCCACATGCAAATATCAGTCCAGTGCTACTAAAAGTAGTAGCACGTGTATTGGTTACGTTTGAGTTGAAAGCGAGCAACGCAAACATATTTTTCTTAATTCCGCTAATCACACACGAGACGCCGACGTTGCCGATAGGATAATGGCACTCGCTCTTAAACGTCGGTTTCGCTGATGGCGGGGTTAGTTAGTGGCGAGTTAGTTAGTCGCGGTTCCAACTTCACGGCACTGAGTAGTCCCCACAGTGCTCTGTTCCTGTATCGGAATATCAAACAAAATGATCCTCACTGCCACATGCAAACAGTGGACCAGATGACGGGATGTGAGGCTCAACCCCTACACCGACATTAAGTCGGACTTAAACGCTAACTTATCGCTCAGAAAGTAATGGCAAACTATTGAGCGTAAAACACCGCACGCCCAGTAGACTTTAAGGCGTTTAAAGGGGTTCTTTACTTACATCCATCGAGTGCAGATTGCTCTACACTTCAGGCCTAACACCATGTATCCGGGACCCCTCCTGAAGTGAAGAGTGTGTCCTTTGCTTGATACATTCATGGAGAATCACCAACCTACCCGAGCTTTGCCCGGCCCCATTGTCGGCCCTTGCCAAGTCAAGCGTGCCTGATGATTAACGACAGGCAGAGAAAGTCGGCCCCTCTGAGTCATGCACTTGTATCTTTAGAATTCAGAAGTAGCAACAAACTTAGCGTTTGGTGCATCAGTAGGAGGAGAGAGGAGGAGGAGAGACATGGGGAGAGGTAGGCACGAGCGTTCACCCAAATTGTCCACATTTTGGTAATCCATGTAGCGTGGTTTCAAGCAGAATATAAGGTTCAAACGAAAGAAGTCTGTTTTCAAAGGGTTAAGAATTGGGCCCGCCTAACATTCCGCTTTTCTTCATTCCTTCCTTTCAGACATTATATTTCATTCCTATGCATCTATTATTAGATTAATCTAAAGCAACACAACAATATTTGCAGTGCAAACGCATGGCAATGTGCAAAAATCATTACTACATGACCCGTTTAAGGTTTTATGTAATGTGTTTTTTGGTTAGTAGTTTGCCATTGCTTTCTGAACGAGAGGTCAACGTTCAAGTCCAACTAACAGGTGTAGGGAATGAACCTGCTACCTCGCCATCAGCACACGGGAAGTTTAATAATGAGGTGTTTTAACTTGTTGGTCACGCCGACTTATTCGACATCAATAATTAGTGCTAATTATGAAAAGACTAGCTTCCGTGGAAGTAAGATTGGCGTAGAGACGTGACTTCTACCCCGGTGCATAAGTACCATCTCCGCGGGGCAATGTGTTGCAGAGCGCTCCTGGCCCTCTCCAAGCCGAGAAACCCATGCACGTGCACGGCCGGTACTGACATTTGACATCAGCGGAGAGATATATTAGGTTGTAATCAGGCCATGGTTCAGTATAACACGCACGCACTATTTGGGATTGGGATTAGGCCTATGTTGATAAGGTTTCAGTCAATTTGTTGTTGTTGTTGTTGTTGTTGGTGGTGGTGGTGGGGGGGGGGGGGGGGTTGGCAAGATTGAGGGGAAAGGAACACAGGGAAGGCTGAGAAGTAAATATCCACATCGCATGGTCGGGGCAAGAACACAGAGCTGATTCACGACTCTGGTGAAAGATGACCGCCTATGATTATCGGCATGGCACATGATGATGATGTTTCCTTCACTTGTGTTAGCAATTTCATGGTCAAAAGGCTCCAACCCCATTCTCACGGGGGACAAAGAAATACACTAGATTGAAGAATACAAAGTAGAATTTGAAACATACCAAAATACAAACCAACCAAAATGCAGACACAAATTACAACCAAATCACTGGACAAAAAGAATGCAACTTCAATCGTTTTTCATTGTCTTCAAGTAAAAGCAAAGCTGGAGACTTAAGGATGATCCCAAACAACAGCCCGTGGGGAATGGAAACAAAGAACAACATTGTCTTTGTCGCCACACAGCACACCAGGCATCGTACAGTCGATAATTCAATGCCTATCACCTCCGCGGCCCTCTCCCTGTCAGTCATCTGTTGCCCATCTGTCTGGCGCGTGCATGTAATTTCATCCACTGTCTTAATGTTCAAACATTTAACTGTTAGCTGTATTGTTCTCTTCTCCCGGGCGTGTAGTCCCCTTAGTGGCTGATCTTACGCCGCTGCTAAATTATCTACTACAGTGGCTCTCAACCTTTTTTGGTCCATGCACCCCTTCACCATATGTTCAGAATGGCATCCTTCCTCCCTATAAATCCCATACCCCCCACAGTGTACGTAAAAATTGAAGCTAACTTTAATAACACATACTAGAACAAGTCTATGCGTCTACATAAAACGTGATTTGCGGGTCTACTTACGTTATAAAACACATTTCAGAAGGGCGAGAAGTACAGAACCATAAAATATGGAGGGAAAAACAATATCAAAAAGTTTTAAACTTAAAAAATTTTTTTGGTTTGTTTTT
>JACEFZ010008387.1:0-30565 GCA_014155875.1 Cepaea nemoralis
GCTGTTGTCATCTATTAACTGTTAAATGTTCAATATAATGACACCACCTATTCACAGTGAACACAATATTTGACATCCTAAAGTTTGAAATAATTTTACTGCTAAAAATGAATAAAATGAACTTGTTAAAGCAATATATACAATGTTTCAACACTGCAAGCTCCGTGCAAGATGTTAACAACTGTCCTCCAATGGACGTCCTGACATTGCTACTCTGGTTTTTCTTCAGTTTCTTTCTGATTTCTTTATTTTTACATCCCTACGGCCACTAGTCCGTCGCCTTGTAATTTAACATCAGGCCAACAACACCAACAATGAGAACCTTCACCTCGGTAGCTAAGTGACCCAGAAATTACAAAGAAGCCACATTTTAGTTGGAATAATAATTTAAAGTTTATTGCCCAAGCTCACGGCATTCAATGTACTACTGTCTTCAGAAAGCATAAGATAGATCAAGATAAAATGTGTGTATGTATGTGTGTGTGTGTGTATGTGTGTGTGTGTGTGTGTGTGTGTGTGTGTGTGTGAGAGAGAGAGAGAGAGAGAGAGAGAGAGAGAGAGAGAGAGAGAGAGAGAGAGAGAGAGAGAGAGGTGTAACATGCATTCTGCTTGTGGAGATGGAAATCAAGCAATGCAAGGAATGTGTATTTACATGCACTATGCTATAAATGTCACATTATCATAACTGTATATGTATTTATTTGTTTTATTAACGCATGTGACATTTAACACAAACAAATGACAACGCTCTGTAATATACACAAACAAAAGAAACACGCATTACACCTTGTAAATATACATTGCTTTGTATGAAATAAACATTTGAAAAAAAAAAAATGCTCTTAGTGACTTTTTTACTGTTGAGTAGCTCACTAGCCACAGAGCCAGCTATAGTTCACTGCTAATTCGCCCTTCACCGTTCGCCCACATGGGTGTTCTCCCCCACCCACCCACTCCCGCCCATCGGGCATCTTAGCCAATCCCTGTTACCCATCGAGCCGTTTCAATCCTCATATCCGGCCGTCTCCACACTCATCAAACGGCTAGCGCTTTAGACACATTCAACCAAGACAGGATTCAGCTAAGTAACCTCTGTATTTTCTATGTAGTGATTATTTTATTAGTTTGGTGTCTGTGTTGTTTTGCTCAGTGCCGACGAAGGCTTTGGCCGCAACGTCCATTTTGTTTCTTGTAATCGTGTTCTAGTAAAGCTCACAATCTACTTATCGTATTTTGGTAATTCACTAGCTGATTCAGTAAATGTCAAAATTGCATGTTCATCTTCTCTATCGGTAACTTTGATCGCATGACTAGTGGATGTCCCAGCCAGGGCTAGCACATCCTAATCTGCAAGGAAGCTTAGAGTTTGTTTACATTCTTCCTTCTCTTTCTGTGACAACATGCTGACGTTGAGACGGGGTAGCGGACATGTGTAGGCAGGGGCTAGCCGCTGAGCACAGACACTGACTGCTGGAGGTGGTGGAGGCAGGGGCTAGCCGCTGAGCACAGACACTGACTGCTGGAGGTGGTGGAGGCAGGGGCTAGCCGCTGAGCACAGACACTGACTGCTGGAGGTGGTGGAGGCGCTGGGGCTGGAGGACGACCCACAACATGGCCCACGGTTGTTGCTTGGAGCAGACCTGACCTTGACGTTGTGAAATGGTGTATGCTTCGTTTCTACCTCCATTACATTACGCAGGATGTCTGTCACTCTGTTTCTCTTTATATATCTTTATACCTTGTATATCTATATATATAAAAGAGAATGTTTGTGTCAATAAATATATAAATAAATAAAACAGTTCAGTCGTTCAATCAATGGTGTTCAATCATTAAAACGGAAGTGTTGTACGCTGATTTAGTATGCCTTGACCTTGTACATAAAAAAAAAAAAATCTTTTAAAAAAAAAAAGCATTCGCACTGCGACCAGTTTTGCCATTTTTGATGCTTTTCGCCCTAAATTTAGTGCTTTTCAAGTAATTTAGAGGCGACATTTTGCATTTAGCGCGGCCTCGCGAATTTGGTGCTTCACAATTTTTGTGTCTGTGTGCTTTTTTGCTGTGGGTAAAAATTACTTAAAAATCATTTTGGGAACACTAATAAGCCGAATTTGAACTGAAGCGAGGAAGTAAAACAGTCTTAGTACATTAATGCCCAATATTCACGTAATTTAATTCCCTTTAATACGATTCAGGTGAAGTGAGTGACACGTGCAGGCAATACGCAATGTGTTAAAACAGGTTTCCAAACGTGGGGCCCACGCCCCACAGGGGGACAATTCTATTGTTAAGGGGGCAATTGGAAAATTGACTCGTCCAGAGTGTAACTAACCGTATGGCGACTCTCAGTCGCTGCTCGAGCTGCGTTCAATTGTCAAATGAAAAAAGTTTTTTTTTTGTTTGTTTGTTGCGGTGGGGTAAATATGCCGGTCTCCTGGCGAAAGTCTTGCGAACGCGGTTCGTGAGCCGCTTACCAGGCGTTCGAATCGCAGCCGCGACCGATTTGTGCAGCTGACTGTATCTCGTTGTGTTATAACGTATTGGTATGGGAGCCGGTCGTTCAGAAAACAATGGCAAACTACTGAACGTAAATTTTGTCTAGTACATAAACAGCAGCTGAAGAATGCTGGCGTTGACTGCAACGTCCTGTAATGGATATGCAGCGTAGAAAAGTGCCATACATATTTAAATATGCATTTTGAGTCTACGTTTACTCCAGTTTATATTATTATTGTTATTATGTTTTTTAGTCTTTAATTGAACTTGTATTTATTTACTTCAGCCCATAGTGAAATGAGTGGTGCAAGCAAGAAAAAACATTCGTCAGAATTCGGAGGAATATTTAAAATTTGGTTTCATACCCGTTGTCCACGATGAACGGTCACCTGTTTGTCTTTTATGCCAACAATGCTTGACCAACGAATCAATGAAACGAGGTCGTCTTGAGGCACATTTGAAGGCAAAACATAATGCTCATATTAATTCAGAATTGAATTACTTTCTGTCAAAGACTAAAATAGATAGGAGGGAAGACCACCCGGGATGAGTGGTCTACCTCAAGTAGATTAGAGGTAACCCAGAGCCCCTACATGAGGGCAGGGTAGGGGTAGGGAGTAGATAGGAAGGGGAACTGTCAAACAGTTCTCTCATGAGACACGGAGGTGTCAACCAGAGAGTAAGCACTCTGGTCACGGTGTAATCACGCCAACATGATGGACACCAAGCACTAGAATAGCACTCAAGAGTAGACTACTACTCTAAGCGTGTTGAATAATGTAGCACGCAAAAGCCGAAGTGCGCCCGAGGTCCTTCCGCGTACTGTGTAATCAGCACGCGGAGAATCGTCAGACTGGGGACAGACTTCGTAGGGAACACATCGCTTAGCGTCGATGCGTATTTCTTTAGATGAGTAGATAGATTTAGCAGTAGGGCTAGGGACGACTAGTGATAGGAAATTCTGTGTATTCATGTGTGATTCATTAGAGACAGTTTTGTGCATTTATGTAATGTAAAGAGCCAGTGGCAATAAAAATGTGTAATCAATTCCTCTCGTACGACTGACAAATCTTTTTGTGTGGTGCGAGAGAAGTTTATCCCATAATGCCTGTAGCATCGCTTGATGACAGGCTAGGATAAAAGTGGTGTCAGAAGTGTAGCTTGGACAATTGTTCAAGCTATAAACACTCACCCACGGCTCTAGAATAGTATTACTGTCAGTTTATCACAGAGTTTAATTTGTGTTAGTGTAAAATGGCGTGTGCAGACTAGAACAAGATGCGAGCTGTGCCCATCGTGACCGATTAACATTTATTTATGCTTATTAAAATGTTTTGTGCTTTATGAATATGTTTTCTTCTGATCTGTAAGTATTATTATTATAGTTTTGTATCATTTATTTCTACAATTATTGGTTTATTTATGAGTATTTATCAAAAATGATTCACGGCGGAGCAATACACAAGAAATGAGCCGGCGACAATATCGATTTTTCCAATCTAAAAATAGCGCTGCGCCTGTGACGTATCGCGGTTGACAAACAGCTGCCCTACGCCATTTGCAATCAGCGACAGATTGTTTACAAATCGCCAAGCGGCTGCTCGCCTGAATCTTCGGCTTATATTGAATATTATTTGTTTATACAAGCTATTTATTGAATATATTTATTTATTTGAACATTATTATTACCTTTATATTAATTTCAAAGCATTTATTTAATTATTTGTAGAGTTTTTTCTATTTTCTACCGTCACGATGGCACTACTTTCGTTATGCAAATAAGATTCCGTCTGCACAGCACTTCCACAAATTAAACAGCAATAGTTAGGGAACGCAGAAGACATTAGAACGAAGACAGGACAGTGACATTTACTATTAACTATACCACATTGTGTTGTCCGGGGGCATGTGATTGTAAATGTCAAACAAATGTCTAAAGTCATATGTCGTTTACAAATAGTTAATTATTGATGCTCTTGTAAACCAGGTATAACAAGAGCGGTGTATAAGAGTAACGCAAGGTGTATGTCAAGGTGCCAAACGATTGTACCTGAGGTGCCAAACGATTGTACCTGAGGTGCCAAACGAATGTACCTGATTGTTCTGGATTGCTGAGATGAGTATACCCAAATTATTTTGAATGCAATATAATTAATAATGCATCTCTTTTTCAGGGTGTAATCTGATAATATTTTTTGTACACAGGCATTTAATATCTTAACATATCGAAGATACCTGAGTAAATATTTGAGTACCTATCAACTCTAGCTAATTATCCAACAACATGTCAACTTTAGCTGATTTCATACAAGCAGGCAAGGAAATAGGACACACAGGAAAGGAATTAGAGCAATATGCTGATCAAAAATTTAGAGAAGTAAAAGATGCTGAAAGAGATGAACGTGCACGAGAAAGACAATACCAAAAAGATATGGCACAGAAACAGTCAGATCAAGATAAGGAGGTAAAGCAAAAACAATTAGATCAAGATAAGGAGATAAAGCAAAAACAATTAGATCAAGATAAGGTGATAAAGCAAAAACAATTAGATCATGATAAGGAGATTGTAGAACTAGCTGAAATAACAAAACAAAAGGAGTTAGAAATGAAACAACAACAGTTAGATCAAGATAAGGAGATTAAACAAAAAGAATTAGAATTAAAGCAAAAACAATTAGATCAGGAGAGAGAGTTGATGCAAAAAGAGATAGATGAAATGGCAAGAGTGAAAGAAAAACAAATACAGATTGAATCAGAGACACAGTTAAAGATGAAAGGTATGGAAGTAGATTCACACTTAGAGATCTCCACTACAAAACTAAAGAGTCAGCAAGAAGAGAATAAACTTAACAAATACAAACATATTATTAAGCCATTCTGTAAAGAAGATTCCATATCAGCTTGGACAGAAAATGTCGAATATCAGCTGAAATACCATCAAGTACCAATCGATATGTGGGCCATGATTTACATGAAAAACCTCAGTGGGGAGCCCCTTAAAATTATTGAATCAATACCAAATGACCTTAGATCTAACTATCAGTACATTCATGATAGGATAATGCAACATTTTTTACTTGATGCCCCTGGGTATCAAGTGCAATTTTCTACCTTAAAACCAAAACCAAATGAGACCTTCATCGATTATGTCTCGAATGTCCAAAGCGTGCTGAATAGATGGCTCAGTGCAGCAAAAATAGGAAAGGACTTTGAAAAACTAAAAAAAATTAATAGCCATGGATAAAGTCATATCCACAATCCCATCTCCTTTCGCTAAGTTCCTTCAGCAGTCAGACATCGAAACAATAGAACAATTCGAGAAGAAAGGCTCCGCGTATTTTTCCTCGAATAGAGAAATTTTTAAAACATCAAACATCGACTCTGAAATAGTCTCTTTTGTTAAGGACCAACCTAAAAGCTATCACAGCAATAAAAAACCAGTTCAGAGAGTCGACAAGAAAGATCAAAAATTGCCTAAATGTGTGTATTGCCAACTGTTTCATGATTCTTACGCTATGTGTGATAAATCACCAAACTATCCGACACATCTTCAGATGGTCATTAAGAAACAACAAAACAAGAGAAATGCATACAGGCGTGCAGTCAAATGTTTCTTCTGTTCTAGTTACGGGCATTATTCCAATAAGTGCCTAGGCCGCCAAAGAATGAAGGCCAACAGTGCAATTTTGATTGATACATCTTCTGATAGTGGGAGTGAGACTGAGTGTGAGGTCGAGAATGTATTACCATTCAACCAATGTGAAGACGTCTGTTGTGCCAACGATATTTTAAACTTTGATAGTTGTAAGCAATGCCACCAGTTTCATGCAGACGGAAAACTTACATGTGGACACATTGTAACATCCTCCTTTGAGAATGTAAACGCAGCTGTAGCCTCCAGAGGCAATTTGATGTTTCACACTGCATTGGTCAATGACAAGCCATGCCGAGGTTTGCTTGACAGTGGTAGCTCTATTATTGGGGTAAAAAAGGAACTGGTTGATCCAAAAGATTATACTGGTGACTCTGTAAAATGCCGTACTTTGTCTGGAAATATAGAAACCTATCCTCTGGCAAGAGTCCATATAAACACCCCATACCTTTCTGGTACCTTTACATGTGCAATACTAGACAACCCTTGTACTGAGTTAATTCTTGGGTGTCTACCCCAGCTAAGACACTGCACAGATGAAGAAATATCTGCCTGGGAGGAGAAGAATAGACTCACTCCAGTGAACAGTGCAGATATCCTCAATCACAATCCCGACAACAGTGCTAGACCCATAATTCTTGAACCTGGTCAAGATGTATTGCTATTACTACCTGACAAACGTAATAATATGGTAACTTCATGGCAAGGGCCTTTCAAGGGGATACAAAGACTTTCGGATGTCGATTATGAAATATCGATAAACAGACACTTAGAGATATTTCATATCGACATGTTGAAACCCTACTTTTCACGACAAAAGACAGAATTAGAGACAGACGAACACAATGCACCCACACCTATTGATGAGACGACAGACATACATAATGCAACTACACTAGTTAGCGAGACTGGCAAAGCCGACAATATGCATACAACTAGTGAGCATACAGAAAACGCACTCAGCACCACAACCGTACTGAATCAGGTAGACGACGACGGGATGGAACTACCTGTTCCAATTGTAGACAAGACTGCCACATTAGATTGTATACGGTTAGAACCGGGACTAACAGAAGAACAACGACGACAGACAATAGAATTAGTGACGGAATATAAGGACATATTTTCCGACATTCCAGGTAGGACGGACAGGATCGAGCACTCCATCCTTCTTTCGGACTCGAAGCCTATCAAATGCAGGCCGTACTCTATCCCACTTAGCTACAGAGAAAGTCTAAATAAGGAAATTCTTAATTTAGAAGCTAGTGGAATCATCCAGAAATCTACATCTGAGTACTCCTTTCCAATCGTCTTGGTCAAGGAAAAAGACTCCACAATTCGTCTTTGTGTGGACTATAGAAAACTCAACAATGTCACTAAGATCGACGCAGAACGAATTCCTTTCTGCGAAGATCTTATCCTTGATATGTCCACCTCCAAAATCTTCTCTAAATTAGACCTTACTAAGGGATATTGGCAGGTCCCTAAGCAGACTCAATCCATCCATCTTACTGCATTCTCAACACCTTTAGGTCTTTACGAGTGGCGGTTTCTTCCTTTCGGACTTCGTAACGCTCCTGCCACTTTCATACGCCTAACTAGAGATTTACTACATGGAGTGACGAATACAGTGACATATATAGATGATATTTGTGTCCATACAGACGACTGGACAACACACTTACTGAAACTAAGACATGTCTTCGATAGGGTGCGACTCTTCGGTCTCACTATCAAACCGAGCAAAGTTGAACTGGGCCTACAAGAAATTGAATTTTTGGGTCATGTCTTTTCACAAGGCCAACGAAAAACTGACAATAGAATTGTTACTAAAATTATGAACCTGACCATTCCTACAACAAAGAAGCAGGTCAGGAGCCTTTTGGGTTTAGTAAATTATTATAGTAAGTTCATACCGAACTTAGCTGAAATCACAAGTGTATTTTCAAATGTTTTGAAAGCATCAGTAAAATTAGATGTCAAAGATGCATTATTAATTTCTGCATTGTCAAAATTGAAACTCCTATTTAGTAATGTACAAATCCTGCGTTTGCCTAATCCTAGGCTCGTTTATTATCTTAGGACAGATGCCAGCAGGATTTCCATCGCTGCAGTACTAGGCCAGTTTTACGAAGGCATCTTCCATCCAATTTGCTACGTGAGCCGTAAGATCACACCTGCTGAGTCCAGATATTCCATATCAGAGTTGGAAGCCCTAAGTGTCATCTACTCAGTAAGGAAGTTACATCGATTTCTAGCGGGTAATCACTCCGTAGTACAGACCGACAACTCCCCAATCACGGTCATACAAAGTGGGGTGCATCGCAATGACCGCATCTACAGGTGGTCGTTAATATTACAAAATTATACTTTTAGTATAGAGCATATTAAGGGTAGGGACAACATTCTTGCTGATACCCTTAGTCGACCATCTGAGGTAGAAATACCTGATACGCCATGTAACAGTACAGCGAAGTGACGATGAACTATCAACAAGTCCAAGACGGTTCTGGCTTCATATTACTTTATTCAGAATCAAGGCAGATGTTGCCCAGTTCAATCATACGTCCATCTCGAAGGATGGGTCGTTCACAACTGACCTTGTTTCTACGATGCTCGTCATAGGACGAGCCACCCTAACTACCCCATATTATGGTGCTTGACCGTGCCCTACTTCCCTATTGACTATGCACACCTCGTTGCCCCTTCTTCCTATTCCTAACTCTGTTACATTTCCTCCCTTTCTTCAACCAAGACTTTTCCCTGAAAAGTCTTGATCTCACAACTCATTTACCCCACATCTATGACCCAAGACACTTAACCCAATAATTCCACACAATCAAAGTTACTTCTTCTTCATTTTATAAAGTCATAAGCAATTCCGCTTACCACCTGAACTTACTCAACTCCCAACTACAGAAATCATATACCCCTTACTCATTACACTTCTCTCTATCCCCACTATTTATCGTAGTGCCAGCCGCCAAGACCTACAACAAACCATACTTCTTCTTCGTAATAAAATCCACATATATCATATCACAAAAGCTCATTCTTGTATATGTATCTATCGTACATCATAATATTTCTGCATTACAAGATCTTAGTTTTATACAACACATGACAACATATTTTCGGAATACTTTTTCTACTCTTCGTAAGCAATCCGCTTAAACCTTCTTATCACGATCTCAAAAATTCAAAACGCCGTACTCTTCTGATACTACCTCAAACAGTATTACCTCCACATTACTACTTCTCCACTTTCAACCAACCTGAAATCACTTGCACACGATAGGAAGACAAAGAATCGGTGCGCACAGGAGATTTAAAGAAGTAGAACTCTTCCACACAAAAAACCACACTCACCTAAATCACACACACCTTTACCCCCCTATGTCATTTGAGACTTTATGTAATAAAGTCTAAAACAATTATATCTTCTACAGTACCACTTATCATGGTAACAGTTTACGCTGCTATCTACAGCATCAAATACCAACCATCAAAAATATTATTCACTTCTAAATGTCTATATATTACAGACACTACTAATTTTATGGCTATGAACCTTACCTCAACCTCGCATTGTAATGTCAACCAAAAAACACATCCCGAGGACACAATTAAAAAGGTCCATTATCCCTCAAGACCTGTTCCAATATTATACACATCACCTCACTCAAAATTCTCTCTTAATGTCCATTTATTATGGGCATATCTACTAAAGCCTCTACTTGTCAATTTATGCCGTTATCAACAGCAACCTAGTAACTCCGAACCTCCCCTTAAATGTCTATTTATTACAGACATCAGTAACTTCGGAATGTTAACCATCAAACACAACATCATAAATATTCACGTAATCTGACCATTATATACACTACTCCAGCAACCCACTTATTACAGCTTCTTCATCCTATCTCTGAAGCTTATAACACCCAAAGGGATAAACATTAACATCATGCCAAGGCCATGGAACACAATGCCTCTCTAAAATCTTCCACCTCTCAATTCATAATTCATGCCGTAACCCACAGCAGCAAAAACACCACCACTGAACTCATGTCTGTGACTGCTTGCAATCAACGTTATTCTATTACAGTCCATATATCACGGACCCTCAAAAACTCCATGTCATTTTGTCTCCACAGTAACAATGTTCATTTCTCATTAACACACTTACACCCCTTTACTATTGTACTGCTATCCACAGTCTATCTAATCATTCTTCGGAGTCAAACATGGATTCAATTCATGTTTTATTATTTGTCTTCACACTGTCTATTACAGCACGTTACTGACTTCTTCTTCTATAATCTCGTGGCTCCATGTTCCACGTTTTATCAACGTCACTTATCAGCCACTCTTCGCATATTCACACGTTATTCGTATATTGTTTGCTCAGACAGTGATACACAACCTCGCTCTCATCTCACTACTAATCTCGCATCGCGACAACCTGACGTGTCCACCCTTATACTCACGCACGGACAACGCATAATCTGACGAATTACTCAACAGGACTTTCACAATTCAACTACTTTCTTACTTCATTCTCAACCATCATAATGCTACTATTCTCCGTTCTACTTAATTCTCAACGTCAAACTACTCTGACGGTCAATTACTCATTTATCTTATCTTAACCTCCTCATCACTTCATAATACTTCTTCGAGCTATGACATCCGCATTACCCAATCGTCATCACTATTCTATGACCACTTTATATCTCAAAATAACCTATGTAATACAAGACAATACTACATCAGTTCTCGACGTCACACATCACTTGCAATGATTCTCCACCATTTTCCACAGCAACAGCACATTTGAGTCGAAATTTGAGCCTCATCAAACTTGAATTACCCCAAGCTCAGTTACAAAATGCTCAAATCTGCTCGTATGGGTTATTTAAATACAACCATGGTCTTACCGATTTCATGAGACTTCTAGCTTTTTCCAGCGACGCTTCAGCTGTTTGCTGTTTTTGTGTTCCACTTTCTACTAGGCAAACATCTTTCTTTTTGGAAGTATCTTTCTCTCTCTCTCTTGGTATTCGTCTCTTAGCCTTCCCTACTTTCCTGTCATATAAACTGGTATCTAGTTCTAAAGAGTCACCAACCAAAACTCTGTCCGTCTGTCCACCAGCAAGCCCACCGTATGAGGAAACATCACGCTTCGAGTCAGGATCTGTTCGTAGTGCAATCCTCTCATTCTCTGAATCATCAGTATCTGTAGTTGTTTCAGTAGCGTAGTATTTACTATAAAATGCGGCGGTAGAGGTAGAAATATCCTCTCCATAACCTGAACTCTCACACCTAATATTTCTACACCATTTAGGGATTAATTTAATGTCTATACCTGAGGAACTTGACATAGCAGTACCTCCATTAACAATCATACTATTCCTTTCCTTAATACTTTTCTTCACCCGTCTTTTAACATCTTTGGCACTTGTCTGTTTATCTTTCTTAATTTCAACCGTGTCTCCCTTAGTCAAGTAAGTTGGTTTTGACTGAATTTCTATTAAGTCAGTTTGACTTCCCTTCGTTATCTTGCTAGCTGGTTGTACCTGGACTTTTTTCTCTACTGTATCAACTGGTGTCTGCGTGTTTTCTTCTACCACCTCAATCACCTGTGTCTGAGTCTCTCTTTCTTGTCTGACACAAAAGACTGAAGATACCTCCTGACTACCCAAAATCTTATCTATGTTTCTTTCTCTGTTATTCAACTTTGCTACCGAATATCGCAGGTGTCTGATCTTAAACCAGTTCTCTCGCAAGGCCTTTGCGTTATCACTCTTTGAAGGCCAAGACCACTGTTTCTTTTTCTGACCATTACTAATTCTTATATGTCTCTGTGTCTCATTCTTATCTGCTTTCATATGTATATGGTTGACAACTTTAAAATTGTAACCACGCTGGCTATCATTTCTATTGGACTTGTCTACCTCAAAACGTCTCATACCTGTCTTGTGCTCTGTTCGTTCAAGCGTCTGCCTCTTTATCAATTCTATCATAGACGAAATTCTATCTATGTCCATTTTTAAGTCACCCATCAATTCTGTCACACGTCCTAACTTCCTATAAAAGATTTCCATAGTAGCTCACCACGCTTTTATGATATAAAGCCTTGTTGTTTTCAATACGTAGGCAGCTTTCCTATCGCTAGCACATACTCTGAAAAAGGTTACTCAAAGCCAAATCTTAAAAAAAAATGCATCAGGTTTTCAATTCTTCAATTCTATCTTAAAACAAATAATTATACACATATGCCTACTCCTTAACTAATTTAAATTAAACTTCGCTTACTCAGCCAACATTGTCCTTCGGTTCTACACAAACGGACAGGCAATGACTTCCAGGATCTCTCAGGATGCTCGAGCAAAAACGTTCCCAAATCAGTGTCATTCCATATCACACACTGGGCAGAGAGGCATGATGGAGAAAGAAAATTCAGCGATACGACGACCTCACAGCAACGGTTAAGTTAACAGCCCCGATAATACAGCAACCTCAAGGCAGGCAGGCATCTTGGTTTCCAGCATAGTGACGCCCAAGGACTGCGGTTTCTGACAAGGCCTGGAACAATTGACTGCGTTCAAAGAGCAGCACCTCCCAACTTCACACGATTAGACATCGATCAGAGAGCAGCTTTTCTCGACAGTAGGCCCTCACCACGATCAGACTGCGATCAGAGAGCAGCTTTGGTCAGTTCCCTGAAACAACATTGTATGGCAGCGGCCCTGGTAGGTAGCCCGTTGAAACAACCGACAATGCAGGTAAAAAATGTAAAGCGGCGGCTATAACAAGCCTCTTGAAGTGAACAGTGTAAAGCGACGGCTATACCAAGCCTCTTGAAAATGATAAAAGTTCAGGCAACGGCTATGGTAACGAGCAGGCTGTGTGGCAACGATTCAGTCTACTTACTATGTATGGCGGAATGCAGAAGTCTTTGAAGTCCCTGCAACAGTGGGAGGTACGATCAGAAGTAGGTATCTCCATGTCGTCCGCCAAAATCAATCCTGTTAGCAAACCGCTCGAACAACAATGCCACAGTGCCCGGCGTGGACTTGACAGCGATAGCGGCTCTCACACACCAGTAAGGCTCGAAAACGATTTGAGAGCGGACTGGACTTCACCACCAGTAAGGCTCGAAAACGACCGAGAGCTGACACAGCGAAGCGGGCTTCACAACCGCATACATATTCTTGTAGAAACTTCTTGAAATCTGTTCAGCAGAGGTTTGATAACGTGCCAGTGTCAAAGGCACCGCATTTTCCCAACAAGCGCAGTATGAAGTAGTGGCTGTATCAAATATAGTGGCCCAGTTCCTCCGCTATGTACCGCGACAATTGAAGTTGTTCATCCTGGTCATTGGGCAACATTTCTGTACTGTAACAGTACAGCGAAGTGACGATGAACTATCAACAAGTCCAAGACGGTTCTGGCTTCATATTACTTTATTCAGAATCAAGCCAGATGTTGCCCAGTTCAATCATACGTCCATCTCGAAGGATGGGTCGTTCACAACTGACCTTGTTTCTACGATGCTCGTCATAGGACGAGCCACCCTAACTACCCCATATTATGGTGCTTGACCGTGCCCTACTTCCCTATTGACTATGCACACCTCGTCGCCCCTTCTTCCTATTCCTAACTCTGTTACAGCCACATGAAGAGTGAGTCTAAGATATCTAATTTAGTACACTTAAAATATCCTGTATAAAATATCCTATGTAATACATAGACATCATGATCAGGACTGTGTGCTAATAACAGTGAACCACCATGTGTCCATAGACAGCAGAATAAGAACTGTGCTCCAATAACAAGTGAATCACCGTGTGTACATAGACAGCTCGTTACTTAATATGCTCAATTTGTGTTCCGGTGAATCACCTGTGTTAATCATGGAAGAACAGTGTCAGAACAATGCATAAATAACAGACACGAATATACATGTCTACGACACCAGCGGACTCTACGAGTGGAAGAATACCCATAAAACACAAGTATGACTGTGTAGTGTATTTAATATACCCAGGACAATTGTGTAACTATGAACTGTGCCAACGAAAGCAATTTCTGAACGTTATGGCAACCACTAACCTCAGGTAGTTAAATACCATGTATATATATTTATTTATTGTGATATGTATGATAACATGTTTTTAATATAGTGATAAATTATAGTTATATTAGTGACTTTAATATAGATTTAGATTAGATTTAGGAAATATAATAGATTTTTGTTTGAAGTCTAAAGAAATCACTAATTTACCCACTTACTTAGGATAATACTTTAAATGTAATAATAGCTTAATAATAAATTAAAGACGAGGATAAAAAGTTAAGATAGGAACAGTACCAGTTAGTACATTTCATTTCACATTATTTCATTCCATCCTGATAAACACTTTAACAACCTCATCATTTAGGATTAAAATTAGGTTATACCTTATAGGGTGATACATTTAACATACATCATTTACACCATATATAGTAAAATTATCAATCATATTTTTTTCATTTAAACATTAAAACATTCTTTTTTTTTTTTTTAACCCATTATTTATAATTTTGTTACATTTCACATTACTCATTTCAGAAAGGTACATAACTCATCGCACATAATTTTCTTTTTTTTAATTAGTTAGATTATGTCCCTTAAATTAGGTTGATTTTGTGCAACAAATTAGAATATATATATTGATAGAACTAGTATTAGTATGTCAGTAGAAGGTAGTGTTTAGTAATATCAGAGTACAAACTATCAACCCTATTTCATCGATGTAAATATTTTGTAAATACATGACTAGTGCAGTAAGTTACGCACAGTCATTAAGCTCAACTCTTTTCAAACAGGAGCCAAACTTGTACAGTGTCACTTCAAGGTGTTTTAAATAATTGGGAGGATAAAAGATGTGTGACAGAAGTGTGAAAGTAAGAGAAAATGGAAAATATACAATGGAGAATGAGGACAACCAGCGGATTTTTTCTGCCGCTCAACGCGACTTTTTATTATTTGTCTACGTCAAGCGTTTGCTTTCAATGTTGAGATATACTGTCTCGAATGTGTTGTGTGTAGTTTAGTGTAGACCTTAGAGAAAGTATTTTAAGTCTCATAAGACGGAAATGTAGTCACGAATTAGTGTTATACACTTGTTTGTGGCCACATTTAACCGGATTATGGCACTTGAAAACTAACTTACATACAAATGATACAGACACACATGTTTGAAGGTAAATTATATTATTAGGTACAGCCAAACACGCAAACAACCAGGAAAACAACATGTAAAGTACATACATTTTTTAGATCAAAGGGAGATAACTCCGGGTCAGGGGACACAATAGACAGCGAAACACTAACTTAACAATGAAAGATACTTTACACGCGGAAGCGAGATAGGTAAAGCCTGTCGCACACAGCTTGTGCAAGGGTTGTTTAATATTATATGGGGGACATGAAGCAATTCGTGTGTTGATCCTAAAAAAAATCAACTTTGTATGGGTAGTGAGTTAATTTGCTATTTGAGGGCAGGTCTTATAAGACAATGGTCCGGTTCAGACAAACCTCTAATAAATATAATATTGCGATTGAGAAGAGGGCTCACGCCAACCAGACTAGTTTGTGGCGATCACCAGTAGCCAAGTAAAGTGATACTACATTGTGACAATAGTCAGTAGAGGTCTATTGAGTTACCCAGAACCAAGTTATCAGTAGTCTTTGACAAAAAATTAGATACACTAATTTTTAGAAACCTCTTGCGTCACAACCAGGAGTCAAAGTTTGTAACGCAACACAGGAGGGGAGGGTGTGTGTCAAAGACTAAAATAGATAGGAGGGAAGACCACCCGGGATGAGTGGTCTACCTCAAGTAGATTAGAGGTAACCCAGTGCCCCTACATGAGGACAGGGTAGGGGTAGGGAGTAGATAGGAAGGGGAACTGTCAAACAGTTCTCTCATGAGACATGGAGGTGTCAACCAGAGAGTAAGCACTCTGGTCACGGTGTAATCACGCCAACATGATGGACACCAAGCACTAGAATAGCACTCAAGAGTAGACTACTACTCTAAGCGTGTTGAATGATGTAGCACGCAAAAGCCGAAGTGCGCACGAGGTCCTTCCGCGTACTGTGTAATCAGCACGCGGAGAATCGTCAGACTGGGGACAGACTTCGTAGGGAACACATCGCTTAGCGTCGATGCGTATTTCTTTAGATGAGGAGATAGATTTAGCAGTAGGGCTAGGGACGACTAGTGATAGGAAATTCTGTGTATTCATGTGTGATTCATTAGAGACAGTTTTGTGCATTTATGTAATGTAAAGAGCCAGTGGCAATAAAAATGTGTAATCAATTCCTCTCGTACGACTGACAAATCTTTTTGTGTGGTGCGAGAGAAGTTTATCCCATAATGCCTGTAGCATCGCTTGATGACACTTTCAAACTTTAAAGAAATATTTTGGAAAAAAAAGTAACATTTAAGTTTCTATTTACTGCTCATAATGCATCTATCAATCGTACTCTTGATTCTAGTTATTAAATTTCATTACTCATCGCTAAATCTGGGAAAAGTCATACTATAGGGGAGAATTTAATCTCATCTCATCTCATCATGTTCCTCTTGTACCTTGCGGTGTCGAGGTGAAGTATAAACTTCGTGAGAGTGCCCGGTTATGGACTTCGTATATCGACATTCCCATGGATTCTGTTATTCCCTCCGTCCAACGTTTACGTGGTCGGCATCTTCCTCTGTTTCCATCTGGTCTGTACATCATTGCTTGTTGTGGCATGCTGTTGACTGGTAGCCTACTTGCATGGCCAAACCATTTGACTTGCTGCTTTCTAATAAAATCTAGAGCAGCTTTAACCCCCACTTTAGTCCTGATTTCTTCATTTCTGATCTTATCTCTTCTTGATACGTTGAGTATTCTTCTCAGGAACCTCATTTCTGTTGTTGTGATTTTTCTTTTCTCTTTTTCTGTCATTGTCCAGGTTTGGCATTGGTAGCACAGAGTTGGTAGGAAGATTGTGTTGTAAAGTGCTTTCTTAGTAGTTATTGATACATGTTTGTTCTTTAGTATTGGTGCCATTTGTCCAATGAGTTGATTTGCCTTATTGCACCTATTTTCGATCTCGTCTTCTGATCTGCCATTTGATGATATTATACGTCCTAGGTACTTGAAGCTCTTTACTTGTTTCAAGGGATGTTCGTTTAGGTGGATTGTTGCTGTTTGTTCTTCTTTAGTTATAGTCATTACCTCTGTTTTGCTTGTGCTAATTTTCATGTTATGTTTATACTTCTTAGTTTTTCTACGAGCAGTATTTAATCGAATTTAATCGAAACATCAATATCAGCATTTCTTAAAACGGTTCTGGAAAAAGATGACAGAGACGTTAAAGCTATGCCACTAAGTAACAATACTGCAGAGGAATAGACGAAATGAGTGAAGATATTTAAATACAACTTGTTGAAAAAATGAAAACAAGAAAATTCTCGGTGCAAATGGATGAATCAACTTTGAGAGTCAGTGAGGCAGTACTTATATATAACTTACGTAAGATATATTGATAAAGGTGATTTTGCTGAAGAAATGTTGTTCTGTAAATCATTAGAAAGCACAATTACCTCCAAATATGTATATAGTAATCTAAAAAATTACTTAGATGTAAATAATATACCAATGAAAAATATAACATCTTGTGCTGCAGATGGTGCTCCTAATATGATGGGAAAGAAAAATGGTTGCTTAAAATTGATGAAAGATGAAAATCCAGAAATGCGTCTTGTGCATTGTGTTATTCACAGGGAAAACCTGGTAGCTAAAAACATTTTGCCATTCTAAATGAAGTACTAAGTTTAGTTATAAAGTGTATCAATGCTATTAAAGCTAGTGCCAAATGTGAACGTCTCTTCAAGTTATTTTGTGAAGAACAAAATGAAGACCATGTGAGACTTATACTTGACACTGAAGTAAGATGGCTCTCGAAAGGGGGCTGCTTGAAAAGATTTATGGAAATATTTGATTCTCTTAGTGATTTTTTTAAGCGACAAACCTGAAATGAAAAATCTGTTAACGGTCGATGGTGTAGCGAAACGCCAGTGGCCCATGTCCTTATGCATTCTTTTATTCTTGGTAAACAGGGGGAAACGGCTTTCGGAAGCTCTCAGTTCTCTTGTTCGCTCAATTCTCCATGAAAGATGGTTCTTTGGGTTATCTTCATACCACAATCTTTACATGGAGCGAGTATATATTTGTCTTTCCTTTCGGGTAGTCCCGAAGGAGCGCCTTGCGTCAAATGTGCACTGGTGCAGCGGCTGGTCAATTGATGGCCGTGCCAACACCTACCGTTTGATAGTTGCAGCCTGTCCAGTGAGTTAAAGATTACAACAGAGATGCAACATACTACTGAAGTGATGTAAAGGTAAATTTGGGGTTTCGTTGGTCCAGGCAAAGCTTGGCCTATAAATATCTATTGTCTTAACGACTGAGAGGATATAGCAAAACAGCAGTCTTGCCATGTTGGGAGGGGGTGACCGTTAGCCGATCTGGCTACGCGTCTTGATCTTGGCATGACAAGGGAACACATCTGAAGAATAAGTGTTACCAAATGATATCGCTTGTTCTTGGCAGCTGATGGACGAGTGATATCTTGATTCCTACGGCTTACCGTTACTTGGTGGCATCTCTCTTTTAAATATAGGCACATTAGATAGCTACGGGGATGGGGTCCACCAATCTATAATCTATCTTCTTGAGCCAGGGGATGCTAGCCACAGGACTATCTCTTTCGTCTGTCACTTGATAGGATGATGTCGGGAGGATAATGGACTCCTCTATCTTACTGAGAGAACCTGAACTTATCTACACTATGGCTTGTGCAGGGCAATGCCGGTACATTGGGGCGACAGCTCAGTCGAGAGCGGCGGCCGGGAGGGTTAGTATCTTCTTTGAATGGGGAACTACACGGTGTGCCATATAACCCCACTTAAGGGGGGAGAAACACACCGATTGCTGGGCACACCACACCACAAGATCTTGGTTGCGAGAAAGGCATGGTTTGCAAGTGAGAGGAAAGCATGGAAATGAATGTGCCCAATAATAATAAAGGCTTGGTATGAGTGTGGAATGTGTGTCTTGTAGACAAAACGTTCCTAGGGTGGACAACCTGACATCACCCAGCTGGAGGTCGACTCAAGCCCGGACGTAGCCAATCCAGGGGCTACCTGACAGGTCAGGCCCATGCATTCAGGTATGATATATACTGCATTGGGTCAAGATCCTATATGTCAAATATATTAACTGAGACCCTATTGGTCTTTAGGATTGTGTGATGCATGAGTCCGCCCAGTCGCTCAATATTGTTTGTCATCTCCAGGGTCCTCTTTTGTTGGACGTGACCAAATCGGACAGTATCCACACAGCTTCTGTGCTAGAGCCAAATACGTCTGATGAAGCCAGGTCAATGTATTAGCCATATCACACATGGTGTGCCTAACTCTGAGAGAGAGGCAAGGGCATATCTTGAGGAAATGACATAGGCCCGAGAACAGTTAAATTCTGGTTGAGACTACGCATGATTATCCTGCATAATAAGAAACAATGACAATTTGCAGTAATGGTGCATCTCGGGTCCTTTCATTGACATAGGCCCGAGAGCAGTCAAATTCAAAGTGAGTCTACGCATGATTATCAGGCATACCCATTTTGTTCCGGACATGGAAAGACACCTATATAGGTTAGGTCCATGAACAATTCCTCAACAACCAGTGGATTTGATTCTACAGAAGCCTGTGGAACTTACACCCAAGTACCGGGGAGGAAGGAGCTTCCAGCACACAGGGTGAGAAGTATATGGACAGATCGGACAGTATTTGAAGCTGGGTCTGTGACTATGGCTACTTGAGGCTATGTGCCTGAACTTATCTGTGTGGTGTCTGTTTAGAACTTTCTGTGTTACCTACCTTGGTGTTTTTCTGTGCTGTCCTGTATTGAGTTAATAAATCAAGTTTTAGCTTATTCCAACGAGCACTGTGTTATATATATGGATCAGCCAGAGGAACACGACAGGAAATAGGTCCCTAGGTCGAAAGAAAGAGTGACAGTGAGTCCGGGGAAAACGGAGGAGGGTTGGCAGGTAAAGACCTATCCCAGCCAGGGCTATAAAGAGAACAATTTTGAAATATTGTGACAGGGCTATTTGGGACCCTCCACGTAGCGTGTTACAGATGGTAAGGCATTTGTGAGTTATTTAGCCGATATCTTTGAAAAACTAAATATATTAAATAAACAACTGCAAAGAACAAATAAAACTCTTGTTGATGCAAATGCGAAGATATTTGGTTTCATAACCTTTATTGAATTATTCAGACATATATTTACAACAAACATTTTGAAAAGTTTCATTGGCTCCAAAAATGTTAAGTGACTGATACCGCTATATATGTTATTGTCGATCATCTGAAAATTTTATCGGCTGATTAAAAAGAAAGATTTTCTGATTTGAAACAAATTGATTTCCCAACTTGGATAATGCAGCCAATGTTAGTGGATTTGTCTGATATTTCAAACATGCAGTATCAGGAAGAACTCGCAGAAATGCAATATGATGAGTCAATTAAAACTTTATTTAATAAAAACGCTTTGTGAAGAAACAGAAATCAAATATCCAAATGCAACCAAATGTGCAAGAGAACCATGGCTACCGTTTCCATCTTCATATTTAGCTGAATGCGGATTGAGTGCCATAAATGATTTGCTGCATAAAAAAAAAAAAAAAGAAGAAAGAAATCGCTGAATATAACAAAACAGGGAGACTTGAGACTGAAGTTAACTAAATTGGAACCAACCTGACATAAAATCTCTTTGCAGCAAGCATCAATCGCGAAGATCTCACTAAATTTATATAATAAATAATTACTAATAATTAAAATAATCCACCCATCCATCATGTGCCATGATATATATACAATATATATATATATATATATATATATATATATATATATATATATATATATATATATATATATATATATATATATATATATATATATATACTTATATATATATATATATATATATATATATATATATATATATATACATACACACACACACACACACACACAATATATATATATATATATATATATATATATATATATATATATATATATATATGCAATAATATTAAAATAATATAGTATACATACAGACCTACAAGCACTTGGAATCAGCGACTGGCAAGAGATGATCAACCAGAGAGACGGCTTCTATCTGCAGCAAAGAACCTCAATGGCTCGGAATGCTGAAGAAGAAGAAGAAGAAGAAGAAGAAGAAGAAGAAGAAGAAGAAGAAGAAGAAGAAGAAGAAGAGAAGAAGAAGAAAATGAAGAGGAGCAGGAGGAGGAGGAGGAGGAAGAGGAGGAAGAGGAGGAGGAGGAGGAAATAATATAGAAAAATCTTTCATTTAAATTAATTTGTACTTGAATTTCAGTTCTCCATTATGTTGTTGAAAACTTACTTACTGTGTTTGATCAATAATTTCCTAGTGATTTCTTCCTAAAACCTATCATTCAAGTTTCTTTAGTGAACATTTCAATTTTTGAATATTACAAATTATGTATTACATATGTTGGGGGAGGAGGGAATAGGGGGTGCATAAGTATTTTAGAAAGGCTTAGGTGGGGCATAGCACAAAAAAGGTTGGGAAACACTGCGTTAAAAGATTGTTTAAACAAGAATGGGCTTGAATTGCAAAGACTTGTTGCACTCGGCACTGACAATGCATCTGTCATGACAGATGTAAACAATGGAGTATATGCAACACTAAAATCCGAAGCTCCTCATCTGGTACTAGTGAGGTGTATATGTCATTCCCTTCAGCTAGCAGTGCCGCATTTTTGTAAAACAATTGGCACTCAATTGGTGATGTGGTCAATAGCGCACACTTCGCCTTTGCTTACCAGAACATGTCATGGTGCTTAGTTTCGGCTGAGTCAACCCGGGAGCAATATTCGGGACTCAATTACAGGGTCTACGGGCTAACCATTCGCTATCGCGCTCTCGACGGCCTGTGCACTTGGTAAGCGAAATTTAAGGGGAAATAAATACCTCTTTTTCACGGGAACATAATATTCATTTTATTGTTTGCAAGGGTCATAACTCTTAAACGTTTTTCTTAAGAAGCAATTAGTTACATTAATTGTTACATTTTTAATATAATGACACCACTTATTCACAGTTAACACAATAATTTGACATCCTAAAGTTTAAAATACTTTTACTGCTAAAAATAAAAAAAATGTACTTGTTAATGCAATATATACAATGTTTCAACACTGCAAGCTCCGTGCACGATTGTTAACGACGGTCTCCAATGGACGCTCTGATATTGTTACTCTCTTCACAACGTGCTCCCTCGAATCCTTCTTCCTCGAATCCAGGATCATTGGTACCATACTAAAGATTTCCGTGGAGAGGAGCAAGAAAGCCGCAGTGTGAAATTGTGTATTTTTCCGGATTTAGCGGTGATATTCGTTGTTTTTTTGATTTTACTGGATATTTCCCCGGAATTATTACCTGAAACAACAAATTCTTCAATATGTATTCGAATATCACTGATGTCGGGATCTCGATAAATGAATACGATGTCCAGCTACTCCACCAGTCCGGAACGATAGTTCCATAACTGGTCCCGGGGCGGCTGCTAAAGCAACACCCGCACTTATTATGAGTGCCCTAACTGGTCCAGGAGGTGTACCTTTTGGGGGAGTCGTGGACCTGCATAGGTTCGAAGTTCCCACTAGGTGGTACTTTCACCTGTCAGCAGAGGCTCAGAAAGCCGTGTATGACAAGATACACGGCAAAATGTTTTCTATACCAAGTCTAGGGATAGACATATCACTACAACATCTAGACAAAGAAAGGGACAGGCTGACCATCCACTGGCTACCTGTCACGATTGCTCCTCAAGGAGTTAAAACACTGGTGCACAGTATTACAGGAGACGATAAGGCTGAGGTCTTTAGGATAAGGAATGGGGCTGGCAAGTGGGGAGCGCTCTGCAACCCAATAAAGGAAGTTCCCCATTACATACGGATCTACACTCCCGGTATAACGAACAATAACCACAGAGTGTTGATCACGATGCCGGGGAGAAAGACCGATTGTCCAGCTTGTCGACGACAATCGACGACACCAATAGCAGCAACAATAAGGGTTCAAAGCCAAGAAGATTTCCCACCGCTCGAAAGAGAAACCTCTCCACAGGGAGAGATTGAACTGACACAAACCTTCAACAGTCAAATCAACACACAAGAAAATAACACACAAGAAATTAATACACAAGACATAAATCCAAGGAATGAAGACTCTGACGGTTTTCAAGTCGTCAGCAAACCAAAGAAGAGAACACGGGCTAACAGAAGACCGCAGTCAAAACGCAGCGACGACACAGAAACAGACGATTTATCACTGCCAAAGAAAGAAAAAGTCAAAGACACTATAGGCAAGACAAAGGAAACTGAACAAGAACAACAAGAGGAGACACAAGTACAAGACGAAGACGACACATACAGCATACCAGACACTCTCTTCGTAGACACAGACACAAGTGATAAGAACGAGGGACAAGATGATCCTCCCACACAAACCTTTGACGCTACAGACCTGCTCGCCTAAATGTACTCAACAAGGATAAAAATTTTGCGTGTGATTCTATACACTTATTATATCTCATTCATTTGATTTTACTTAAATTATAATGACTAGTGATTTAGTTATTATTACTTTAAACATTTGTGGTATACGTACAAAATTACAACATATTATCACACTAATAAACAAACACAAACCAGATATTCTACTACTACAAGAAACAAATATATGTTCAAAAACATTCGCACAACATATCACCACACAGCTAGGCCTCAGACATTCATGCTTTAGTTTAGGCACACACAAAATTGGGTCAGGAACAGCTATTCTGCAGACATCAGACAGGTGGGACATAATTAAAACACACACGGATAACCATGGACGAATCTCCATAATGCAGGTTAAAAACACTATACAAGCATACACCATAGTGAACATACATGCACCACCTAATTACAATCACCAACCAAACTTTTACCAAGAATTAGACACCTTACTTATACAAAACATACAGAGGGCAAAATATTATCCTTGCAGGGGATTTCAATTTTGTACTCTCAGATTTGGATATCGTAGGGGCAGGCAAAGCAGGAATCAAGACACAAATAAGGAGAAATGACAGAAGTGGAATACATCAACTGGATATACTAAAGAATACCCTAGACACACACAATCTAATAGACGCTTTCCGTTACAGACACCCTAATAACATTGCAACAACACACAAAAATAGGGCTTACAGTAGATCAGCCAGATTAGATAGAGTATACTCACCTTCAACACACCAAATAATACACACAAAACAACTACAAGAGACATTACGATACACAGATCACAAAGCAGTACTAACACATATCACTACAGACACTACAAATACAAGGCCATCAAAAAGAACATCACATTGGAAGTTCAATAACTCCTTACTCCAACATACAGGTTATTTACAACATGTGACACAACTTATTCTAACATACACTAATAGTACACCCACGGACAACATAACACAAATTTGGGATTTACTAAAGAATACAATACGGTGTAGAACACAACAGTTAGCATCCATCATACATAAAGACAGACTACAACAAGAACATATCATACAGACAGCAATACAACTCACAAAACAGACTGACAGGAATGCACCACACCTAAACACACTAGAATCACAATTAGAACAACACCAGCAACACACACTCCGCGGTGCACTCCTTCGAACTAAACTTACTAACATATCAGAAGAAAGTCCCAATAGACAGCACCTTGCATTAGAGCAAAACATTCAACGCAACAGACAAATAGGAGCAATAACAGACATGCAAGGAAACACACAAACAGAGACAGTACATATACTAGAAACATTCCAACAGTACTACACTGACCTATATACAGCAGAACCCGCCAACACACAAACACAAAATAGATTCCTAAAATACACAAAAAAATTGTCAGACACAGATAAAGACACACTAGACACAGAGCTTACATTAGCAGACATAACACATGCACTCAATCAAATGCAAAAAGACAAAACACCAGGACCAGATGGACTCACAGTAGAATTCTATCAACACTTCTTTCCAATCCTAGGCAATTTCCTTCTAAAAGTCTACCAAGAAGCTTTTCATAAACAAGAACTCCCAAACACTTGCAACATGTCATATATAACACTCATACCTAAAGACAACACAGACAAACCACAGCTTAAAAACTATAGACCCATCTCCTTATTAAACACAGACTACAAAATTCTAGCAAAATCACTTGCAAACAAAATTAAAAACTTCATGCCATCACTCATTCACCCAGACCAACAGTGCAGTATTCAACACAGAAACATACACCAACATACACACTTCATTAGGGATTTCATTACATACACCCACCAGAAAGACTGTCAATCCTCTCTCTTATCTTTAGACCAGGAGAAGGCCTTTGACAGAATCTCACACTCATACTTACACAAAACACTAGCACACTGCAACATAGGACAGTACTATAGACAGTGGATAGAAATATTGTATAAAAATCCTGAAAGTAAGGTACTGGTGAATCATTCACTCACTGGCAGTTTCAGAATCAATAGATCTGTCAGACAAGGGTGTCCACTATCACCAGTCCTATATGTACTCACACTAGAACCACTCTTAGAAGCAATTAGACAGGACACTAACATTAAAGGTACATTTATACAAGGGTCTGGAAAGCGGAAATTAATTGCTTATGCAGATGACACCGCTTTCTTCCCTACAACCAACACTTCCATAACGAACATACTTCACACCTTCAGACAGTTTGGTGAAGGAAGTGGGGCCAAAATAAACATACAGAAGTCTAAAATAATGGGTCTGGGGAAGTGGAAGAATAAAGCAGATTTCCCCCCGGATCTAGCAGTCACAGATAACATGAAGATTTATGGGATCACTTTTCCATCCAATCCCAGAAAAACACACACAGGAACATGGCAATCACTGACAAAACAAATTATAGACATACTACATAGGTTCAAATACAAGACATCAACAATTTTTATACGAAGCACTATTGTAAACACCTTCATCTTTCCTAAAATACTATATTTAGCCACAGTGTTAGACCCATCAAAACAAACAATCACAGACATAAACAAACACATCAGAAAATTCATCTTTAAACACACAATCCACAATATAAAGCACAAGACTTTAATACAAGAGAAGACTAGAGGGGGATTTTCACTACAGGACCTCAACACAAAAATACAAGCATTAAGAATCAACCACATAGGACGCATCATCAATCATCCATATCAACACTCGCTCGCATTATACTATATTGCAATTAGATTACACAGAATTAAGAAAATAGACAAAACAACACCGCACTATTACGGCACACTACCGCACTTCTACAGAACATGTATGCAAGCAATTCAAGGTAATGAACACTTAATACAACAGACAACCAAGCAGATATACAAATATTTAGTACAACAACAAGCCCCACCACTACACCTGAGAATCAAAAGAGGATACAAATATCACACGAAAGACTACAGTTGCACCTTCACTAACTTACACAACAAACATATCAGATCAAAATCCAAAGAAATAACATACAGGCTAATTTATAATATGACCCCGACAACAGAGAGAGCCGCACAAACATCCAAGCAAATAGCCCCATGCAAATTATGTAGACAAAATACTCAGGAAACAGAGGATCATCTCTTCTATGAATGCCCAGCAATCACAGCCACTAAGATTGCACTGCAACAATTAATAGAAACACACACAAACAAGAAAACTGACGCTTATAAGGCCATTTTTTAAAAATACAATACCCACAGCCACAAAAGACAAACACACTAAACATCTTGTTGCACTGGCGGAGTATAGAAACGTAATATGGTCGAGTAGAAACTCGGCCACACACAATCACCAAACAATACAACCACACACACTAGCAAAGATTTTTCAACAAAAAATCGCCCAGCTATTCGCAGATTAATAAACAAGAGCCACCCCCATCAAGTTTCACACTACATAACATACATGTTCAAACACACACTCTCACAGTATATTTCTATACTCCGCAATTGTACCACTAAGCCCAATCATTGAGGAACAAAGCGCCAAATAACTGAATAAATGTCCCTTCTTTGTTACTGAGTCCTGGAGCCCAACCTAGACAGAACAATGGGACGGTGGCCTTTGTGAGTCAGTAGTCTTGTCGACCGAATTTTGACCTCGGTCTGAACAGCTCAGGTAAACTCTTTAGTGAACCTAATAAATTCCATTCTCTTTACTCTCTCTCTCTCTCTCTCTCTCTCTCTCTCTCTCTCTCTCTCTCTCTCTCTCTCTCTCTCTCTCTCTCTCTCTCTCTCCCCCCCAAACATCTCTCTACGCTGTATTCGCAATGTAAAAGCCTGTTTTTGTACATAATAAATGGGATATTTATGTATACGCTGAATTCGCAAATGGACAACTTAACAAATTCCAATCTGTTTACGCGCTCTCTCTCTTTATCCCTCCCCCTCCTCTCCCCCTCCCCAGCTCCCTCTCTCTCCCTCCCTCCGTGTTGACCGCGTTCCTGGTCTCAACCCACCCCACCACAAGCAAATCCTGGGCACTTGCGATTAAGTCGAGGGCTGTCATTCAGCAATAATATTGAATCCACTTACAGGAAACTAAGCTTGCATGAGACTGCCTGCAGTGTAAAACGTGGGGCGGCTTTTGCCGTTTCGACCTTGACACCAACATTTCCTTTAATGTATATATTGTCGGTGTGGAAGAGAACGCGTGATGTGTGTTGAAGGTTTATAAGCGTGTGAGAATGATGGGTTTAGAATGAACGAGGGGAAGGAATCATCACCACATCATAGTCGTTGTTGTCTCCGTCATTATCATCACCATTATCATCACCATTACCATCACCATTATCATCATCATTATCATCACCATTATCATCACTATTACCATCAATCACGTTAGAATGGGATGACTGAAAGCGTACGTCATTATCATAACTGTATATGTATGGTTTTGTTTCATTAACGCATATGACATAACACTAACAAACGGCAACGCTCTGTAATATACACAAACAAAGAAACACGCATTGCACCTTGTAAATATACATTGTTTTGTATAAAATAAACGTATAAAAAAATCAACAAAAAAAAAAAACAATCAAAAAAAAAAAAAAAAAAAAAAAATTGATATCATCATTATTATTTAACAACTTAATCTCCCTTGTGCCCCCTTTGCTTATGTTTAGTTGCCTTTGGTACTACCCCCGCCAGTGTGGTTCAAACACTTCATCCTGCCTGTACCATCAGTAAGAGTGGTCATGAGGGTATTGGTGAAGTGAGACAAATTGGTGGGTGGTGGCAAAGTAAACAAAAATGTAAAGTTTTCCCTCTCTCTTTGTCACCCCCTTTGAATCATGTGAGTGAGTGTTGAACAAATGAATACAAAATCACATATGGTTACCAAACCAATGATACTGTAAAAAATTTTTAAAATACAAATGCTTGGGGAAATGAGGACAAAAATCAACTTCCCTTTACTCCAATTATTATTAAAAACTGCAGTGTGCCTTTGTATGTACCTGCTATGCTATGTGAACACCATTCCAAAGAAAATCATCCTAGCAAATGGAATCACAATTTTGTAAAAAGGTTATCATTTTCAAACTATTATTACCAATGCTGGTTTTTATACTGGCTGTTATTACCCTCCAGCAGCTGCTGGAGCATTGCACCAGTAATGACCTATGTATTACAAACTCTTTTTTTAAAACAAAAGAGATGCAAAAGGTGACATGGAAACATCCAAGATCCGGCCATTGGCACCAGCTGGACTTCATCATCACACGGAGACAACATCTGAACCATATATCATTGACTCGTAGTTACCACAGTGCTGACTGTGATACAGATCATTCTTTGGTTGTTGCAAGAGTTAGACTGAGACCAAAGAGAATCTACACAGCTAAACACAAATCTAGCCCCAGGATTAATAATATTAACACTCATGATCCTGAAAAGTGCTTTAAGTTTCAACAGCAACTTGAAGACGCTTTCACTGATACACCAGAAAATTGTACAGTAAATGAAAAGTGGGGTCAAATTAAGGAAACTCTTTATAAAACTGCCGTAGGGGTTTACGGCACTATGGATCATAAGAGGCAGGACTGGTTTGCGGCCAACAGCGAGACTCTGCAGCCCTTGATTGATAAGAAGAAGAAAGCTCTCTTAAGAAACAAGGAAAGTGATATATAAAATGATTATTGGATCAAGTTATGTGAGTCCATTCAAATCGCAAGTGATAAGGGAGACATAAGAAGCATGTATGAAGGAATAAAGAAAGCCTGTGGTCCAGTGATCAAAAGAAGTGCACCGCTGAAAACCTTGACTGGAGAAGTCATCACTGATAAGAAACAGCAGATGGACAGATGGGTAGAGCACTATTTGGAGCTTTACTCAAGTGAGATCAAACTAGCGGATGATGCCCTTAACGCCATAGAGGCTCTACCATCTCTTGACCACCTGGACACACTTCCCACCATAACAGAAGTTAAGTGTGCTATAAATGAACTTGCATCTGGCAAGGCTCCAGGTAAGGATGGGATTCCAATAGAGGCTATCAGGAGTGGGCAAGACACACTCACTCTACAGATCCACCAGCTAATAGAGCTATGCTGGCGTGAAGGACAAGTCCCACAGGATTTCAAAGATTCAAACATCATAACGCTGTACAAGAACAAGGGTGATCGGAGCGACTGTAACAACTATAGGGGTATATCACTTCTGTGTATTGTTGGAAAAGTATTTGCCAGAATTGTTCTGCGCAGACTTCAAGTCCTGGGAGATCAAGTCTACCCCGAATCACAGTGTGGCTTTCGACAGAACCGGTCTACCACTGATATGATATTCTCATTGCGACAAATGCAAGAAAATGCCGTGAACAGAATCAACCACTGTTTATTGCCTTCATCGACCTCACAAAGGCATTTGATTTTGTCAGTCGTGAGGGTCTGTTCAAGGCACTAAAGAAGATTGGCTGCCCACCAACTCTTCTGTCCATTGTGGAATCGTTCCACACAGGCATGAAGGGTATAATCAAGTTTGATGGTGCAACTTCTGAAGAATTTGAAATCAAGAGTGGAGTTAAGCAACGTTGTGTACTAGCTCCCACCCTCTTTGGAATATACTTTTCACTTCTACTGAAATATGCATTTCGTGATCAGGATGGTGGTATAT
>JACEFZ010008388.1:0-18528 GCA_014155875.1 Cepaea nemoralis
TATATTATCAAGCAAACCATCGTGTACATTTCATTTTGTGTGATACAGCCATCAATGTCACCATTCTTCATATTCAGTAAATAGATTAGCTAATGAACTGAAGCCTAGAACGAAGTTATACCAAACTAGTCAGAAAGTGAACACAAGACGACATCGACTGTCATACGACGAATCATCTTACGAATCATGACAATCATTCAGACTATCATACCATTCACTCATTAATATCATTTATCATTATCTATCACATTTTTCCATTCATCAGCCGCATGAAAGATAAACATGTATTTACAACATATGCATGTGTCTAAATTTTTGATGCTCTACTAAACCGAAGTATCCATTGTGTTCTCAAGTCAATCATTTTGTGAGTGTGGAAGACAGCGGTGGAACATCCCAAGAACCGTATTTTCCAAAGAATCAGATGAGTATATTTTCAGAATATTTTGGTATGCTCTAAATTAATCATGCATCTTCTTTTTCAGTAAAGATGTATATTTACTAACACATAATCACAAACCATTGTGTAAATATTACTGTGATATCATTTTGAACGAACATTAAGCCACATAATGGCGTCACTAAGTGATTGTATCCAGGCAGGTAAAGAAATGGGCCACACTGGAGAGAAGTTAGAGAAGTGGGCGGATCAAAAGTATAAAGAAGAAATAGCTCGAATGGAAAAGAAGGCTGCTCTAGAGAGAGAGACGAAAGAGCATTAGAAAGGCAGCATCAAAAAGAAATGAAAGAGGTCGAGGAAGCTACCAAACAGAAACAGTTAGACTTAGATCATGCCAACAAACAAGCAGAAAAAGTTACCAAACCTAAACAGTTAGAATTAGATCATGTCACCAAACAAAAGCAGATACAAGTAGACTCAGAAACTAAATTAAAGATGAAGGAAATGGAGGTAGATTCAAACATACAGATAGCCTCTAGCAAACAAAAGAGCTAAGAAGAACAGAACAAATTTAGTAAGTATAAAGGCCTTATCAAACCATACAGTGTAGGGGATTCAATTAGTGCATGGACTGAGAATATAGAATTCCAACTAAAGACTCAGAAAATACCTTTGAATGACTGGGCAATGATCTACATGAGAAACCTCAGTGGGGAGCCGTTAAAAGTAATAGAATCCATACCTACAGAGCTAAGGAACAATTATCAGTACATTCATGATAGGATAATGCAACACTTTCTTTTAGACGCCACTGGGTACCAAATTTAGTTCTCCCAAATTAAGCCAAAAGCAACTGAAACCTTCTTAGACTACATCTCTAACGTGCAGAGCACATTTAAAAAGTGGACTAGGGCGCCGAAAGTGGGTAACAACTATAAAAAATTAGAAGATCGTATGGTAATGGACAAGGTGATATCTACCGTTCCTACCCCTTTTGCGAAGTTTCTCCAACAGTCAGATATTGAATCCATTCAGCAATTAGAAAAACGGGGGTCAGCATATTTTTCATCTAATCGAGACATATTTAAATCTACAACACATGATACAGAAATCACTGCTTTTGCAAACAAAGTACCTGATAGATCTTACAATCAGAAAGATTACCGTAAGAAGGACAAACCATATCAGAAGCCACCTTGATGTGGATATTGTAGTCTTTTTCATCCTAGCGACTCTATGTGTGATAAAAACTCCGCATATCCGTCACACTTAGAAGCAGTGTTAAAGAAGCAAGAAAGCAGAAGAACGTCATTTAAACGTGCTGTTAAATGTTACTTTTGTTCCAGCTAAGGCCACTATAGTAGTAAGTGTCTTGGTAGACAACGAATGAAGGCAAATAATGCAGCACTCATCGATACGTCATCAGACGATGATAGTGACATTGATTCGGAACTTGTGAATGTGTTGCCAACGAGTGAATGTGAGAGTGTAGCAGTGGTAACAGGCATATTAGACTTTAGGAAATGTGATATATGCCACCAGTTTCATGCGGATGGTAAATTGAAATGTGGGCACGTAATAACATGTTCCAATGAAGATGCTAACGCAGCTAGTGCCTCAAGAGGTAAACTTAAGTTCTACGATGCACTGGTCAATGATCAACCATGCCAATGTTTAATTGATAGCAGAAGCACTCTACTGGGTTTAAGGAAAGAACTTGCTAGACCAGAAGATTACACGGGTGAATTTGTCAAATGCCGTACTTTCTCTGGAACCATTGAGAAATACCCACTGGCAAAAGCACATATCAACACCCCGTTCCTTACCGGCACATTTACTTGCGCAATCCTGCAAGATCCATGCACGGATCTCATTTTAGGATGCCTAGAGTAATTGAAACAATGTACAGACGACGACATAAGAGCCTGGAAACATCCACACATGGTTAACGCTGTAACAAGGTCAGATACACAAACAAACGATACTGACTTACAAAATGAAATGCTACAGCTATTAACACCAAGTGGTGCCAATACCAACACTACACGACAGAAATTTATCGAGGCACAAAGCACCGACCAAACTATCGCACCTTATTTTAAATTGTTAGGTGAGCGAGCGAAAGTGACTAAAAATGCATCTTGGTATTTTAGAAAACATAACGGAATTCTCATGCGTTATTACACAAATAATAACCATGAAATTCAGCAGACGGTGTTACCTGTAACATACCGACAAAATGTGCTAAACATCGCACATGAGTCACCGTTTGCTGGACATTTGGCCTATGATAAAACGCGAGCCAGAATTTTGTCACACTTTTACTGGCCTAAATTCTGTTCTGACATAAAAATTTTCTGTCGTTCGTGTACTATTTGTCAACATCTTGTACGAACGGGAAAGCATTGACGGCCGAAGTTCAACGGTCATTATTAGCATCTAGACTATACGAGTCTGTAACGGTCGATATTGCTTGACCCCTGAAGCAGGTGTCGAGCAAAGGAAACCGCGACTATGCAAATAAGGGTGCTAAAACTATACACCTTGAACCAAATCAGAAGGTTTTGCTTCAACTACCTGATAAACGTAATTTGTTACTAACATCGTGGCAAGGGCCATTCAACGTTGAACGTAAAATATCAGATGTCGATTATGAAATATCGATAAAAGGAAAATTAAAGATATTTCATATGAACATGCTGAAGCCATACTTTTCACGACAAGACCAACAGACAGAAGAACAAGATGCACCAACACCAAGTAATCGGACGACAGACGTACACAACACAACTTCACTAAGTAGGGTGACACACGACAGCGACAACGCAAACACACTTAGCCAGGTAACAGCACACGCAGCTAGTACCACAACAGTACTGAACGAGACATACGAAGACGAGATGGAATTACCAGTCCCTACTGTAGACACGACTGGAACCATTTACAGCATAGAGAAAAAAAACCAAACTTACAGATGACATATGTATTCATACGGAAGACTGGACATCGCACCTACTGAAACTACAACAAGTCTTCGACAGGTTGCGAGTATTTGGGCTTACAGTCAAGCCTACCAAAGTAGAGTTAGGCATGGAACAAAGTGACTTCCTAAGTCATACCATCTGCAGGGGCCAATTAAGAACAGATGACAGAATCGTCACCAAGATTCTGAATTTGACAATGCCAATGACCAAGAAACAGGTCCGAAGTTTACTGGGTCTGGTAAACTACTATAGTAAATTTATTCCAAATCTGGCGGAAATCACCAGTATTTTTTCTAACATCTTAAAACCTTCGGCTAAATTATCTGTACAAGATGCAGGATTAATTAGCGCGTTATCAAAACTGAAATATCTATTTAGCGTCCCACCTATCCTGCATTTGCCTAATCCAAAACTTACCTATTTTTTACGTACAGATGCGAGTGCCATCTCCATATCTGGGATACTAGGACAGTTCTACGAAGGGAAGTTCCACCCAGTAATGTACGTGAGTCTGAAAATTAGCCCTGCTGAATCCAGATACTCAGCATCAGAATTGGAGGGCCTCAGCTTAATCTATTGTGTTAAGAAATTTCATAGATTTTTGGCAGGAGCACAGTTTGTGATCGAAACCGACAATTCTCCGTTGTCTGTGATGCAGTCTGGCATTCCCCATAATAACAGAGTCTACAGGTGGGCTTTGATTCTGCAGAACTATACATTTACTATCCAGCACTTAAAGGGAAGATTGAACACTCTGGCAGACACTTTAAGTCGACCGTCAACCATTGAAATACCTGATTTACAGGAAAAGATCGACCAGAGATCACCAGAAACAGTGACACTGTAAATGTTAAATAAATCAGTGACGTATGTGGTGATTAAGATACACTGTAAGTGCGTTATCATCGCCAAACATGTAAACTGTGTGAAAGTACCAGTGCCATGAAGAGTGAAACGAACAGACGCAGAAGTAACATTGGTGACACACACATAAGCTATATTAACGTTGAAGTGTTAGCTGTGAACTTACATAAGTTAGTAGGGAACTATATTTAAACACTATCCATGAAGGAGAGCATAAAAGACTTTGTCGAAATGAACTATGTTATAAGAATAGTCTACAAAGAACATTGCTCCATCTTCACACCTGAAAGGAGGTCTTCAGTTAGTGTAATTAGATATAGAAATGTAACTGTGATATATATATATATATATATATATAATATATATTATATATATAGATATATATATATATATTATATATATATATATATATATATATATATATATATATATATATAATTATTATTATTATTATTATTTTATTAACAGTACACATAACTTCAATTTTCTATGAATAATTGAATTGCAAAATGTTCAAATGCATATATAACTTTATTTATGTCATGTGGTAGTTAGAAATCACCATCACTTATTTAATAACCCATTTAATGTAACACCAATGATAGAAATACAATTGTTAGATATTACATTAGTTTATCACCGCATAATCAGAATCATTTATAAATTCATTATCTAAAATATCATTTCTAAACTAACTCAACCATTTAGGAATTAACATCATTTCATTTACCAATAACACTTTAAGGTAGTTAACTCAATTCTCTTAAATGAAATTAAGTAGTTAGATTATTTCCCTTGGGATAATTTAGAACAGCACACCAAATTATGTTAGTTACTATTACAGGATCGGTGACAAACCATCCCCACAACCGTTACTCTGGTTTCTCTTCACAAACGAACAAATCTTTCGCCTTTTACTAAAGATTTAGATTTTTCATTGTGGTGATATTTCCGGAATTTCATCAACATCAGACATGGCACCTTTTGACAACATGGAATCTGTGGACATCGACCGTTTTCTCGAGGGGACACCGCTTCATAAAAAAGGTACGTTTACAAAGGCCTGCATGGCAAAAATATAAAACTGCCGACGGAGGGACTCGAGGTGTCGATTGAACACTTTGAAAAGGAACGAGAACGTGTGACGATTCATTGGCTCCCCAACACGATTCCTCCAGAGGGAGTCAAGTTCATCGTAAAACAGACAATTGGGGACGAAAATGCGGAAGTATTCCGCATTAAGTACGGAGGCGGAAAATGGGGAGTCCTGTGCACCCCGAAAAAAACCAATACCTCATTACGCCAAGATTACAGCTCCTGGGAAAATCACAGGAGACCACCGTATTATGTTCACAATAGTGGGTCGTCGCACCGAATGCCCTACATGTGGCCTGGACTCACACTGGGCCAACAAATGCCCGAGCCGGAGGCAAAAGAAAGACAATATAAATATCACACAACCAACTGAAAGATCACAAGAAGATTTCCCCTCACTCGGGGGGAAAACCTCAAACAATTTCGAACAACAAAAAACAAGATGTCGCCGAGACAGCCGGCCAAAAGGAAGCTACGAGGCCAGACGAGGATTCAAAATCAGCGACAAAAACAACACAAGAAGACGAAGACGACGGTTTTCAAGTCGTCAGCCACGGCCGAAAAAGACAATGGGGAGACAGAAGTAACTCGTCACCCAGCAAAGACTTGAAAGAAGAGGAGGAAGGGAACGTCCCCTTCCAACCAAACAAGAAATCCCCAAAAATACAAGACAAACAGAGCGAAAACAGCGATGCGGAAGGGCCACTTTTCATCAACACAGATTCTGAAACCGATGATGGAGACCAAGAGGAGGACGACAACAACGAAGGAAACACCACAGAGGGAGATAAAACCCAAAACTAAAGACAAGACAGACAAAGGTACTAACTCTTAAACTACACATTAATTAGTTGTTTTTTAAAATTATTTATAAATGGCTGACAATTTATGTTTAATTAGTTTAAATATCCGTGGGATGAGAATGAAATTAAAACAAATAGTCACACTCATACACAAACACAAGCCAGATTTTCTTTTTTTTTACAAGAAACTAACATCAAAACAGACTTTGAAGCAGCAGAATTAGTGACATGGCTAGGTTTAAGAAACTCGTGTTTCAGTTTGGCGAAACATAACGTAGGGTCAGGGACAGCCATTCTCCAAATTTCCGACACGTGGACTATTTTTAAAACACACACAGACGCACATGGTAGAATTTCCACAGTTCAAGTTAAAAACGACACACACTCATTTGTCATTGTGAACATACACGCACCACCTAACTACAATTATCAACCTCTATTTTATGACAATTTAGACGACTTACTAACACAGACATACAGGGGACAAAATATTGTTCTTGTCGGTGATTACAATTGTGTTCTTGAAGCTTTAGACGTGGTAGGTGGGGAGGTGAGAACACAGCTGAGGAGAGCCGGCAGGGACAGCTTACATCAACTTGACACACTACGAAATATCATCGATACACACAACCTCACAGACGCATTCAGGCATACACACACCGACAGTAGAGAAACGACATACACAAACAAAACACACAACAGATCATCTAGATTAGACCGGATTTACACACCCGCAACACATCACATCATACAAACCAAACACCTACGGGAAACATTAGATTACACAGACCACAAAGCAATACTAGTACACATCAGCACAAACAGCACAAACACGCAGCCAAACAAAAGGTCACCTCACTGGAAGTTCAATAATTTATTATTGGAACACTCAGAATATGTAAAATATATGACACAGCTCATACACACGTACACAGACAATATACAGACTGAGAAAATCACACAATACTGGGACTTATTGAAAAACACCATACGAAGCAGAACACAACATCTAGCAACCATGATCCACAAAGACAGGAGCGCATCATACAGACAGCCATACGACTAACAAAACAAACAGACAGAGATGCACATCACTTACACACATTAGAAGCACAACTAGAAGAACACCAACAACACAGATATCTGGGTGCTCTTCTCAGAACAAAACTGAACACAATTACACAAGAGTCAGCTACGAGGCAATATTTGGCAATAGAACAGACTGTACAACGTAACAGACAAATGAGCAAAATATCAGACATGCAAGGAAACATGCAGACAGGAACACCACACATAGAGACTGCTTTCCAACAACACTACACACAACTATTCACAGCAGAGACAGTCGACACACAGATACAAGACAACTTCTTACAGTACACAAAGAAATTATCTGACACAGATAAAGACACACTGGACACAGAACTGACACTGACAGACATAACACAGGCACTAAGCACAATAAACAAAGACAAAACTCCAGGACCAGACGGTTTGACAGTAGAATTCTACCAACACTTCTTCCCTATTCTAGGCAATCTTCTCCTCAAAGTCTATCAGGAAGCCTTTGACACAAAAAATCTCCCGGACAGCTGCAACATGTCTTACATTACACTCATATGCAAAGATAAAACTGACAAAACACAACTGAAGAACTACAGACCAGTTTCCTTACTCAACACAGACTACAAGATACTCGCCAAATCACTCACCAACAAACTTAAACCTTTCATGCCAACACTAATACACCCAGACCAACAGTGCAGTGTCAAAGATATAAATATACACAACCACACACACCTCATTAGAGACATAATCAACTACACACATGGGGAAGACTGTCCATCCTCCATCTTATCCTTGGATCAAGAGAAGGCCTTCGACAGAATTTCCCACACATACCTGCATAGGACACTGGAACTTTGTAACATAGGAGAATATTACAGGCAGTGGATACAGATCTTGTATAAAAATCCTGAGAGCAGAGTGTTGGTGAACCATTCACTGACAACTAGCTTCAGGCTCACGAGATCTGTAAGACAGGGATGTCCCTTATCACCACTCCTGTATGTGCTCACCCTAGAACCTTTATTAGAGAAGATAAGGCAAGACACTAGTAAAGGAACCTTCCTGCATGGGATAGGAGAGCAGAAGCTCATCGCCTATGCAGATGACACTGCCTTCTTTCCCACCAGCAACACATCGATAAGGAATATACTCCACACCGTTACCCATTTTGGAAAAGGCAGTGAAGCCAAAATTAATGTACAGAAATCACAGATAATGGGTCTGGGAAAGTGGAAACAAAAGGCTGATTTCCCTCCAGATCTGAAACACATAGACACCATGAAGCTGTATGGGATCACATTTCCATGTGATCCCACAGAAACACACTGACAGACATGGCACGCACTGACCGAACAGATCACAGACATGTTACACAGGTATAGGTACAAGACATCCACAATATTTGGTAGAAGCACAATAGTCAACACATACATATTACCCAAAATAATATATTTAGCGACAGTACTGGACCCTCCCAAACAGACCGTCACAAACATAAACAAATCAGACGCTTCATCTTCACCAACACAATACACAGCATTCAACACAAAACTCTCATACAAGACAAGAAACAAGGAGGAATTGCACTACAGGACATCCAGACCAAAATACTGTCACTTAGGATCAGTCACATAGGTAAAATCATCAGACACCCAGAACAGAACAGACTAGCACTATACTACATAGGCCACAACATCAAACATCTCACACCTCTTAACAATGCAACTGCACACTACCAGGGAAGACTGCCAACATTCTATCAGACATGCATACAGGCAATAAAAGGACATGAACAGTTAATACCGCAAACAACACACACAATATACAAACATTTAGTTAGAGAACAAGCACCATCACTAAGACTTAGGATTAAAATAGGACACAAATACTTCATGACTGACTTCACATGCACCTTTTCAAACCTACACAACAAACACATAACTCCAAAAGCTAAGGAAATCACATATAGACTGTTATACAGTATGACCCCCACAACACAGGTAGAAGCATACATATCCAAACAATGTCAATTATGTAGGAACAACACACAAGAGACAGAGGAACACATTTATTATACATGTCCAACAATTACTACCACACACGCAACACTCAAACACCTCATACAAACGCACACAGGCAAACAAACTGACATATATAAAGCAACTAGCTGATCCGGCCCGGCTTCGCCCAGGCTCTGAAGGGGATCTATCTATCTATCAGTCTGTCTGTCTGCTTGTTTGTCTGTCTGACCCGGCCCGGCTTCACCCAGTCCCTGGTGGGGAGCATCTCATTTAATTCATATAAGTAGTCATATAAGCTCTCCCGTTCCCGACTGTCTGTCTGTCTATCTGTCTGTCTGACCCGGCCTGGCTTCACCCAGTCCCTGGTGGGGAGCATCTCATTTAATTCATATACGTAGTCATATAAGCTCTCCCGTTCCCGACTGTCTGTCTGTCTATCTGTCTGTCTGACCCGGCCCGGCTTCACCCAGTCCCTGGTGATGAGCATGTCATTTAATTCATATAAGTAGTCAAATAAGCTTCCGTTCCCGACTATCTGTCTGTCTGTCTATCTATCTGACCCGGCGTGGTTTCGCCCAGCTCCTGGTGCACAGTAACTTAAAAGAATGTCTTTCCACACACCATTCATTATTGTTAATGAAAACTGTTTTTAATCACCGACATGACAGTTGATAAGTTCTTTAAGCAGAAAAAGATGGGTTACAATGTTATGCATTATGCATTATTTTTATGAAAGCTTTGAAAATGCCTTAAAGATTATATCATTATTTATTATAACTCATATGCCTGAAAATAACTATAGACAAAGAGTTTAACAATAGTGCAAGTAAGTCCAACAATATGACTATAAAGTATAAAGAAATGTTATTAAAAGTTATGCCCCTTGAAATAACTTTTCTAGAGTGAAGTCCCCCTGCTATATAGTAATTATATAATGAAAAATGAAAAAGTAAATGTTATTAAATAAGTAGAAGATTTTACACTAAGAAACTATTACAGTCGGTTGCACAGGAATGAAAGGAAGACGTGTAGAAAATTTCATCTCAATCGGATGTACCGTTATCGAACGCATCCAATACATAGCTGACCACAAAGTCACATACACTCTGTTTTATAGATATAGATTTTTCGCAATACTATACCAAAGACAGCTAAGGACATACATACAAAACTACTTGTAGCACTTTCATACTACAGACAACTTATATGGACCTGCAGAAATTTTGCCAGATACAAACACCACACATAATATAACACAGACTTAATCTCCTTTATGTACACACACAAAATATCACAACTATTTCCAGAGTAAATCATATGTATTCTTCCTTATTGTATTACAAATTTGGTATACATGAGTGCGAGAAAGAAAGAAGAACCCTGAGTGAATGGTGAGTGAATGATTAAAAGGATCACATATGGTCAAAAGACCAATGGAAAATCCCTTATGTAAAGAATAGTGGAAGTATAAATGCTTGTATTATTTTGTTTCAAAATGATGGTTTCAACCCTTATAGATAAGGGGAAAAAGAAAACAGGAGAAAAGAAAATCGATTCCTCCCATTTGCAATTACTATTAATGGAATGTTTGCTTTAAATGCACTTGTGGTGCTATACTACCACCACTACTAAGATTATCACTTTAGTAAAGAGAACCACATATCTATCATACCATTATTATTATTACTATTATTATTATTATTATTATTATTATTATTATTATTATTATTATTATTATTATTATTTATTATTTTTACTATTATTATTATCATTATTATTATTACTATCTTTATCTTACCCTTATTATCTTTAGTATCATTAATTTTATAAGTATTAATGATATCATCAGTATTAATTTACAACTTCATCTCCCATGTCCCCCCCCCCTTTTTGCTTAAGGTGTGTTGCTTTTGCTACTACCCCCACTAGTTGTTTCAAACATTTGTCCTGCCTGTACCATCATTAGAGTGGTCATGAGGGCATTGGTGGAGTGAAACCAATTGGTGGGAGGGTAGCGAGGGAAACAAAATGTAAAGACTTCCCCTTTTCCTTGTAGTCAATACTTACCTTATTATCCTTAGTATCATTAATTTTATAAGTATTACTGATATCATCATTAGTAATTTACAACTTCATCTCCCCTGTGCCCCCCCCCCCTTGCTTATGGTTTGTTGCTTTTGCTAATACCCCCACTGGTTGTTTCAAACATTTATCCTGCCTGCACCATCATTAGTGGTCATGAAAGGCATTGGTGGAGTGGAACCAATTGGTGGGAGTGTGGTGAGGGAAACAAAAATGTAAAGATTTCCCCTTTTCCTTGTGTTCAGTATTTACCTTATTATCCTTAGTATCATTAATTTTAAAAGTATTATTGATATCATCATTATTATTTTACAACTTCATCTCCCCTGTGCCCCCTTTGCTTATGGTTTGTTGCCCTTGCTGCTACCCCAACTGGTTGGTTCAAACATTTGTCCCGCCTGTACCATCATTAAAGGTGGTCATGAGGGCTTTGGTGGGGTGGAGCCAATTGGGGAGAGTGTAGCGAGGAAGACAAAAATGTAAAGATTTCCCCTTTTCCTTGTATTCAGTATTTACCTTATTATCCTTAGTATCATTAATGTCATAAGTATTAGTGATAACATCATTATTATTTTACAACTTCATCTCCCCTGGTGCCCCCCTTTGCATAAGGTTTTGTTGCCTTTGCTACCACCCCCACTGGTCGGTTCAAACATTTACCCTGCCTGTACCATCATTAAGAAGGGTCATGAGGGCATTGGTGGAGTAGAACCGATTGGTGGGAGTGTGGCAAAGTAAACAAAAATGTAAAGATTTCCTTTCTCTTTGTCACCCCCTTTGAATCATGTGAGTGAGTGTTGAATGAATGAATACAAAATCACATATGGTTACCAAACCAATGATACTGTAAAAAATTTTGTAAATACAAATGCTTGGGGAAATGAGGAAAAAAAACCAACTCCTTTTACTCCAACTATCATTAAAAACTGCAGTTTGCATTTGTAGGTACCTGCTATGCTATGTTAACACCATTCCAAAGAAAATCATCCTAGCAAATGGAATCACAATTTGTAAAAAGGTTATCATTTTCATAACTATTATTACCATTGCTGGTTTTTATATTGGCTGTTATTACCCTCAGTATGTCTCTTCTTGTCATTATTATTATTGTCATCATTAGTAATAAAACAAACACCCTTTTCCCATGTGCCCCCCTCCCCTCGCTCATGTTTGTTGTTGCCTTTGCTGATACCCACACCGGTTTGGTTCAAATAATTATCCTGCCTTTACCATCATTGCCCAGATAGTGGTGATGAAGGCATTGGTGGAGTGGAACAAATTGGTGAGAGGATGGCAAGGGAAACAAAAATGTAAAGATTTCCCCCTTTCCTTGTTTAACCCCCATTCACATGTAAATGTGTTCAAGGAATGGAATATGCTAATGGATAAATTTCCTATGTTGTAAACACAAAATATCACAGATATCTCCAGAGTAAACACAAGTACTCTTCTTTCTGATTTTAAAATTTAGTACACATGAGTGCGAAGAAGAAACAAGAAGATGTGAGTGAATAATGAATGAATGAATACAAAACCACATATGTTTACCAAACCAATGAGATTGTAAAAATGTGTGCAAATACAGATGTTTGTTTACTTTTTACAAAAAAATTAAAAAAAAAAAAAAATAAGAGGAAGGGAAAAAAATGAATGTACCCTTACAAATAAAAAACAAAAAAAACATAAGGAAGGAGAAAAAGATAACCAACTCCTTTTACTTCTACCATTTATTAAACATTGCATGTTGCAATTATATGTACCTGCTATGCTATGCTAACACCATTCCTAGGAAAATCATTCTAGCAAATGGAATCACAGTTTTGGAAAGTGGGATCATTATCATAACTATTATTATCTTTGCTGTTACTATCAGTACTGTTATCACCCTTAGTAGGTTAATGTTTGTCATCATTATTATTGATGTATTTGGTTTTATTTGCATTATTATTATATTTACCTTTATTAATATATAACCTCATCTCCCATGTGACCCCCCCCCCCCCCTCCCCTTGCTCATGGTTTGTTTGTTGCCTTTGCTGACACCCTCACCTTTTGGTTCCAAAAATTATCCTGCCTTTACAATCATTACCCATTAGTGTGGTGGGTCAAATGGGTGAGAGTGTGACAATGGAAACAAAAATGGAAAGGTTTATCCTTCTCCCTATCTACTCCCCTTCACATGTAAATATGCCCAATGAATAAAATATGCACACGTCACATACACGCCCACATGCAACGCTCCGTAAACACACCTACACAAATACTAAATACACAGAACGCATGTAACAACACAAACATTATAAATGCAACCACTACCCTTCCTGCCTTGTAAACCCCGATACTGTTTACACCTCCCATTCATACCATCTTGATACCGTTTGTTTGTTGATGCTGCTGCCGCCATCTCCGATCGGTTCAGACATTTATACTGCCAGTTTCATCATTACCGAGTGGTGGTGATGGAATTGGAGGTTTTAGAGCCGACAGGAGAGGGAGGCGGCAGGGGAAATAATATCGGTGCACTATCATCATGCTGTTGTTTCTGTAAGGTTTTACCATACAACAAATTCAATGCAGAAATGTTAAAATGTATAAAATATTTGTATTTTCTGCGCATATGTCACCTACACGCCCACATGCAACACTCTGTAAAAACACAAACAATACACGTTGCAACCATTTTAACACTCAATAAAAGTTAAACAAAAAAAAATTTACTAAAGATTTCCGTGGAGAGGAGCAATATATAATGAGTCTAAAGACTGACAGACTATTTTTCAGACCCTACGCCGTAGGGTATATTAGAATGAATGTTACGAATGGTTTAAAATGTCACATACTATCATCATATGTTATTCCGGCGAACGTGGGAATCTTGTATGTAAGTACTAAATAGTGCCGCTACCAGCCTTTTTCATGAGTTTGTAAGACATTAAATTTAACAAGTCATCCAAAAATTGACATGTGACAATGCTCCGTGGCAGACAATGACAATTTACAAATAAACGGCAACATCTTGAACATATACTATTCACACTAAATACACCATTCTGTTTACGAAGAAGGAAAGAGAGAAAATAGTCGGAAAACTAAAGGGAGAGAATCTAATCCATGTGGCATTGCATTCTATGTTTTCCCAAGAGAAATAACTCGCAATAGAGCATCAGAAACGTTTTTTTGTCCCTACTGATAAAGAACATTTAATATAGATAGACCTCTCATACGTTTTGTTTAACCTGTAGCAAAGCATTCATGAGCATCTGATGTTTGCGACAGATTTAATTGGCTGAATAATAAACTGTGTGAAAAACTATTACAGACCCATATCTCTACTCAACACAGACTATAAAATACTAACAAAAGCACTGACCCACAAACTGAGACCCTTTATGTCAACACTCATACACCCAGACCAACAATGCGGCGTACCACATAGAAACATTCACCAGCATACACATTTTATTAGAGACATCATCACATACACACAGGAGAAAGACTGTCAGGCCTCTCTTTTGTCCCTAGACCAGGAGAAAGCCTTTGACAGAATTTCCCACTCCTATCTACACAAGACATTAACACAATGCAATTTAGGCCAGTACTTTGGGAGGTGGATAGCGATCTTGTACCGGAATCCTGAGAGTAAGGTGTTGGTTAACCACACACTCACTGCAGGCCTCCGGCTCACAAGATCGGTGAGACAAGGATGTCCTCTGTCACCGCTCCTATATGTGCTGGTTTTAGAACCACTACTGGAAGCAATCAGACAAGACACCAACATCACAGGCACATTCATACCAGGCGGAGGAGAGCGGAAGTTGCTTGCATACGCAGACGACACCGCTTTCTTCCCCACCAACAAAACATCCGTTACAAATATACTTTACACCTTTACACAGTTTGGTAAGGGGAGTGGGGCAAAATTAAACATACAAAAATCACACATAATGGGTCTCGGTAAGTGGCGAAACAAAACAGACTTTCCTCCCGACTTAACAGCCACAGACAACATCAAACTATATAGGATAACATTTCCTAATAACTCCCGACAGATGCACGCACAAACATGGCAAAACCTCACAAAAAAATTATAGACATGCTGCACAGATACAGGTATAAGACATCCACAATATTTGGTAGGAGCATCATAGTTAACACTTTCGTCATTCCCAAAATAATATATTTAGTCACAGTGCTAGACCCTCCTAAACAGACAGTCACAGACATCAACAAACACATCAGACGTTTCATCTTTGGCAGCACAATCTATTCCATCAAACATAAGACACTCATACAGGACAAACGGAAAGGAGGAATAGCACTACAAGACATCGATACAAAAATACAAGCGCTTAGAATCCAACACATAGGACATATCCTCAATCAACCTGAACAGCACCCACTAGCACTCTATTACATAGAACTCAGACTGCAACACCTTAGAAGAATACAACTTAATTCACCACACCATTTCGGAACACTACCCGCTTTCTACAAGACATGCATACACGCACTTCAAGGACGCGAGCATTTACTACACCAGACAACAAACCAGATTTACAAATATCTAGTCAATCAACAAGCACCCCCACTACGACTCAGAATAAAAAAGGGACAAAAATACTACATACAAGACTACACATGTACTTTCATACTTTCACTAATCTCCACAATCCGCACATCAAACCCAAAGCCAGAGAAATTACGTACCGTTTAATCTTTAACATGTCACCTACTACTGAAAAACAAGCACGCAGGTCAAAACAAATAACACAATGTCAGCTCTGCAGACGGAACATACAGGAAACCGAAGATCACATTTATTACACTTGTCCAACAGTCCAAACCGCACTAGACACACTGAGACAACTCATTGAAACATTTACTAAAAAGAAAACAGATATGTATAAAGCAGTTTTTTTAAACACTTTACCCAAATCTACCAAAGACAACCACACGAAATTGCTGATTTCTCTAGCAGAATACAGGTACCTAGTATGGTCCTGTAGAAACGCCGCAATTTACAAATACAAAACGTACAATTCACGTTTAATACTGCATATGTTCCAAAACAAAATAACACAAATATTCACAAACACACAGACATAACGAAATAAAACCAGTTTATTTGTTTACTAAATTGAATATCCATAATATGTATGAATGTGGACATGCACGCATATATGTGTACATGCACACATATAGGTGCATGCTTGTATGGTAGAATGTGGAACATAGAATATGGATATACATGTTTTATCTCAGAGGGCTATCATATAATACCGACACCCGGTCGTTTTGACTAACAACAGTGCAGTTTGAACGGGAGCGTCCCAGACCAGTCACTGTTGCGGAAATTTTAGAACGTGTGTGCGCCTCGCGACGCGAGCCCTGTGTGCGGTTTATTTTGTAAATACTTTGGAACACTTCTCACTAGGTGGAAACAAGCATCGGAGAGCACAGATATTACACGCCTCTGGCCTAGGGAAACAACGGCTTTGTAGAAAACTGGCTGCGTGTCCTTTGTAAGACCCGGCCACCGGCTTTGTGTGTCTAGTGGCGGCTGGTCACTAGGCAATTTTGCGTTCAGCGGTTTGCTCTTTGCCTATTATTTTCAACAGGATTTCCCAGCACGAATACATAGTTGTAGAATACCAAGGCCAACATGTATGGTATTTGTATATGGGTAGCCAAGTATGGGTAATTCGTGTAGGTATCTAGGTAAATATAACTATTGCTTTGGTTGATACACAGGTAATTATATTAATATATGCACATGGAACCCCCATCCCCCCCCCCCCCCCATACACACAATTTAAATAGAATGAGACTGTAAAGTATATTGCCCTAGATCACTGAAATCCATGCACTATCATCTATACAAAGCAAGAGAATGTGGGTGTGTGTGTGTGTGTGTGTGTGTGTGTGTGTGTGTGTGTGTGTGTGTGTGTGTGTGTGTGTGTGTGTGTGTGTGTGTGTGTGTGATAGAGAAAGAGAGAGAGAGAGAGATGGACAGGGGTAACATGCATTCCACGTGTGGATATGGAAATGAAACGAGGAATGTGTGTTTACATGCACTATGCCATAAATGTCATATTATCATAACTGTATATGCATGTAATTGTTTTTAACGCATGTGACACATAACACTAACAAACGGCAACGCTCTGTAATATACACAAACAAAGAAACACGCATTACACCTTGTAAATATACATTGCTTTGTATGAAATAAACGTTGAGAAAAAAAAAAAAAAAAGGTGGTATTCCCACACACTAATAGTACACCCACGGACAACATAACACAAATTTGGGATTTACTAAAGAATACAATACGGTGTAGAACACAACAGTTAGCATCCATCATACATAAAGACAGACTACAACAAGAACATATCATACAGACAGCAATACAACTCACAAAACAGACTGACAGGAATGCACCACACCTAAACACACTAGAATCACAATTAGAACAACACCAGCAACACACACTCCGCGGTGCACTCCTTCGAACTAAACTTACTAACATATCAGAAGAAAGTCCCAATAGACAGCACCTTGCATTAGAGCAAAACATTCAACGCAACAGACAAATAGGAGCAATAACAGACATGCAAGGAAACACACAGAGACAGTACATATACTAGAAACATTCCAACAGTACTACACTGACCTATATACAGCAGAACCCGCCAACACACAAACACAAAATAGATTCCTAAAATACACAAAAAAATTGTCAGACACAGATAAAGACACACTAGACACAGAGCTTACATTAGCCGACATAACACATGCACTCAATCAAATGCAAAAAGACAAACACCAGGACCAGATGGACTCACAGTAGAATTCTACCAACACTTCTTTCCTATCCTAGGCAATTTCCTTCTAAAAGTCTACCAAGAAGCTTTTCATAAACAAGAACTCCCAAACACTTGCAACATGTCATATATAACACTCATACCTAAAGACAACACAGACAAAACACAGCTGAAAAACTATAGACCCATCTCCTTATTAAACACAGACTACAAAATTCTAGCAAAATCACTTGCAAACAAAATTAAAAACTTCATGCCATCACTCATCCACCCAGACCAACAGTGCAGTATTCAACACAGAAACATACACCAACATACACACTTCATTAGGGATTTCATTACATACACCCACCAGAAAGACTGTCAATACTCTCTTTCTTTGACCCG
>JACEFZ010008389.1:0-2500 GCA_014155875.1 Cepaea nemoralis
TTTTTTTTTGGGACCCCTTATTTGGCCATTCCCCCCCTTTAATTTTTTTTTAAAAATACCCAAAAACCATTTAATTCTTTGGTGTTCTATTAAGTCAGCAGTCGGTATTATCCCTACACAGTTTTTCTGTTTTACATGCATCTCAACTCACATGGTGTGATTGTACGCGTGTGTTTCTTGACTGTCCATGTCTGGCATTGGTGACCCATCGTTGGCAGGAATAAAGCGTCTATCAGCTTCTTTGTGTGTGCCTACAAGGACGCTTCTCCACGTCCTAAGGCGCGCTGGGCGTGCGGGGCCCGAACCATATTGTTTATAAGCACTTGGTCGGTGGTGTGGTCAGTGTCACGCCGGACGCCTTACTATCCAAGACATTTCTTGATAGCCATTTTAGTAAGGGTCCAGCTGGAGCCCAGCTCGATTAAAAAGATTCCAATTCGTCCCGATGCGATTTGAACCCATTACCACCACTCCAGCAGGCGAGTGTCTAGTAACTACGCCACCACAACTCTCGTATTCTTGCTGGTAGGGTTCAATTCGCATCCAACCGGATATTGACAATTAGTTAAAACACTCAGATCTACCCAGCCTAATAAAGATCTCAGGAGATCAAGGCGGCCGCACCACCCCCAGAGTGACGACTGGTCTATACAAAAACTGTCATTTACTGCCAATATAGTACCTTGAGGTGTATGGCAGAGGGGTCTTTGAGCCTGAGGAATTAAGGCGGCCTGGCTAGTGTAGTCGTCGCGAACTGTTCAGGTTAGGATTTTCTTTTTGCCATCGGCAGAAAAAAATCCCACACCTTACCGAGGGATCGAACCCGGGTCTCCCGAAGGAGAGTCCGGCTTTCTAGCCAGTCGGACAGCCGCTCGCCAGTGTTTTCTGCACGGATGATGCTTATACCATTTTGAGAATCAACCAAAGCGGTCTACTTCCAAATCGCTGGGATAAGCCTACGAGTGGTCATGTTTGCTTCACAGGTTTTGTTATTTCATTATCAAAAGACTCCCAGCCTTGGTGTAGTCCTCAAATACACAGTATCGGTCCCTTCACAAACTTCACTATGGTAACATAGTTTTCTTATTGGTTCTTCTTTGGAGCGGAGTGCGTCACACAAAGTTATGAATATCATGGGTCAGTGTGTTAGGTTTGCCTTCTCTAGACATATTCCATACAATAACAAGTAACATGGCTCTATCTATCCGTGTGAAGATTTGTCATTCATGAAAATTGTGCCAGGGCTGTGGCCTCACTGCCTAATCACCATAGGGATTCTGAATGTGCACGACTTGCACGAGGCACCTCCTGGTTTTCCCCGTTATCCGAGAAGGCTGATCCGATCTCACTACCAATAGATCAGGGGTCACGTGATTTCATCAGATACCAATGGGTCGCCTTACAACTTAAATCTAACCCTAGTTGTTGACCGTGTACAATAACCGCATCTACTAAATGTTGCAGATCCTGTTCGTTGTCTCCAATCAATACTATATCATCTGCCTATCTGATTTTATTGAAGTTATGTTCCCCAGTGACTTTACCTCTTACATTTTTTTAAGTTTCTCATATGTTTACTGCATAGGAAATAAAAATCTGGCGGCATCACACATCCCCGTCACACACATTTCTTAACAGGCTATTGACAACTTCATTATCAATAGTTATGGCAGCTTGTTGTTTCCAATATATGCTTATTTTTACAAGTCTTAGGTCTTTGCTATCAATGTGTAGATCTGCAAGTATCTCCATCGTGTTGACATGTCTTACTTTATTGAAAATATTATATTTGTGTAGTCATTAAAGTAAAGATGTTGATCTTTGTTTACTTATATACGAGTAAAACGCTTAATTAATTTCCTCAGCATATACACAACATTTACTGTACCCGTTCCTTCCATGGACCCACATTGTTCTTCTCTTATTTCAGATTGTATTTTCTCTCTAACAGTTTGCATGATGATTATTAGCCAAATCTTTGCATTGTGGCTCATTATGCTAATTGTTAGATGTTGATCGCATTCCAAGGCTTTTCACTAAACAGAACCAAGAGTTACTAAGGCATGCCTAGGCGTCTCATGTACACGTGGATAAAAGATAATTATGTAAATAAAAACACATGATAGATTCTGTAAAACTACGGTGGTAACATTGAAACACGCGACAATCTGTTTTGTGTATTTCAATTGAAGGGATTCAGTGTTCTATATCATGATGTGGTGAAACTGTTTCTGTAGTTGTGGTGTAGTGGTTAGTGTCCCCCTTGCCAAGACAGTGGTCGGGTTCAGTCCAGGAGTGGCAAGATTGGGTTTTCTATCAGCGGTGGGAAGAGTGATCGACGTCTCTATTTGTCGTTTGCCAAGAGAGGGAAGAACCTATTACCCTTTTTTTTTTGCTGTGTTTTCAGACCCATAGCATATTTCTGCTTCCGGTCTTTAAAAAAAAACCACTCGAAACCACAGATCGAAAATAGGTGCAATAAGGCAAATCAACTCATTGG
>JACEFZ010008389.1:7500-17895 GCA_014155875.1 Cepaea nemoralis
CTACCCATAAGCTCAGAGGGACGCGTGATTCCATCAGATAATAGAGTTTTCGGGACAATCTCCAGCCCTGCGCTGGGACCGAACCTGGTACCTTCTGAGCCTGAGGCGGACATCGTAACCTTTCAGCCACGGCGTCCACCCTCCCTTGCAACATCATGTAATGGGACATTTAGACACACTGGGTACATGGTGCTAAATCCATATTGGTATAAACCAGGCAGCTCTCCCTGGGTAATGTGGCCATGGCACACCGGTCAGCTTCGTTTCACAAGACACTTCCCGGTACCCAGTTTACACTATCGACCGTGGAGCCAAGATCACTTTTGGAAACCCGCCTCCACGCGGATTTTAACCCTTGACCTGCAGACAAGCGATAGCCACTAGCTACTACGCAAGCATGCCTCCCAGATGACGTAATATACCAGCTGTAAATAAGTTACGAATCATTCTTATATTGCTGGTGACACTATGTTAATTGTATTAATAAATCTCCCAATACATTAGTTTAGTTTAGTTTAGTCGACGGATCAACATCACGAGACACGGGTGTAGCTCATAAGTGCTCCGTTCTACTCCTAACTCAAGCCTGAGTCCGGAGAATCTCAGTTCAGTGCACGAACTCCGTAGCACCGACGAGGATCCTTAAATACTTTGGGTAGATTTTTAACTCGGAATTTTGCCCGGGCAGCGCCGTTAGGCTACTCTTTTTCGATGTCCAACTGCCAAGGGATTTTTTACGTGCGCAACAATACACACGGGCGTCCGATCTCACTACCTAGAGACCAGGAGAAATGTTGTTACTAGAAGTCCACGTGAAAAAATCCCGGTCCCCCACTGGGGCTTGAACCTGGGGCCTCCAGCACTCGATGCTGACACCATCGTTAGGTTTTGTGTAGACAGACACATAACACATCATTGTCAAATAAAGCAAATTTAAGAACTAAATATTTGCAATTTATTGCCCAACATATTTCGCTGTGTCTCATCAGGTGCATTAAACAATTTCGATGCAAATGCCAATTAATTCACATAGACACATTTTTATGCAGTTGTTCATGTAGTTGTATCCATGTATGTTTATAGTTTGTGTGCTTACAAACGCTTTATCCACAACTTGTTATTGTGTTCTAGTAAAGCTTCCTACTTCGTGGATTGCATTTACATATGCGGAACGAAAGAAAAAAAAATCTTAGAAAGTAGAATAACAGAATACATCCCTACATGGATTAGGAAGATCACGGTGGAAAATTCTGGCAAGCCGACTTACCATAGCAACCGCCAGATGAAGGCATTGTCTTCAATAATACATCATTGAATAGAATGCGGACATGTTGCAGGTAGACAAAGACAGTGAACTTTTCACCATCCATTATCATGATGTTCCATGCCATTAAGTGTGGAAGGTCTTGTTTCGCCATCTCACCCGATCATAGGAGAGGTGGATCAACTCTGGTTTGTGTCTCATCTTTATTTACCATTCTTACCAGTTGTCACCAAGTTTTCTAATTTATTTCTTCTCATAACGTACACCTCCAAAATGTTTCAGGGCAAATTGGTCTCCAAATTAACACCACAAAAACAAAGACTATTGATCTTACCAACAGTTCAGATGAGACCAAATTGAACAGCTACGTTCTTGAAAAAGTCAACAGCTTCACATACCTAGGAAGCAAAATGACATCCACAGGGGACTCAACACCAGAAATATCAACTAGAATCGCACTGGCATCTAGTGCCTTCAACAAACTGTCAAACATCTGGAAGTCAAAGACACTCAGCAAACACACAAAACTTAAAATCTTCAACTCTTGTGTGATTCCAGTGTTAACGTATGGATGTGAAAGTTGGAAATCAACGGTAGCTTTAGATAAAAACTAGACAATTTTGAGAACAAATGTCTTAGAAGACTTCTAAACATCCACTGGACAGACTTCAGAACCAATTCGCAAATAAGACAAGAGACTAAGCAAGATACAGTATCCAATTTCATAAGAAGACGCCGTTGGAACTACATCGGCCATGTACTCAGAATGGACAAGACAAGACTCCCCTACCATGCCCTCATATGGTCACCGGTAGGGAAAAGAAAACGGGGAAGACCAAGAGAGACCCTGCGTAGAACCATCATTAGAGAAGGCTCATTCAATGGCCAAGTAAATATCCAAGATCTACAACAGATAGCAGCGAACCGCCAGGCATGGAGAGACAGGACTTCTGCCCTATGCGCCGCCTTAGGCACAAGAGGAAAGACTAACTAACATAACGTACCCAAAAATCTTGACTTTTAAATATTGCTTTAATCAGTTTACGGCTTTAATTTGTGTCTTGTTGGATTTGCTCATTAGTGACAATAGTCTTTCTGTCTGTCCATGGTATTCTTTGCAATTTCATTAGAAATCACAGTTCTACTGTCAATCGATTTTTTAAAACAGCTTCTCTGTTCATTGTCCACGTTTTACATCCATTTAAAAGTACAGGTTCTTCTTCTTCTTCTGTGTTCATCCGGATTTTTTTTCCGGATGTGACTGCGTTGTGCCTGTTTACAGCAAAGCTGCGTTCTTGCGCCGTTAGGCCGACACATCCGACTTCTGCGGGCATTTGTTGACCGGGTTAACCTTCCCGGGGTACAGGTTCTGTGTAGCACAACTACGCTCTTTTTCTCGTTGCATTTGACATCCTTTTATTGGTTAGTGTGTTTACCATCTTGCAAAAGGCTATCTTCGCCATAGCAATTCTTGTTCTAATCTCTTCAAAGCGTGTGGATTAGCTTTCCCTATTACCAGTGTCCCTCGCCATTTGGCGGACACACTCCGACTTCAGAGGTACTTGTTATTTACGTCCGCATGTCTAAGAGCAGCTCTCCATGGACTATATTAGAAATCCACAACATTTGTAATACAATGGATCCCATCACCTTGAACTATACCTGAAAATGAAGGGGCTGACAGACTGGCAACAGAGGGCGGACTACGACCTAAGCCTGACATTGACATAAGCAAAGAGGTTAATAACGACAATTTATAGAACAAAATGCGAATCAGAGAATCCCGGCAACCAGGAAGATGACGTAATTTACAAACAAAGTGAACAAGTAGCAATCTCCGGACTCTGCACAGGACAAAACGCTGAAATACCACATGTTCGGTAAACAAAAGGAGAGAGGCACTGATAAATGTAGTTGTGGTACTGGTAAAATGACAACTAGACATTGGTTGCAAGTGTGTCCTACATATGCAGAACATAGGTCATTTTGGCTCACCTCACCTCCATTTGAGGACACACAAGCTCCAGTTGACTGCCGCTGTCTTTAACTGAATTCACGCTGACGTCTGAAGGTGTACGAAGAATAAGAAGAAAGGGATGAGAAGAAGAATGAGAAGGAGAAGAAGAGGAGGAGGTACGCACCCATATTCTAAAACCAAGGTTAAATCGTTACTTACCAAACTCGTATTTACTCACCTGATGCATTTCACACCGACTTAAAATTGCAGACAAAATACATTCCTTCATTCATCTGTCGTACATGCCGCATTTATAGGTAAGTAACAAGTCATCCTGGGAAAGTATATATCACAACCTGATGTCTGGCCAACTTTGATCATCATAGCGGAACTTTCGGCACTTCATCTTTAATTCACAGAAAGCAAAGGAATCCCGGGAGTTCCTGGGAAATCACATGATATCAGGGTGATTCTATAGAAGTAAGTGCTGCTCTGTCAATGCCCTTAGGGGTGTGTTAATCTATTGTGTAACTTGTGTAAGTGGTATTGTGTAATTTATTTATTGAAATAAAGAATCATATAAATTGAATGTGTTCTCGATCACTTCCGGTTGAGTGTGTGGTGGACTGCTAGACCGATCGATGGATGCAATAAATGTTTCTGGGTCCGAAGGGCCCTCACTGTCGTCTGAGTATATATCTATATCTTGTGCTACTCGTCTTGTGTATGTCCCATCTGTCTGCTTTCATCTTTGATGTATCTGGGGGATAGTTTGCGAAGTCAATGACATGTGGTTTTGTGTACATCTTGCTGCAAACACACTTGTCGACTGACCACGAAGTGAATCCCGATATCCCTATTCTGAAAATCGACGATAACAGCATATCTAGGTAAGTGCTAAAAATGACTACACGGTTTGTTTGTGGTGAATTAAAAAATGAAGTACCACAAATTTGTTTGACGTGAGTCGGTGGACCAGGCTTCACTGCCATAAAGAAGAGTCAGACTACATCAGGAATATAGCGGAATTTGTTAACATGATATAAATACTAACGGATATTACCGCTGTAAAAATAAATCATCAACATCACCATCATCTTTAATTTTTTTTTTGCAGAATGTGTAACTAAGTAACATCATTTCGGAAAAATGCACTCTGAAATTAAGTCGTTAGACTACGTAAGGAACATCATTGCGGTAGTTTCTGATGTGGCGCTGTAATAACGGATATTCCCGTTGTAAAAATCAAAGGATCTATATTCCTACTTCTTCTATTTTCTCCTACTGCTTTTGCAATGAAGCTTTGAGGAGAGGAGTTACATGTACTATTCTGTGTTTTCTTATCTTGTTGCTTGTACTAACGTCATGTTTGCTTTCTTCAATGTCTCCTTTACTATATCTAATCATCTTTTCTTAGGTCAGTGGTTCTCAGCCGGTGGGGAATCCCCCACTCTCCCCGGAAGAGGAAGGATTTTAGGGTTTCCAGGGAGGAGATGAGGCATTAAGAACACAGACTGGTAGACTCTAACTGGCTTCAGGACCACACAAAACGCGACCGACAAGTCGCGTTCAGTTGAAATCCGTTCGTGCCGCACTGCGCGTAATTGCGTACGTTGAACATGATCATGTCATAGTCATGTGATAAGTACTGACCAATGACTAAAAGAGCAAGTGCTTATCGTCCCAAGTTGCATATGTTCTGCTTCTGACCGTTGAGAGAATGGCCTGGTTGATCCAAAACCTGTCCAAAGAAGCTCAAAGAGCCGTGATTCAGTTTCTTTCATTTCAAGGATGTCGACCAGTGGACATTCATCGAAGAATGCAGGCAGCGTACGGTAACAAATGTGTGTCGATTAACAACAGTGACAGACTTGGCACAATGTATAGGAAAGGACGTCATTTCACGACAGATCTTCGACGGCCGGGCCAAGCGCATATTATTGCAACCGAAAAAAACCATCGCCATAGTTGATGCAGCAATACAGATGAACCGTTGTCGAAGCATACGTTCGCTAGCGAAAGAATTTGATGTATCAATTAGGACAATTCAAAAGGTCGTTCGTAAGAAACTGCAATATCAGAAGGTGTGTTCACAGTGGGCACAGTGTTGAGAGACGACCAAAAAGAGAAACGCATGAGATGGTGTTTGAACCACTTCCTGCGTTACAGAGTGGAGGGTGATACATTTCTCTTCCGCAGAGTGGCAGGCGTTGAATCATGGTGTCACCACTTTGAGCTGAGCAGCAAAAGAGAGAGCATGCAATGGAATCATGCTGGATCACCAAAAGGCAATAAATAATTCAAGTTACATATATACTGAGCGCATTTTTTGATCATGAAGGGCTATTGTTGGCCGACTTTAAAGAACCTGGTGTCAACATCAACTCTACCCACTACTTGGAAACACTAGACAAGCTGCAAAAGGCCATCAAGAATAAACGACCCGGCATACTTTCTCGCGGTGTGATTTTGTTGCACGATAATGCTCGTCCGCATGTCGCAAAGATTGTGCAGGAAGCATTAGCAAGGAAGAAGTGGGAAATTCTGCAACATCCAGCCTATAGTCCTGATTTGTCACCATGTGATTTTAATTTGTTCGGACCTCTAAAAAAGCTTTCAAGGGGCAACGATTTCACACAGATGCAGACGTAATGAACGTGGTAAACACTTGGTTCATTGAGCAACCACAATCCCTTTTTTTAGGACGGCATTCGCCACCTACCTAAGCAAAGGGATGCTTGCCTGAATGCTTATGGCGACTTCTTCTGACCAACCCATGGTGCATAATTCATTCAAAATGAATGCTTTGTTTAATTCTACCGCATCTGTTAATGTTTCTTTCATGCTTTTGTAATAAAGCCATAGGAACAGGTTTCAATTGAATTTCCCTATATATTCATTGGACCATGCCGTCTTGACAGACGATAGTTTGGTAAATTGTGCTTGAAGAAGGCTTAATAACTACAACCCATAACGGTGGCGAATGTGACTGATAAAGCCAATTTGTGCTGTAAATGTTCGTCCACAGTGGATGCATGTGAGAACATGGTCATTTCCACCATCATGCACCATCTTACGTCTCTCACGCTCGGTGTCTGCTTTATCTGCAATCATTTTCTCCTTTGTCTTTATTCCATTTCTGATGTTTGCCCTCCATGAAACACTTTCAGCGGCGACTTGCTCCCAATGTGCATTATCAATGCCTGTATCAATCATGTCTCGCTTACACACATCTTTGTATCGTAGTAGAGGCCGACCCTGAGATCTCTTACCCATCTGTAATTCACCAAAAAAGATGTCCTTTGGTATTCTACCATCATCCATCCTCCTAACGTGTCCTATCCATCTATGTCTACGGAGACTGAGCATGGAATACACCGTCACACAACCTGATCTTTCCAATACTTCAGTATTTGTGATTTTGTCTTGCCACTTAATACCAAGTATTCTTCGCAGACACCGCATATGAAAGCTGTTTAAACGTTTCTCTTGGCGTGAGTAAGTTGTCCAGGTTTCACTGCCATAAAGAAGAGTACTAAGGACACAGGCTTGGTAGACAAGGACTTTTGTTTTGGCAGTAAGCTTCCTGTTCTCCCAGACTCTTTTTGCTAACATGTTCATTGTTGTTGCTGCCTTACCAATTCTGATGTTGACTTCCTGATCTAGGGATAATTTGCTATTTACCTCTGATCCTAGATATGTAAAATGGTCTACTATCTCCAGTTCGGCGTCGTCAATAAAGATTGATGGTACCCCATGTGCACCTTGTGACATAATCTGTGTCTTCTTTTTGTTAATTGTTAAACCAAATTCAGAACAAGCATTAGAGGATGCAGATAGTAGATTGTAATTCTTCCTCGGAGTGGGTCGTAATTGCAGCATCATCTGCAAAAAGCAACTCTCTGATCAGTACCCTCCTAATTTGTCTTGGCCTTCAATCTCTGAGCATTATAGAGGCCGCCATCTGAGCAGTGAGTGAATGTATATACTGGCATCCTGATCACGAAAGGCATATTTCAGTAGAAGTGAAAAGTATATTCCAAAGAGGGTGGGAGTAGTACACAACCTTGCTTAACTCCACTCTTGATTTCAAACTCTTCTGAAGTTGCACCATCAAACTTGATTATACCCTTCATGCCTGTGTGGAACGATTCCACAATGGACAGAAGAGTTGGTGGGCAGCCAATCTTCTTTAGTGCCTCGAAAAGACCTTCACGGCTGACCAAATCAAATGACTCTGTGAAGTCGATGAAGGCAATAATCAGTGGTTGATTTTGTTCCCGACATTTTTCTTGCATTTGTCGCAATGATAATATCATATCAATGGTAGACCGGTTCTGTCGGCAGCAGCACTGTGATTTGGGGTAGACTTGATCTCATAGGACTTGACGTCTCCGCAGAACAATTCCGGCAAATACTTTCCCAACAGTACACAGAAGTGAAATACCCATATAGTTGTTACAGTCGCTTCGATTGTCCTTGTTCTTGTACAGTGTTATGATGCTCGAAGCTTTGAAATCCCGTGAGACTTGTACTTTTCGCCAGGACAGCTCTATTACCTGGTTGGTCTGTAAAGTGAGTGTGTCTTGCCCACTCCTGATAACCTCTTTTGGAATCCCATCCTTACCTGGAGCCTTGCCAGATGCAAGTTCATTTATAGCACACTTAACTTCTGTTATGGTGAGAAGTGTGTCCAGGTGGTCAAGAGTTTGCAGGGCCTCTATGGCATTGAGGGCATCATCCGCTTGTTTGGTCTCACTTGAGTAAACCTCCAAATAGTGCTCTACCCATCTATCCATCTGCTGTTTCTTATCAGTGATGATTTCTCCAGTCAAGGTTTTCAGCGGTGCACTTCTTTTGATCATTGGATCACAGACTTTCTTTATCCTTTCATACATGCTTCTGATGTTTCCCTTATCACTTGCGTTTTGAATGGACTCACATAACTCGATCCAATAATCATTTGCACCCTGCCTGGCAGCCTTTTGAACATTCTTCCTAGCTTGCTTCTGCTCACTGATAGTGTTACGCGTTGTTCTTTCCTTGTTTCTTAAGAGAGCTATCTTCTTTTTATCAATCAAGGGCTGCAGTGTCTGGCTGTTTGCCGCAAACCATTCCTGCCTCTTGTGATCCACAGTGCCGTAAACCCCTACCTCCATTTTATGAAGAATTTCCTTAAGTTTACCATACTTTTCACTTACTGTACAATTTTCTGGTACATCAGTGAAAGCGTCTTCTATATAGTTGCTGTTGAAACTCAATGCACTTTTCAGGATCGTGAGTGTTAAAAATATTAATCCCAGGGCTAGATTCATGTTTAGCTTTGTAGTTTCTCTTTGGTCTCAGTCTAACCCTTGCAACAACCAAAGAATGAATCGTATCACAGTCCGCACGGTGGTAACTTCGAGTTAATGATGTATGGTTTATATGTTGTCTCCGTGTGATGATGAAGTCCAGCTGATGCCAATGGCCGGATCTTGGATGTTTCCATGTGACTGTATGCAGCTCTTTTGTTTTAAAAATGGAGTTTGTAATAGATAGGTCATTTCTGGTGCAATGCTCCAGCAGCCTTTGCCCATTTTCATTCATGTTACCGATGTTGTATTTTCCAAGGCATACTGGCCATGAACTCGAATCCTTGCTCAGACAAGCATTGAAATCACCGAGCATATAAATGTAGTCGGATTTTGGAACTGCCTTGATCACAGAGTCTAACTCTTCATAGAACGAATCCTTCACATCATCAGACGAAGCGACTGTCGGTGCATATGCAGTAATAATTTCTGCAAAACTACAAGAGGTTGATAAGTGCAGGGATAATAGTCTTTCATTATCTCCAACTGGAATTTCAATAATTCCCAGTAGCGAATTCTTCACTGCAAAGCCCACACCATGTTGCCTTATTTCTACCTGCCCTCTGCCCTTCCCAAAAAAGGGTGTAATTGTTTTCCCTGAGTGACCCTTTCTCAGCGAGGCGAGTCTCCTGCAGGCCAGCAATGTCAATGGTAATATTGAGTTCGGCATCAATCACAGCCGTTTTTCTCACATCGTCAATATTGGTCAAGTCAGTGGAAAATCTTGGACACGTGGTTCTCACGTTCCAGGTTACAAGCCGTAGCTTGAGGTTTCTAGTTTTCTTTTTATTAGTACCTGGTGCATTGGTTTTACATCCTGCGATTCAGATTTTGTCCTAGCCCCAAGCACTCATTGAAGCAGGCATGCTGTGGCGGATCAGCACCCAATTGGCCGGGGGCAGCCCAGTTTGAGGCGGGCGGTAGCTGATCAGTGACACCTGTCGGTGTATCCCACCGGACAGAGGCAACCCGGGGCACCCTATGCCTACGCCAATTGACAAGAACTTGTAACCCGTAAATGTTACCTCTCGCGTTGATTCCGAGACCGGTTAAAACCAGGGATGGAGTTATTGCCTATAGCACAAAGCCTGGGCTGAAATATAGAGACCATGTGTTGATATATCTATATATATAAAATAGAGTGTCTCTATGTATGTTATTTATGCGTTCGCGATTGAGATGCAATTTTCTACACGTCTTCTTCTCATTCCCGAGCTGCCAACTGTCATAGTTTGTTAGTTTACAAACAGTTATTTACTTAATATTATTTAATATTTTAATTTACATTATAATATATATATATATATATATATATATATATATATATATATATATATATATATATATATATATATATATATATATATATATATATATATATATATATATATATACTAGCAGACCCGGCCCGGTTTCGCCCAGTCCCTGGTGGGAGCATCTCATTTAATTCATATAAGTAGTCATATAAGTTCTCGTTCCCGTTACCGACTGTCTGTCTGTCTGTCTGTCTATCTGTCTGACCCGGCCCGGCATCGCCCAGCTCCTGGTGTGTAGCATGTCATTTACTTCATATAAGTAGTCATATAAGTTCCCGTTCCCGATTGTCTATCTGTCTGTCTGTATATCTGTCTGTCTATCTGTCTGCCTGACCCTGCCCGGCTTCGCCCAGGCCCTGATGGGGAGCATCTAATTTAATTCATATAAGTAGTCATATAAGTTCCCGTTCCTGTCTGTCTGTCTGTCTTGTCTGTCTGTCTGTCTGTCTGTCTGTCCCTCCCTCTCTGTCTGTCTGTCTGTCTGTCTGCCTGTCTGTCTAATCA
>JACEFZ010008390.1:0-77263 GCA_014155875.1 Cepaea nemoralis
ATGTACAGAGGTATGGAGTAAATAATGTGTAAATTGACATGAAAGTAGAAGGAATATATTTCTTACCTTATTTTTCATTTCCTTGTTTCTTCAGCTGCTGGTTAATAATTGTACACAAGTATTCATGTTACTAGGATGCATTTAACTTTTTATATTGAGCTCGTGAAAGCTTCCAAATAGCTGTGCGTTAATGTGCGTATGGAGTGACCAGAAATGATACCGCAATTTAGTCATCATGTTTCCATTTTTAAGGATCTGTTCAGCTGTCTATGTAGTTTGTTCACACGTACACATGGGTACACTTTGAGTCTTCATGAAATACTGTCTACTCTGCTGTTTACCGTTCAGAGACGGAACATGATTACCTGTTTTGCACTATGAAAATAGTTGTCATTGTCTCTGTAGTGGGCTTTCTTCTTAGCGACCAAGATGTTGATCCTCTTTTCATTGAAGTTTATAGATTCTTCTTCTTCTGCATTCATCCAGAGTTTTTTTTTTACCGGATGTGATTGCGTTGTGCCTGTTTACAGCAAAGCTGCATTCTTGCACCGTTAGGCGACACATCCGACTTCTGCGGGCATTTGTTGACCGGGTTAACCATCCCGGGATTTATAGATTGATTCATATGCACGTGTGTTGTCCCCTAATTTGGCAACGTGTTTGCTCTCACGTTTCTTGTTATGCCACAATATGCCAGTTTCCACTGCAGTATTACTCTTCTGTTGGTATTCAATGCATTTAGTGTGTGTGTGTTTTTTTTTCAATACAGTTGTTTGTCACCGCTGAGGGCTTGCGGAATTGAAAATTCATCACTGTGGAATACAAACTGTTGCCATTGACATTATGCTGATGCTGTAATGTTTAGGGTCTGCAATTCATCTGAATAGTTGGAGCAAAATATCCCAGTAAGTGTGTACGTAGATTAAGGTCTGCGATCTGCTCAGACCTTAATCTGTGTCGGACGATTCCAGTAGGTTGATGATTGCTCTCGGTTGCATAAAATTCAATCCATCCTTTCTCCAATAGTTCTCTTCCTCTTTCAACACATGGTCCTCACATTTTTTCCAGTAACTTTTATCAATATTTAACAGCGCGGACTGGGTTAGTATCTTGACGTCAGACAATTTGAATGTAGTATTGGCAGCTGCCACTTGTCCTTTAATTTTAGCCCACACAAGTTCTATAGGGTTTAAATGAGAATGATACGGCGGAAGTCTCAAGCACCTATGGCCATGCTCTTCTATCAACTTGTCGATTTGAAATTTCTTGCTTTTTTTGCGCCTGTTTTACAAGGGACAACAACTGTAGCTTGAAATATGTTTCTGGAAATGGTATATTTTCCCTTCGGAGCCATATCTTTATTGCTTCCTTTGTGCCTGATGCCGTAGGTATTTTGTCTTCTTGGGCAACAACATTGTGATATGATGCATTGTCCATGATTAGACAAGACGGTCTATCAAGGGATGGAAGTACTGTATTCTCGAGCCAATCTCTAAATACATTACCATTAATCTCATTATGATAATCCCTATTGTCTGTATGCTTTGATACGAACACGAGCCCAGCATTCTGTAGTAAGCCATTATGAGTACTACCAGCATAGGCTATGACCAAACGCTGTCCTTTACTACTGGGCACATAACGCTTTATCTTTCCATCCATTGATTGCCATTCCTTTTCACTTGTGTGGTGCGCATTGATCCACGTCTCATCCAAATACACTATGTCATAATTTTCTTTGCGCATTTCCCTTATTTCACGAAGGTATCTGCTTCTCAAGGCTCCTAAATGCGGTTGCTCGCAAAGAATATTTCTACCGCCCTTGTACTTTCAAAAAGTGAAGATAATGTCCTTATAATTTTCCACAAAGTTGTTTTGGATAGCTCTATGTTGTTGTTCTTTCTCAACCAAACCCTAAGTTCTCTTACAGTCACTGTTTCTTTGGCATCCAGCATTTTTATAATGCTGGATAATCCTGGATATAAAATCCTAAATTTTTATAATTTTAGGAGTCTCCGTGGTGAAGTGGTCAAGCCTTTTGACTCTGGCTGCAAAGATCGTGGGTTCGATTCCGAGCCGCATCCTTCGGTTCACGAGTTAAATTTTTCGGAGACTTCTGTGGGTCGTCGCTAGAGCTGCGGAGTTCACAAACCGCGTTCGCAAGCCCTTAGCCACAGAGACCGGTCGACTTTTAAAAGCATTTTTATAATAGCTCGCCTTATGACATCTTTGTCAAAGCTGTCTACAATAATCTTTCTACCTACCATTTTGTTATTGCGTGGTGGTTTAATTCCAGATTCTTGCACCCATCGACTCAAGCCCAATGCATGCACTGTTCTTTTTTCGGAATTTGTAATAGTACAAAGCAGTTTCCTGTGATCAGCTTCTTGACAAAAATATGTGTACAACTTCATAGCGATTCTTGAAGTGTACAATTTCACATTAAATCCCATTAAAAAATATTCACACATTTCAATGTTAGCGATAAGTGGTAAGATTTAAAAAAAAAAATATTAATCAGGTTTCATGAAATAACCCACATTTTGAGACACCTCTGAACAGTCCTTGTTTGAACAACGTGGGTAGTTGGCATAAGGCCAATCCCTTCAAAACACATACAACATTCAACATTGAGCGCTAATTGTCTGGCTACGCTGTAATACATTTAAAATTATGAATTTCATTTCAGACCCATAAATTATATACCGCATATAAACAAACTTTGAAATCTGCTGTAAAATCTCCAGAACAAAAATTGTTTTGTTGGGTGGACATAATGATAAAGTATTTCAGGATCCTCGCTGGTGCTATGGAGTTCGTGCACTGAGCTGAGTTTCTCCAGACTCAGGTTTTAGTTAGGAGAAGAACGGAGCACTTATGGGTTACACCCGTGTGCCGTGATGTTGATCCATTGACTAAACTAAACTAAACTAATGATAAGGTTATATACTAAATCTCAAAATTTTCCCTCAGTTGGTTACTGAGATATGGATGTTTATATTGCGGCAAACAAATGTGGACATACTATAGTATGTCATAAGTGACTGTTTCTCACACTGGTGTATAGTTCTGGGTGCACGTTCATTTCCCATACACTCCAGATATCAGAGACAAGGCTTGGGACAAAAGTCTTATATAGGCTGAATGAAGACCAAGTCCCTGGACACACAAGCCTACACATGAAAATGGCTAGTAAAAAGGTGAAACTAGCTGGTCTTGGTATCCCCAATGAATGGGAAGGAGAAGGTTAGGTGCCTAGATGTATGTCTCTTAATGGACTACTAGGCAGGGCAGGTTTTCCCCCCTGACAATCTCCCCTCCTTGTTTAAAATAATTCCCCCCGCCAAGGTACACAACAAAATTACAAACACTTGGAAAATAAATCAAGATTGAACTATTAGTTAAAACAAACTACTACCAAATTTATTATCTATCAGTATTTAAAAAATGATGATTTCCAGAATGATTATAATAATGAATAATATTAGTATACATCACCAATGTAATGAAATACATAACTTTGTTGTGGATTGAGATATGACATTGGGAATACAGGTGAGAATTTGTCTTGAATCAGCTGAGTCAGTGTTCTGTGCAAATGCCAGTTTGGCTCCACTATGCCCCTCCTCATCACTGAACAGGAATGGAAACTCTGGTGCTCTGTTTGAGAGCTGATTCTTTCAATGACAAATCTGATTTGAGAAGTTCTAAGCCCTAGATTTTATACAGATCTTCTTATCTGTCTTTCATTCACTTAAAATTGATTGACTATAGCTGCAATGTGTGCCTGTTTGATTACACATCTGTTCATAATCAATACCTGGTATATTCATGAGGAAATTAATTATTTACTTTGATGTGTTTCAGAAATACACTCTTGGACAACAAAGAGTCCTTACCACACCATTCAAGAACATTCACAAAAGTGGACATATGATATCATAGACATGAAGGTTGTGAAAGAAGAACTATCAGATGTTCTGTTTGAGTACAGGAGTCACAGCTTCAGTAAAATGGTAGACATAGCTGGGGGTAGCATCATTCAAGAAATGACAGAACACAGCAATTCAGAATCAAGGAATGGTTGAGAACAGTTGTAAGGCATCAGTAAAACATGAAAATGTGTGTCAAATGTCAGAAAGTGTGTCTTCTGTGATTGATAAAAACAAACTATCCCTGACTATTGAGAATTGTCAGCATCAAAATAAGGAAACACAAAAACAACATACACAGAGCTTTGCACAGTCTCTTGATGACATTTTTGATAATGTCAGTTATAGCTCTCAAAGAACTCACACAGGAGACTTATCTGATGTTTCTTGCTCAAATATTTGTGTAGACAGACATAAGAGAACACATAGTGAAGGGATGCCAAACAAATGTAATGAAGGGGATGGTATTTTGTATTCAAGATGACCATCTAGAGTGCCAAAAGAACATGAATCACAAGCGAATACATACAGGGAGAAACCTTACAAGTGTGATGATTGTAGTGCTTCTTTTACTAAAGCTGGCCTCCTGAAGAAACACAAGAGAATACATACAGGTGAGAAACCGTACAAGTGTGATGTTTGTGGTGCTTCATTTTCTGAAGCTGGCAGTCTGAAACGACATAAGAGAACACATACAGGAGAAAAACCTTACAAGTGTGATGTTTGTTGTGCCTATTTTACTCATGCTAATAGTTTGAAATGCCACAAGAGAACACATACAGGAGAGAAACCTTACAAGTGTGATGGTTGTGGTGCTTCTTTTACTCAAGTTAGCAATCTGAAGACCCACAAGAGAACACATACAGGAGAGAAACCTTACAAGTGTGATGTTTGTGGTGCTTATTCTACTACAGCTAACCATCTGAAGACTCACATGAGAATACATACAGGAGAGAAACCTTACAAGTGTGATGTTTGTGGTGCTTCTTTTACTACAAGCTGACCATCTGAAGACTCACATGAGAATACATACAGGAGAGAAACCTTACAAGTGTGATGTTTGTGGTGCTTCTTTTACTACAGCTGACCATCTGAAGACTCACATGAGAGTACATACAGGAGAGAAACCTTACAAGTGTGATGTTTGTGGTGCTTCTTTTACTACAGCTGACCATCTGAAGACTCACATGAGAGTACATACAGGAGAGAAACCTTACAAGTGTGATGTTTGTGGTGCTTATTTTACTCATGCTAATAGTTTGAAATGCCACAAGAGAACACATACAGGAGAGAAACCTTACAAGTGTGATGTTTGTGGTGCTTGTTTTACTCTTACTAATAGTTTGAAATACCACAAAAGAACACATACAGGAGAGAAACCTTACAAGTGTGATGTTTGTGGTGCTTCTTTTACTCAAGCTGGCAATCTGAAGAAACACGAGAGAACACATACAGGAGAGAAAACTTACAAGTGTGATGTTTGTGGTGCTTATTTTACTCATGCTAATAGTTTGAAATACCACAAGAAAACTCATACATGAGAGAAACCTTACAAGTGTGATGTTTGTGGTGCTTCTTTTACTCAGACTGACAATCTGAACAAACATACAAAACTGGATCATCATCACATGCTCTGCCAACTAAAATAGGTGTTCATTTATCTCCTCAGATCTCTGTCCCTAATCAGGATCAAATCTGCTGATATTTCCCAGTTCACCATGCAGTCCATCTAGTATCATCTCTCTCTCTGTCTGACTATGTCTCTTCCTACTGATTTTTCCAGTCGTCACAATGCTTTCCCACGCTTCTCTTCTCATCACAATACTAAAGAATGCTATTGTCTCTTTCTGATAGTTGTATATAATATTCTACTTTCATTAGCCCCTTCCAGGCAATGATTGTTAAGTTACTCTGGCAATCCAAGCCATTCACAACAATCATCTCAGGAATCACATCTTTGCTGCTTCCAGCAAAATGGAAGACATTTTATTGGATCCAACCAGAGTTTACTTAGATCCTAAAACCAGCCACCCTGAGGAATTGGATGCTCAAGTGAGGAAAGAAAGTCGGTCACTTTTCGATAGTAAATTCTTCAGTGAGGCGACTGCACAGTTAGTCAATCCACAGGGCTCATAATCCCCTAACTTTATGGCCTTCCTAAATTGCACGCGCCTGGTGTAAAATCATTCACCCCTTAAAATTAAAAGTTTCATTTGAACTGGTCAAACTGCTGGATCTTAAACTAAAGCACATGGCGTCAGTGGATATTGCCTCTATTTGCACTGACATTTCTATGGAAGAAACAGTGATCATAAGCTGATATCATGCAGAGCCGTATCGATAACCAGTGACCCAAGTGTTCAAGACACTAGATATGAGAGAGAGAAGAATGGCACATTCCAAGTCTAAAACTAGAGGACACCTGATGTTCAAGAAGAGAAATAAAGAAGCTGCTACCAACACCAAGGTCGTCAAGAAGACGGGGGGAAAGAACCCGCCTACTAGCTGTACCAAAGTTCCACCATCGCAGCCGAAAGAAGGAAAACTTCCAGAAGCCACAAATGAAGTGACCACTGGGAAAGGTGATGACAACCTGCCACAAACAAGAACAAGACAACCCAAAAGCAGACTGAGGAGAAAGACACCATATTAAAAAAAACTGACATGCGGCAGACAATCAAATGGGTGATCAAAAGTATCCAAGCGGAGCTTACAGATGACCAGATACAGAAGCAGCTGCAGCTGTAGAATCTCCACATTCGAGTCATGAATCTGGATCATCTTCTGACTTTCACCAAGATATCAACAACACTAGTGGTGGTGACAAAGGAGGGAAGTGAGATGCCTGTCAAAGTGACAATGGACAGGTAACAACAATAGCCTGAATACTTTATTCCTAGAATGACAAAATGCTCTCAAACGACATGTCACAGCAAGAGAGCCATCTGCTGATTTTGTGTGAAATGGAATGTCCACTGGCCAAGCAGGACAAGGACTTTCCGAAGCCTAATGATAATACAAAGTGTGTGAACTACCTTGGCAAACACCAAGCAATATACCAGGGCTGCCAATTCCTCCAAAGACACATAGATGTCATAAAACTCGTCATAACAACGAATACACCATTCAAGGAAGCATGGCAGAGGTGCGAGACAGACACAGGCATTTCACAAGATGACAAAACCCAGCTTCAAGGCCAGATAGCTGATCTGAAGAAACAAATCAACAAACTCCTGACACAGAAGTACAATACACCGGTAACAACCCAAGACTTCTGGAAGAAATAAAAGAAATCCAGTGCATCATCCAGCTAGAGGTGAAATGCTTGGCTCAGATAAGAAAGAAAACTGAAGACATACTACAAGTGATTCAAACAGACAAAGAACAACTAAGAATCAGCAGGGAGCTAATCCAAAACAAGCCAACAGCCACACCACAGACAACTTGAGAAACCCCAAGCTGAAGCCACACCAAAGACCATGAAGAAACCTCAAGCAGAAACCAGCAACTCTTTCACAATGTTCAATAAATTCAAGTGGAAACCAGTTTTCACCTGGAAAGATGACAAAAGTTTAGACAGCATAGAAGAGAGAGCTGATACATCTATCGAAGATCACACAGAAAAAAAGAAAGAAGAGATATTCAAATGGAACAAACTACCTGAAGAAGAGGCAGTCAATCAGACTTCTAAGGACTATATCTACTCGAAACAGACGAGCTAGGAGCCAACACTGAGAAACATAAAAGTGGGAAGAAACAGACACAAAGGAAACCCACCGGCCAAACCCCTAGCTGATGTCACTGGCATAAACTCTGCTGCATCAAAGACTCAGCTGAAACTGACACAAATATAAAAGAAACTAACTCCACACCATGAAACACCACAATTATAACCAAAGCTGTTGGCCTACCAACATCCAAATTCAAGAAATTACTTAATATATAATAAATTAATTATTCTTTTAAAAAATTGTACCACAGAATTGACAGAGTGGCCATGAGAACTCATCTAGATCCCATTCTAGCAGACATCCTTATGGTGCACTCAGAAAAACAAAGGCCTCAAATATTAAGGAGCTAGTTCTATACCGCTGGTATGTGGATGATATTTTATTCATCCCAGTGACCAGACAACTAGGTTTAATCACTTCACTCCAGCATGAACCAAGCCCACAAGAACATTTCTTTGCCTGTTGACCACAAACATAATGCCACCTTATCATTCTCTGTTAGAAATACTATACTGTTCAAATAAAGAAACGTATAGCTGTCGAAGGTACACACATAGCCATAATTTTGATATTCAATAACTTTTTAATGTAATGAGTTGAATTGTTCAAATTGCACCCAAGAATACCTTAGGGTTCAGACAACCAATTGACAGTTAGTTTTGCATCTGGGTCACGGGAGCTTTTAGGTGTACAGGCTTTCCATGTAGTATGGTGTGTGGCCTCCTCTTGCATCGATCAGTGACCAGACATTCCCTGGGTAAGGATGCGGTCAGATGTCTGATGTGGGCCTATGGAATGGCTGCAGACTCTTTCTGGAGTGCCTGGAACAGATCACGCCGATTGGCTGGAGCAACGTCTCGGCGACAGGCACGTCTATGCAGCTCATCACACAGGGACTAAATCGACTCATGTTTGAAGACAGGGATGGCCAGAGAAGGGTGAGAATGTTGTTGGCAGTCAGGAACTGCGTAGTCAACCGTGCACAATGGTGTCTGGCATTTTCCTGTTGAAATACTGAACTTTGGGTAGCCAAAAGTGGAAGGACATGGGGTCGAAGAATTTCATTGACAGTATTGTGGCGCATTAAATGTGAACCAATTGACTCCTTCCGCTGTAACTGATCATTCCCAACACCACTTGCACTTCCACCACCTTGCAGTGGAGCTTCATTACCGCAATATGGGCAAAACGTTCAATTTCACTCACGGTAGATCCTTCTCCACTGCAACAAGAATAAAGATTCGTCACTAAACCAGACACAGGTCCATTGGTTGGCTGCTGCCTAAGGACGATGCTGGTTAGCCCAAAGAAGTCGAGGTTGGCAATGGCGGCATGTAAGGAGCGGTCCCCGATGAGTTTGTTGTGCCCCACGTCCAGTGTCATGCAGTCTATACCAGAGTTTGATCAGACACATGATGTCCTGCAGGCAATGGCTGGGCAGTTGAGGAAGTTGTAAACCTGTCTCTGAGGTGACGAAGCCGAATAAAGCGATCATCCACTGCTGTTGTCACTTTGGGTCGTCCACAGCGATGCCAGTCTTCAACTGAGCCAGAGGCTTGGAACCGGTGCCCAAATCGACTGATGCACGTTTAGATGCCTGGCAACCTGATTTTGACTTTCGCCTGCATGCAGTCGGCCACGTAGCAATGTTCTTTAAATTTATCGTTAGAGACTGCCATAGATGTTTGCTCGAAAATGAACTGAATTGTTTTGTGTAGAGTTATCCTTTTATAGGGTTTCAGTTGCATAGTCAGTGAATAGTGTTCACCCCAAATGTTTTGCTTTCACGTGCACACATCATGAGATGAGATGTAAAAATTTGGTCATAAACACTATTGACCACTGCATTGTAATGATTACAAAAACGAATGCAATTCAGGTCAACACAGTGCATATGACACTGTAAAGAACATTTGAGGCTGGTTTTTATATACCCTATCACCAAATTTTACTTACTAACTCATAAAAATGCACCCTCTGATAACTTTGTGTTACTTTTATTTGAACAGCATAATTCGAAATACATCGACAGGATGGCACCATCCACAGATCTGTCTATTGAAAGGGCACATGGGTGGGCCAGTACCTGAATTTAAATAACTTTGCACCTATTCAGTATAAGCGTTGCCTGGTATAGACTCTATTTAATCAAGCTATAATGATTTGCTACAATGACACTTTGTGAGAAGATTGGAAACTTTACCATAATCTACAATCTAATGTATATTCAGCTGACTTCATGAAGCGTCATTATCAGTAACCCAAACTTGCTCCCACAGGTCATTCTTCTGCGCCTCAGAACAGGACACAATAGATTACGCAACCACATGTATACAAAATTCAAGATTGGTGACTCAGCCATGTGCACATGTGGTTTGGCGTCGCAGACAGCAGAGCACATACTCCAGGATTGCCCAAACTACAACATATCCAGGCGAACCTTCTGGCCTAGAGAGACAACAGTGGAAGATAAACTCTATGGACTGCTGAACGAACTAAAAAAGACTGTTAGATTCATACAAGAGACAACATTGCAGTTATAAACATATTTCAGGCGAAGGAAAGGAGAAGAAGAAGCAAATCAGTGGAAAACAGATTTAATCAGTCTTCAGGAATCCCTGTGCAGTTGACAGGTCATAAAATGCTTTTGAGACATTTGTTTAATAGCCATCATAAAGTTAAAAAGGAGAAGACATCTTGTATATTGTATTGAATGAACTATACATGATTGCTCAAATACATCAAGGTATTAGTAATTAGAACACTGCGGTCAGTTTTGTACAAACAGAAAGACGTCATTTTAAATTTGCAATTACCATGAGGAAAACTGATTCTCCACATTCAAACAATATCAGTGACTATATGTTTTAAGTATTTCAGCCCTGGTATAATTCATTTATTCACTCCACATTCAAACAATATCAGTGACTATATGTTTTAAGTATTTCAGCCCTGGTATAATTCATTTATTCACTCCACATTCAAACAATATCAGTGACTATATGTTTTAAGTATTTCAGCCCTGGTATAATTCATTTATTCACTCCACATTCAAACAATATCAGTGACTATATGTTTTTAAGTTTTTCAGCCCTGGTATAATTCATTTATTCACTCCACATTCAAACAATATCAGTGACTATATGTTTTAAATATTTCAGCCCTGGTATAATTCATTTATTCACTCCACATTCAAACAATATCAGTGACTATATGTTTTAAGTATTTCAGCCCTGGTATAATTCATTTATTCACTCCACATTCAAACAATATCAGTGACTATATGTTTTAAGTATTTCAGCCCTGGCATAATTCATTTATTCACTCCACATTCAAACAATATCAGTGACTATATGTTTTAAGTATTTCAGCCCTGGTATAATTCATTTATTCACTCCACATTCAAACAATATCAGTGACTATATGTTTTAAGTATTTCAGCCCTGGCATAATTCATTTATTCACTCCACATTCAAACAATATCAGTGACTATATGTTTTAAGTATTTCAGCCCTGGTATAATTCATTTATTCACTCCACATTCAAACAATATCAGTGACTATATGTTTTAAGTATTTCAGCCCTGGCATAATTCATTTATTCACTCCACATTCAAACAATATCAGTGACTATATGTTTTAAGTATTTCAGCCCTGGTATAATTCATGTATTCACTCCACATTCAAACAATATCAGTGACTATATGTTTTAAGTATTTCAGCCCTGGTATAATTCATTTATTCACTTCATATGATATGTAACTCTGCAGTATGCACCTGACGAGATGCAGTGAAATATGCCAGGCAATAAATTGGACAACATATTGTTTGTGGCTTCTGTGTTTAAACTTTAGAAATATATTCATTTTGATTTCTGTTTAATTCAAACTTAAGCTCTAAAATACTCCAACATTATAACTGTGTGCCTGAACAAATCCCCCATATCTCCCATGGAATGTCAATTGGTCTAGAAATATGGGGCTAGCACCATATACCCAGTACAGCTCATGGTGTGAGAGCTGGTCCTTGACTTGACTTTCACGGATGTGATGTTTATGGTTGTAGTGTTCCTCTTGACTTGACTTTCACGGATGTGATGTTTATGGTTGTTGTGTTCCTCTTGACTTGACTTTCACGGATGTGATGTTTATGGTTGTTGTCTTCCTCTTTACTCAGCACTTGTTAGTCTCTAATGATGGGGTATCACAGTGAACAGGCTATCACAATGATCTTGACAGGAACAGCCACAAAGCATGTGCCAAAATATCTCTGGTAGATAACTCAATGAAGGTGATAGTGGCCAACTGTGTTTACTTGGCCGGTCTTCCCTGCACTAACAGCCAGTGTAAATCCATCTCTGTATAGTGTATATACCACATACTATATGTATACAATTGTGTAGGTGTTCCCATAATTTCAGCCTGTACATTTACAATTAACGATGACTATCACAACTGATTAGAAGCCCACACAAAATAATATTGCCACACTAGTCTACCACATGCAGTTTGGCAACTCTTACAGCCACAGACTCACATTTAATCTTCCATAGCTTCCTGAGGCAGACTGTGTGGATGTGGTTTAATCTCCTGACGTGTCACTAGAAAACAGTCCAGGTTTTGCAAGTATATAACAGTGTGGATAATATGACCACTTTGTGGACTTTCAGCTTTGTTTGCAGGATTATTCCATTTCTGTGCCACACATTTTTGTACAGTCTGCCGAAGGCCGCATGTCAGAAGTCAGGGTGCACCACCGCTTAGATGAAAGTATTACTCACTGGCAAGCAACCTCAAATAGTCAAAAATAGACTAAGGACAAAACCTATATGGTTGAACTACAGATTAAGCCCCTGAATATCCAACGTACAGCTCCAAGTGGCTCGTAACAAAATGAAATGAACTGCGCTGAATATTCACCAAGGAGCGGGAAGGAGAAGGTTAGCTGAGGTAGATTTTTAAGTCTAGAGTTAAGAGTAATTGACAACTACACCAGTGCAGGTTTTTCTTTCCTGATTGTTCCCTTCCTTGGTCTAAGTTAACCCCCACCAATTTACACACATAACATGTATGCACAATTGGAATTAAAAAGTATAAGGATTGAACTATGAGTTAAAATAAACTACAACATTTATTGGCTATCATTATTATTAGACATCTGATGTTTTTCAAGATAATGATGATGAAATCATATAAGGTTATGCACTACAGTAATCATGAAAGTGAAATGATTAAAATAAAATACATAACTCTAGATCCTATCTGGATAAGTGTCCGGGCCCGAGGAGATTTTCAGTACATTCATTGACACAGTACAGTCATTTTTATTGTACATCACATTAGATGAGCTGTGAAAAATGTGACAGAAAGTGACACAGTCGTTTATTTTCATTGACATAGACATTTCACAGTACACGTATGACCACTTCAGAATGTTTAATAGAGCATATTATAGACTACATTATAGACAGTAAAAACTATAATCCATATATACAGGTTTACACTAGGACGTGTTATATGTCTAGTGGTGATGTAGTGACCTTGTCTGCGTTTACTTGACGTTTTATGTAAAAATAGGATAGTGAGTTTCTGTGTTGTGTGTATGTGCAGATAGACGTGTCTTGTGCTTTCAAACCGACATTTGTCCCGCCCGTCGCTGTCTATGTGTCAAGTACATCTAAAAATGTTTGTCTGTCTAGGTGGGTGTTGTGTTGTTTGGTGAGGCCATTTGTACTTGTTTTATTGTAGTCTCCGAAACAATGGTATGTTTTTCTGCATAAGGATACCATTCCATCCGCTTTATACTCAACTTAAATAACCCAGGGTTCTCTTTTCATAAGCTTTGATAGTCTGGCAAGCTTTACAGGTATCAGTACTAACTATATGAGCAGAGCAGACTTCAGCCGGAAACCACTGATTATAAAATCTATCATACTCTGCTCTAAGATGTTGTCTAACTGCTTCTGTTAGTGTAGGTTTGCTAGGTGCTAAGTAAAGAGAGTCAGTGTCCATTTCACACAATTGGAAATCCCCCCTGTCTAAAAATTTGTCTAAAAAGTCATAATAAAATTCTAGTATGCACAGCTTGGCATATTGGTAAACGGAAAAAAACTATTTGAAGTGGGATATCCCAGACTGTTGTCTATTTTCCTTTTTATACTTCAAATATATCGTTGGTCATGGGTGTCATCTTCTTAAATAGGGGATTATTCACTAACTTGGCCGCCTCTTCAGCCTTACAATAACAATAAATTTGATTTGATTTACAATAGGAAACATCCAAATGTTTGGCCTTATTGGTTAGGGTCTTCCCGTAAGCGGCATTCCCCAAAAATGTCATGGTTTCCACCTTAACAGTAGAGGTCGTATTTCTGTCACCTCGTCTGGCATCAGACACCATATCACCAAATTCTTGGAAGCAGCTAACAGGCTTATATTCAATGATTTGGTACACGTGGGTGACTTCTAGACCATATTCCAGATACCATTTTAATAATGGTGTGGCCAACATAATCCTTTCCCCCAATATAGCTACATATAAGTGACCATCAAATGTCAGCAACTTATGTGACTGGGCGTACTGCCTCATAAGATCACCAATATGCTCTCTGCCCACTTCAGTATTTTTGAAAATGGGTGTCATCTCTGAGAAGCGCTCTTTATACTTGTCTGGCACATGGATGTCACACAATGTTAAACCAAACTAAGTCTCATCTCTTACACCTGCGAGGATCTTTTCTTCGTCTATGTCCTGTTTATTATGCCAAGGTTTGACATATGGGAATCTGGCTTTGACAAAACCCTTAATGTCACTATCAGTCTTTTTTAGGTTCCCCCAGTCGCATTCCCACATTTCTACTACCTTAACTTTCACCTCAATAACCAAGTAGTCGTGAATGTCACATGTGTTGTCATATAGTTCTGTCAGAGGTATTTTATTAACTGGGTTAATATCAATACCACGAGTCAGGGGACAGTCTGGATGTCCATTGAATAGACATCCGTGAAATTAATACACAATTCTATTCACCCTATCCCACCCATCTACTCTAATATGACGCGGGCCCAGAGGCATCTCCCGCCCATTAAACTGTATCCTCAGGTCTATATTCACACTATGCTCTATCCACGATAGCCACTGTCTGCACTGAACAGTATAAAATCTAGAATTATGAGTCTTGAACTCATCTTCTGCCTTTTTAATGACAGGAAAACCCATGGGCATCTTTTGCATTAGAGCCCACAGGTAGAGAGCATTAGCATTATACCCTTTCAAGCTCTCAACTAACTTACCCCCTCTGATGCGTGTCTGACCTACCTCATGGTACCTATGAAAGATTATGGATGGCCCACATACAGTATTGTCTCTGAGTGTTTTGTGCAGGTATTTCTTGTTCTCAGAACAGTGAACACACTACGTTTTTGGGCAGAGTCTTAAAAAGATATTTTAAGGTTACTCAGGGGACGGAATTGGCATCCTTAAACATCCATCCATCCATCATGTGCCATGCCGGTAAGCGTGGGCGGTCATGTTCTGCCATCTCACTCGATCAACAGAGTCGTGGATCAGTTCCGTGTTTCTGTCTCGACCATGCCACAAGGCCAAGCCATCCAGATACTTGTTTCTAGGTCTTCCCCTTGGTATGTTCCCCTCGATCTTACCAGTTGTCACCAAGTTCTCCAAATCATTTCTTCTCATAACATGCCCAAAAAATTGTGACTGTCTACGTCTAATGTCTCTGATCAGTTTACGATCTTCATTTGTTTCTTGAAGGACTTGTTCATTGGTCTTTCTGGCTGTCCATGGTATTCTTTGCATTTTCCTCAGAAACCACATTTCTACAGCCATCAGATGTTTTTCAGCCTGGCTGCTCATTGTCCAAGCTTCACATCCATATAAAAGTACAGGTTCTATGTAGCATCTCAACACTCTTTTTCTCGTTTCAATTGACATCTTTTTATTGGTCAGTATGTTTTTCATCTTGCTAAAGGCTACTTTTGCCATGGCGATTCCTTGTTCTAATCTCTTCAAGGCATCTCCCATCAGATGTTATTACTGTTCCGAGATAATTGTACCTATTCACTTGTTGAAGAATATTCCCATTTACTTGTATATTACACTGGGTATTTCGTTCTTCCTAGTGACGACCATAATCTGTGTCTTTTTACAATTTAATTCTAACCCTTGTTGTTCACTGTGTGTAACAACCGCATCTACTAAATTTTGCAGATCCTGTTCATTGTCTGCAATCAAGACTGTATCATCTGCATATCTAATGTTATTGATGCATCGTCCCCAATGTTGATTCCTTCCATATTTTCAATATTTCTGAAAATATTTTCACTGTACAGGGAAAACAGATCTGGAGACATTACACATCCCTGTCTCACACCTCTCTTAATAGGCTGATATTGGCTTACTTCATTATCAACTCTTATGGCAGCTTGTTGTTTCCAATATATGTTTTTTACAAGTCTAAGGTCTTTCCCATCAATTTGTAGATCTTCAAGCATCCTTATCATGTTGACATGTCTCACTTTATCAAAAGCCTTTGTGTAGTCAATAAAGCAAAGGTGTAGATCTTTGTTTACTTCTATAGAACGTTCGATTACGGTTCTCAGTATATACACAGCATTTACTGTACCCTTGCCTACTACAAACCCACATTGTTCTTCTCCTATTTCAGGTTGTATTTTGTGACCATACTGGTCAGTGACCGTAGCCATTGTCTCCTCAAAAAAGGAGATCCTCTGCCTACCGTCACGAAGGTGGAGACCATAACCTACAACTATCTGTCGGCTGCTCTCCATCTTCATCCACCACCTGCACCCATGGCTTCACGTAACCCTGATCGGGGGGCTAAACGGGTACTCCACCTTGCCCAAGGGTGTCCCGTAGGCTAGCGGAGGGAAGGAGGCACCTTACTTCTCCTTTGATAGGGGATACCCCTACCCCGCTACCCCAAGGTCCTTAAACATGTCTACACCTAAATCCTTGTAAAAGTTCTCTTGTTTATCTAATGCCTCAATAAATGGTTATACATCTTTGTTATTATACCACACAAAAAAGTCTCCTAATGTGGCCATCTTATTATCAACCCACACTTTCTGACACTCTTGATACACTTTCTCTATAATGTTACTATTTATAAGTTTTGAAAAAAGGCCTCGTGTGGAGATAATTTTTTTCTTTTAATTTTCCTAGGTCTGATATATAATTTCTATCAGAAATTTCCTTAAGTTTCCTTAATGTTGTAGGCCGCTATTTATTTTAAATAATTGCTAATTATTTACTTACATTCAGAAATTTTAGTTGGTCGGTGGCAATGCACATAAAATTATTGTTTCTTTTATGGCAAAGTTGCACGACACTTCTTCTGCTTTAATAAAATACGTGAATAGATATGGCTTAATGAGGTTAATATCGTACTTTACGAGTTGAACCCCAGGACCGACAGATCTTTTAAGTACACATCAAACCTATCAATTTAAGTGTTTCCATTTATCGTCTCCAGTGTGGTGTACATATCTTCGAACTCAGTCCGTAATTCGACATACGCCGCATCAGCAATTCGGGTCATATGATCAAACATTCTATTCACCAGATCTTGAGGACCATGTGCTGCGATGAAGCAGATCAGAACTCCAAAACCAGGAGTGTTGGATGCAACTGAGCACGACATGGGAACATGTTTTGCTAAAAACTTTGTTGACCTATTATCACTAGGAAGATTTCAATGCTCAGAGAGGCATTCAAAGTCATATGTAGCCCTGTACGGGTAAACATACTTAGTACTGACTGGTATGCCTTGCTCGGCAATTAGCTTCCATACAGTTTCTGGTGGACTGTAAACCCCTCCTTTAAAATGTTCAACAGTTATACCAACATTACAATTGCTTTAATGTCTTTCCATACGTTGATACTCCTTCCACAACTTCCCACATTTTGGGCAACTAAATGCATGAGCTACTCTGTCAATATCAACAATGTGCATAAAATTATCTTTGAAAGATAACAGTCTTAGTGTTTCACTGTGTGTTCCACTGCCTCTAAGTTTTGGTACCAGTGAGTGATTAGCATCAAATTCAAAGATGTCTATGTTAAGACCAAAGCATTCTACTAAATTGGGGACATCAAGAAGTTTAACACCTGGAAAATTAGTTAGGGACTCTATGTTTTTATATTCTTTCCATTGATTTGCATACTATTTCATTGATTTTCGAAGATCCATAGCACGTGATCCCTTGTGTATGGATAGTGCTCTAAAGAAACAGAGATTATTGGTGTATGGCTTGTTATTTGGGATCGTGCTGTCATATGTTGATGGCCTGGTTGTTAGTTATGTAGTCGGGGATGTCAGTTAGGTAGCAACCAATCGGGAATTCTGGAATGTGAAAGATCTAAAATGACGTGGCAGCTACTGTCTCTATACTGTATTTGGTGTCTGGTCGTTGCTGCATGGCATATGTAATGATGTCATGTTGATGAAAAGTTTTGATAAAAGCATCAAAGTCGTGTCTGTTATTGATTAAAGCTGGAAATTCTAAAACGGCAGCATTGTTAGAGGAATCATGAAAGAATCTAAGGTCATGTGTTTCTCTATGTCTCAAGACTAAATGGGGGCTATAATTGATCTTGAAGCAATTTGTCTGACTATTAAAGGTCTTGTATAGGGTTTCTGTCCAGTCGATAGTGTGCTGCGTCTGTGGGTTAATATAGTATGTATACACAGACATATGTTTGCCGCAGTTTTGATGTGTCCTAATACTCTGCCACTTGTCTCTTATATGTCTGTTGGGTGTCTGGGGGTAGGGTTTCTAAGGATTTTGATGCAAGTTGTCCAAGTTTCTGTTTTTTTAGCTGAATCTGTGTCTGTGGGTGCTTTCCTTTTGCGTGATGTTATGTTTGAGGGTGTAGTGTCCATTGACGGTGTAGTGTCCATTGATAAAGTTTGTTGATGTGATTTTGTATGGCGTTGAAGTGTATCTTTTCTGTTGTATAAGTTCCCACAGATGTGGCACTTGTGAATTGTGGTGTTGTGTACGGTGTTAATGTGACGGTAAGACCGTAGTTGTCGGAAATGACCTGACCACATGTAACACACAAAAATACAATGTTCTGAGTAGTGGCCATTGTAGGACAAACACTGTGAAGTGTCAAAATGTTTCCGGTGATATAGTGATAGTAAGATCTTGTGTGGTCGGTTCCAAGCTTTTACATGTCTTGGCAGTAGATAGTGTTGTTTCCGAGAATGGCTTGGTAATGTGAGTTACTCATTTTCGATGGTTGATATGGTGATAATAAGATCTTGTGTAGTCGGTTCCAAACTTTTCCAGTAATTACAGGTCCTGGCAGTGGATAGTGTTATTCATCAAAATACACTTGTAGTTTCTGGATACAGGTTTGATAATGCAAGTCAAGAGTTTCCGATATTTGCTTGGTGATAGCACAGAAGGAACTTGTGTGTAAGCAATAGATTACTGATTGATAAGATCGTGCGTAGGTTCGTTTTTGTTCCACTCTTTTATGAAACTGGTGTAAGCACTGGATGTCAAACAGCTGTGAGGAATAAAAAAATCTTCATAGATATTTCACAATCATGATGATAACACAGAAAATAATTCATATCAAATTAAGACATATCAAAAGAAAATATCTATGTGGATTATGACATCATATTAATATACTATGAATTCATTAATCTCACACTTAAAGAGGCTCTTCTCTGTGAGTATATTTGTTAGCAACGGCATGTACTTTGTATAGAACTGATGTATATTAGTGAGCTATGGTGAGTTAACAAATAATATGAAAACATACCAGGGATAGAGTGTTTGCTGCCTTTCTTATACTCAGCTCAATACGAGGTGTTTCCAACTTGTGTCGACAATTTTTTCATTCTGGAGAAAGAATAACAATGATATAACCAGGGACATCACTGTAAAATTACATTTGAAACAATATGAAATATATAACTTTCAGTCAGATCCTCTTTTACACAATGTGAATAGCAGACAGATAATGTGATATCATGTGTTTTAGTGATATACATTCATGTGATATAGTTAGATGTTAAGTGTATTACAAATGAACTTGCATCTGGTAAGGCTCTAGGTAAGGCTAGGATTCCTACAGAGTGGGTCAGACACACTCGTCTTACAGATCCCCCTGGTAATGGCGCTATGCTGGTGATAAGGATAAGTCCCAGAAGATTTTAAAGATTCAAGTATCATACCCCTGTACAATGACAAGGGTGTCTGTACCAACTATAGGAGTATTCTGTGCATTTACAAGAATTGTTCTGCACATACTGCAAGGCCTTGGAAATCATGTCTACCCAAAGCACAGTTTGGTGTTTAACAGAACTGGTCTACCAATTATATGATATTCTCATTGCGACAAATGCAAAATTCCGTGAACAGAATCAACCGCTGTTTATTGCCTTAATTGACCTCAAATAATTATACAGGGCTGTGTGCTCTCTCCTCTGCTATTTAACATCTACATGGACAGACTAGCCAGAGAAGCAAGCCCTATCAGCACAGCTTCAAATGAAGCAGCTGATCCACAGGAAATATATAAACTTCTATTTGCAGACGATCAGTGTGTGTGTTGTGTGTGTGTGTGTGTTGTATAGCAACGATGGCAGACTGCACCATCATATTAATAATCCGAGTTCAACATGCAGCAGATACAGTATGAGTATACATACAGCCAACACCGTTAGCATATCACCCGGTCCACTAAGTAAATAAATAGGTAAACATGTTAAATAATTCATAAATCTTGGAAGTATGATCACAGAAGATGGCAGATTGGACAGAGAGGTCAAAAAGTCACTTAAAAATCAACTATTACCTTACACCCAAATATACCCGTGGCTACAAAAGGCCAGATAATAAACACCCATATTCACACCAACCTTAAGCTACCAATTTGAAACTTGGACTTTATCCAAATCATACTTGAGCAAAATCAACGCTGGTGAGATGAGGTGCATTAGGAGAGCTGCCAACGTACCAAGCCGAGTAAGAAAGGGTGACAGACAGTAGGATCAACACCCTGTGCCACTCTGAAAGACAGAAGATCAAGTGGTTTAACCATGTCCGTAGAACACCCCCAGCTACCATCACCCTATCAAAGAAAGAGACGAAGAGGGTGACCAAGAAGACATTGGACATTGTACAATCACACAGAATGACATAAATTGCCACCCATCAGATGATGGAGCGGAATTTAGTCCTCCCAATGCCATATGCTGGTAGAAGTGGAAGATGATGAGGAGCGGCCTCACAAAGGCCTTTGCTTTGGTAAGTCGTAAGAGTCTGTTCAAATCACTAAAGAAGATTGGCTGCCCACCACTTCAATTCAGTGTGGAATTGTTCCTTTCAGGTATTAAAGGTATAATCAAGTTTGGTGGTGCAGTTTCAGAAGAGTGTGAAACCAGGAGTAGCGTTAAGGAAGATTTGACTAGCTCCTACTCTGTTCAGAGAATACTTTTCACTTCTACTGATCTATTCCTTTCGTGACTGGAAGGTGGTTTATGCATTCACTTACGCACAGATGGTGGTCTCTTAAGAGACTGAAGATCAAATTAGAAAGGTACTGGTCAGGGAGGTGGTTTTTGCAACTAATTCTACAATTATGATCCACTCTGGAAGAATTATAGTGTTTACTATCTGCATTCTCCAATGCTTGTTGTGAATTTGGGTTAACAGCGAACAGAAGACACAGATTATGACGTGTTTACCATCAATCTTTGATGGCGCCGACTTGGAGATGGTAGACCCTTTTACCTATCTAGGATCAGAGGTAAATAGAAAAGTAGCCCTAGATCACGACGTCAACATCATAATCGGAAATGACCAGTTAACAGAGTCTGGGAGAACAAGAAGCTGTCAGAACAAAATGACTTGTCTATCAGACACGTATCTTTAGTATGTTAGATGCCTGGTCAACTTACACACTCCACACTTTAAAGCAATTTTCATATGCGGTGTCTGTGAAGAAGTGGTAAGACAAAATAACACATAATGAAGTATTGGAAAGATCAGGTGACGGTTTGTTTCATGCTGTCTTCATAGACTTGGATGGATACGTTAAAAGGCTGGATAATGGTAGAATACCAAAGGACATTTAGGTCAATTACAACTGGGTAAGGGCTCTCAGTGTCGGCCTTTACTGCGATACAAAGACTGTGTAAGCGGGATATGATACATATATTGATGTCACACGTCGTTCCTGATGATAAGTTCAATGTTCTTGATGATCTTTGCGTGATATTGTCGTGTGATGGTCGTTGTCTAGGTAACGATGTTCATGGTGTGTCAATTGAGCGATCTAACTGTCTCTTAATCCAACTTACCCCAGAAGTGCACCTTCACCAGTCATGAAACAAGATTGAGTTGGCGCACATAATCATTTATTCCAGAAATAAGACGGACACACGGAACATGTTTATACATCCAGAAATAATGTAATCCATAGAATATAAATATCCTCCTCACAATTTAACCAGCACACATCACTGGCTTCTCACGGCCTGCTGAATCTCAAATTCACAAGACATTTAGTCCAACTACTATGCACGGCTGGATCTCCCACAATACAACCCACCCACTGGGTCGGAGCCTCTGCTCTCTATGTAACCCACTCTGGGTTTTAGGGCTGCCTTCACCGCTCGGAGAATCACACAACACCGTTCTCCGTGGACTACCGACTCCTTCGGTATCTCAAACTCAACTCCCTGAAACGACCTGACCCGCAGTCGGTCTATTCTCTCACTGACTGTTTAGTATCCTTACTTCACCCAACACTCAACTGTCTTTCGCCCCATCCACCCTAGGGGTTTTTCCTCTACCCTCACTATTTTATTTCTCAGGACTGGCTGTTTTCTCATAGCCAGGTCAGTCACTTTACTGTCTCCCACTTTCATCTCCATTCTTTCTCATGCCCGGTCACTCAACTCAATGTCAATGACCCAGGCTTATGTCATCACCCCCCTCTTAAAAGAAAACTTCGTTTTCAAATATTGGGAGACTAAAACTTACTAAACATGTGACCCAGACATATTGCCTGGGTAGCTCTAAGTATGGCTGCACCTTACTCTAGCTACCACACTACATAATACATCAAATGCTCATAGTACACTCCTATATTCCCCACACATAAATACAAACAACTTTCTATCTTTTGTACCAATGCATGAACTAATACATCACATAATAATAATACATCATAGAAAAGCATTATACTTATGTACCCACAGGTCTCTTACTACTTCACGACCCCACAATACTATTTGTGTACCGACCCTATATCAGGTGGTTCTGTTCTTGAATTAACCCTCTGATTCCTGTCGATGCTGTGTCTACCTTTCATGTACCAATGACTCATGGTACCTTTACAGTTACAACATCTGTTTGATATCCCTAGCCCTGGGTCAGTAATGTCGCGAACACTCTTTTGACCTGACTCAACTTTCCTATCTGCATATTGCACCGTTACACTTGAGTCTCTGTTTAGTCTGAACTTTTTATTTAATCTTGGCCCATATACCTGGCACCTTGCTTTATGCTGCATACGCCTTATGCCTATGTGCCCTGCACATGCACTATCCTGAGCTGTTCTAGTATATCGGTCTCTGTATGCTAAAGGTACTGCTACTTGCCAACGTGCAGTTCTGCTGTCTGAAAACCTGCGAGTGAAAACATTGTTCGTCCTCTCGAAGCACCATCTACCCTTCACTGACTGACTATTTTCTACTCTACTACACCCTTGGAAACATTTGTTCAGAGTAGTATCTTGTCTCTGGGAGCCACTAGCACTATATTTGGGATCCATTCTCATCTGCTCAGCTGTACTATCCTTGTCCTGAGTTCCTGTGTCTACTTCAAGTGCCTCTTCTACCTCAGCTATACTCTCTAATTTAGGTTCTCTTGTGGTAACTACCTCATTACTGCTTACACTATATTTTTGGTCCCAATAAACTACTTCCTCTTCTGTACAATCTTTAACTCCTATAACATTTCCTATGATCAAATCAGCCACTGGTGAGTCCAAAACACACGCTGTCACTCTTCCAGTGATATATGGTGTTTTTACTGTTATTATGGCTAATGGGTAGAACTCTACTGTGCCGTTGAATGTTATGCATCTAATCTTTTTCCCTGTATAATCCGAGGGATCTATTAAACTTTTCCTCACTCCGATAGACGTACATCCGGAATCCCTAATTGTTAACGCTAGTCTATCATTGACGAATCCCTGATGCAGCTTCAGACTTCCTCCTTCATGCACTGCTGATCCTCCTTTCACTGTATGACCACATATTAGGACTGGCTGACTGTCTTTTTCAAAAAGAGGTTTGCACCCACTACAATCTTCATTGTTCAGTGTCTCAATTACTTGCGCTGCATTTGAGTGCTCTGTTTCTCTCATCCTACATTGATGGCTGACATGCCCCTTCCTTCCACATTTGAAACAAGTAATCTCCCTTTTACTGTTGTTCGTTGGTCCATCTGATGGTTGTGCATCACACTCTGCCATTTTGTGTCTCCAGCTCCCACAATTCCAGCATCCGGCATAACTATTTGGACGCCTCTGGAAATTTCCCCTTTTGTATGGGTACCGTCCTGCTCTACTAAAATGGTTGCCACGGAAACCATTATCTTGAGGTTCTTGCTGCTCACCTTTCTGTGCTGAATCCACACTTTTCGCCCTTGGTCTGATGACTGGATTCTGGTCCTGTTTAGTGTACGCTGCACAGACTATTTTCTCACTCATTAATTTCCCAATAGATATGTTAGGATGTGCAGTCATGTAGTTTTGCCCTAACTGAGACATTGTGTCTATGTCCTTTGGCTTACGTTCCTCAAAGAAAGCCACTAAATTGGTATTACATGAAGCTAATACTTTGTCTCTTAACACTAAATCTACTAATTTATTAAAATCTTTCCCTACTTCTGCGAGCTCCATCCATTTGTTAAATGTATTCTTTACAGTGTTAACAAAATCTGTGAAATCTTGATTTGTCTCTGGCACTAACTGTCTAAACTTTGTCCTATATCCATGCTCAGTGAGTTGGAACTTTGTGAGGAGACGTTGACGCAAAATAGTGTAGTTGTTTCTTTCTTCCACAGGTAAATTAAACATTGTATCTAGAGCCTTACCCGTAAGAAACTCGCCAAGTCGCATCGCATACTCTTTCTCTGGAATACCTAATGCTTTGGCTGATGCTTCGAACCTGGCCAAATAATTTTCAAGTTGGTCCCGGTCTGTAAAATATGGCAGTTTTAATCTCTGTGACGACTGCGACGGTCTTCTGCTTTCCTCACTTTGACCTTTCGAAGATAGTTCTAATTTTCTGAGAGCAATTTCAGCTTCCATCTTAATCTTCTCTTTCTCAATTTCCATTTTCATTTGTGTCTCTTTCTCTTCCTGTAGACGCTTGTTTTCTATTTCATCTAACTTTACTTCCTGTAGACGTTCGTTTTCCATTTCAGCTAACTTTACTTCTTGTAGACGTTTGTTTTCCATTTCAGCTAGTTTTACTTGTGTCTCTTCCTGTAGACGCTTTGCCTCGCGTTCATTATGCCTCTCCTCTCTTTCCGTCTGTTTTTGTTCTTTTGCTTCTGCATACTCCTGTAACTCTTTACCTTTCAGGCCTATTCGTTCACCTGCTTCAATATATTCCATTAAAGTAGGCATCTTGTACTTGTGGACACGTTGCTGTCTGTCAGCCAACTATAAATGTGACGACTCTGCTGTTAGTATTTGTGTCACTTACCTAAGTACACCACAACTCCCTGTGTACGTAAATTCGTAGTGCCAAAATATTACTCTGTACTCACCCAGTCACTCTATAAGCACTAGGTAGTGAGGGGAAATATCACCTATGCTCCCTGGCATATATCTATAACACATAGTTGTATAACATTTCTGGAAATATTGTTAAACATACATATAAATACATATACAAAACGAATGAATAATAACACTAAGTGTTGTCAAAAAACGCTAGACTCACAAGCCAAGTACACGGAGATGGTGATCACAAAGAAATAAACCACAGTAACAACCACAAGCTTGTGTAGGGACATCCACAGTGCGCGTAATATATAAACTGACACAGACCACTAGACAGCAGAAATGACGAAAGATCACAATAATAACATATATCCGAACACAACAAATATCATATGTAAATATAACGAAAAGAAGAAAACAGTAAAAAGAACAAATATAAAATGAATAATGTACATAGATCTGACGATAGACACTTGGACACCGTGTATAAAGTCGAGATGACCCAATGCTCAACCGCACAAAACAAACTGACTCGTCAGCTGCCTCTCAACAACATACAGTGTGTACCTAGACAATTTCTCTTTGCTTTGTCTCCCGTACGTCGCGAAATAATGCAAAGATATCATACTTATTACGACCTCTGGACCACATACAAATAATTGCGTAACACCCGACAACAATAAATATGACGATGGGAGCAAAATAAAAATAATGTGCCAATGGTTGGCCAACAAATATGTATGCTTATTTATACGTCGCCAAAAGTTCTTATTAATCAGTCACAAAAGTTTTTGTTCGGTTTAATAGTTATTCGCAATCCGCTGGAAAAATCTGTGTTAAATTATCCTAAATGTCTACAACGCTAGATTGCAAAGCGACTTGTTTTGTTGAGTGGTTACTTCATTTCGCGTTGCGATCACTAGTTCCACCTGTCGGAAACGTTGACGGTAAATAGTAATTATCCAAAGTGTTCTTTCGATTGTCGTACGAATTGAAGATGATGGTAATTATCCCAAAATGTTCTGTCTCGACACAGTCCGTCACGTTATTGTACTTTCTCTGGACGTGGTGACACCACAGTAATAATCCAAACGTCTTGATACTATCGTTGTGGAGATGGCGCTTCGCTGTATAATTTATGTGATAGACTCACGTTTAACGGCAAAGTTCAGCACAACCAAAAAAAAAATAATGCCACCAAATATCCAGCGCTTTAAATTTTTATATATAAATCCTTATTGGCACAGAAATACGACCTTGGTTGTGATGACCCCACGTTAAGATGTTTGCTCATAACAGAATAATGATGACAAAGGGCTTGAACAAAGACGAAACATCAAGTCTGACTTTCTTTCAAAACAACCTTGTTTTGTTCATTCACAATGAGTCATCTTGACCACACTAGGCCGTGGAAATTTTCCTGAGTACCTTTCCTCCTTCCACCCCCAACTCACAATGTCACCTCAATTTCTCTTTATCACTCTCAGTGAAAAATTCCTCCGTAAAAACAGTTTTTACACAAACTTGAAGCCCCACCTGGCTGCTCTTTTAACTCCGTGGAAAGTCACACTTAATCTGTCTGTAAAATGCCCGGAACTTTTCCGCCATACACAAACACTTTCCACTTCTGCCCCAGCACCTGTGGCAGGGGTACCGTTACAATCCCCTTCGGTCACTCTTCCCGGTGAATCCGCAAAATGTCAATTTTCTCTGTTTTCCAAACATATACTTCCCAGTACCTGGATGCTGGTGTCTCCACCCGTCCTATTAACTGTGTCGACATATCTTGACCAGTCAACTTGCGACAATACAGTGTGTTGCCTCAGCACACACTTGTCAGTATCTTTGAATTTTCAATCCTGTCTTTATCACCGACAGCAGATATCCAGCCCGTCTCGCCGTGCAGACTTTTGTGCCGCATATTCACCAACGCGCTGTTTGTGACTTAGTGACTACGTCTGTCACCGTAATGGACTCTCCTGGTTGATCTGTGCTGCGTTAATTCTCTGACACCCCCACTCGCTTCAGCGATATGGTTGGTATCCAATTCACCTGTAGTGAACTTGACGTGAACTGTCTGTTCACTTGTGATTTCTGCCGCATATTTTTCCACACGCGCTGACAGTTTTTTTTTCTTCGATGTGGCGTCTTACCCACACAAAAGAGTTCACATTACCCTCTTGAATCAACGATGTCTAGCTTGATGGAACGTAATCACCCGATAATAACTCCTCTCTAAGCGAAGAGCCCACAAATATCTCAGAATGACACTAATGTCCATAATGCAATGGGTTTCTTGATCGGACGAGCTCTCAGATAACTCAATATTGCATGGTGTTCCTTAACCGAATGTAGCTGTCCGTACTGTGAGAAACTCTTTACCAAGCGACGAGCACCCAGATGTCACACATCGTTCCTGATGATAAGTTCAATGTTCTTGATGATCTTTGCGTGATATTGTCGTGTGATGGTCGTTGTCTAGGTAACGATGTTCATGGTGTGTCAATTGAGCTATCTAACTGTCTCTTAATCCAACTCACCCCAGAAGTGCATCTTCACCAGTCATGAAACAAGATTGAGTTGGCGCACATAATCATTTATTCCAGAAATAAGACGGACACACGGAACATGTTTATACATCCAGAAATAATGTAATCCATAGAATATAAATATCCTCCTCACAATTTAACCAGCACACATCACTGGCTTCTCACGGCCTGCTGAATCTAAAATTCACAAGACATTTAGTCCAGCTACTATCCACGGCTGGATCTCCCACAATACAACCCACCCACTGGGTCGGAGCCTCTGCTCTCTATGTAACCCACTCTGGGTTTTAGGACTGCCTTCACAGCTCGGAGAATCACACAACACCGTTCTCCGTGGACTACCGACTCCTTCGGTATCTCAAACTCAACTCCCTGAAACGACCTGACCCGCAGTCGGTCTCTTCTCTCACTGACTGTTTAGTATCCTTACTTCACCCAACACTCAACTGTCTTTCGCCCCATCCACCCTAGGGGTTTTTCCTCTACCCTCACTATTTTATTTCTCAGGACTGGCTGTTTTCTCATAGCCAGGTCAGTCACTTTACTGTCTCCCACTTTCATCTCCATTCTTTCTCATGCCCGGTCACTCAACTCAATGTCAATGACCCAGGCTTATGTCAATTGATAATGTACCTTGGAAGCAAGTCGCAGCATGGTTGCCTGGAGGGTACATTTGACATAAGAACAAAGGAGAAACTAAGTGCTGATACATCGCACATCGAGTGTGTAAGATTTATATGGACCTGTTTTATAAGGATCAATGGTGACTTTGTGAGAAATGATGAAAACATACCTGTGATAGAATGTCGGATTTCACCTCCTTGTACTCAATAGCCTTGAGTTTTTTTTCTGTCTGCGTCAGCACTGTTTCAAGCTGGAGAAGATATAAATATGATTACACATGTGACTAAGTATTCTTTATATAGTAAATATGACAGCACCTTTAGGGAGCGCCTCAATTCCACTTTCATTACCACTCGCATTACTACTGTATGACCCATAACACTGATTTTATTAGTGAACATTTATATAGTAGAATATGACCTCGATGGACCGGCACCTAATTTCTACTTCCATTACCACTCGAGGTACTACTGTATGACCCATAACACTGATGTATATTAGTGAACCTTTATATAGTAAAATATGACGTCACCTTTAGTGAGCACCTCATTTCCGCTTTCATTACCACTCGAGGTACTACTGTATGACCCATTGCAATGGTTCCACAGAGCAACAGTTAGAAACGTGGAGAGGATAATACCTTGATGTTGTAACGAGTTGACTTTTCGGTGTAAACAGCTCTCAATTGTCCACCTCTTGTCTGCTGTAGACCGTGTAAATCTGCAGAAGGCATTATAGGATCCATATAGCACATACATACAGTGTAAAATTACACAGAATATGACACATTTTGATGTCTGTTATACATAACACACAAAGTAAGAGATATATATATAGCAAGATATCTAGTTATCATGTAGTAAGGGAGGTAATCACCACAGCCTTTAGACTCGACAACCCATTTTCACTCAGAATGAGTGCGCAGAGATACATACAGATAGCTCAGCTAAACAGATACACGTACATGATACATTTAGCTGAGGACATACCTTTTTGTGCGTGGTAGAAACGATTTTGTCCACATGTCAAAGAGAGACTTTTTAATTTCTGTAAAAGGACGAAAAACTAGTTTTAGTGACCAGAGAAAACACACACAGAATGCACTATCTACCAACGATCACCTGGAATACCACTAACTACTCTCTGATACTCTCTCTCTCTCTCTCTCTCTCTCTCTCTCTCTCTCTCTCTCTCTCTCTCTCTCTCTCTCTCTCTCTCTCTCATCCGCTTCTCTCTCGTCCGCATTTCACTCTCCCTCTTGCCTTTTCTCGGCAAAATTGGAAGATGATGATTATTTAGGACCACAGATATCTACAGATGCCGATACACAAGATAGCTTAAGAGCAGAATAGGAAAAAGTGACAGCCATTATCATGACATGCCACTAGCCACCCACAGCGCTCTCTTTCTTGCCCGTTCTCGTCCTCCCTTCCCCTCTCTCTCACTTGACGGCAACAGGGGAGGAGCTGTATTTCTATGCTTCACGTCACAAGTGGAAGCTGAAGAAGATGCTGCTAGTGCTTTTGTGTGATTATGTTGAACGTTGATGATGATGATGATTTTGTTGGCGGTGCTGGGTGATGATGATGATTAGCGAGATAATGACGACAACCAATGCGAAAGATGATTAGCAAGACAGCTATATTTACCGTATGTCTGTCATCGTCTAGCTCATGTCTAGGTATCTGAGCTCGGGTTCACACAGGCAACAATAACTCCGTTAAATATAATATCTAACATTTATTTATTTCAATATACAGTGCGTTGGCGCAGTGGGTTTAACAAGCCCGCACTGGTTTGCATATCACATAGGTTTAACATCATCACACATAGTTATCACAAACATTCTAAGCAAACTATCTAGCATAAGTCTATGAACCCCAAATACACATGGGTCTAATCTATTGAGTCCCTCTAAGGCAGGCCCTGTTGCCTCTCCGATGGTCCGTCTGTCCTCTGCCGGTTTCACACGTGTCGCATTCCGACACGGGTGGTACCTCTGTTCGAGTTCCTCGTGGACCCCGCAATAGGCGGGCCACATCAGTGTCCACGGGACAGTGGACTCACTGACCAGTCCTTCGAGAAGGTTCTGGATTACTCTGGCCTTCGAGGGTCTTACTTCTTTCCCTTGGGCGGGAGTTGTAGCCCTTGGCTAATATTTATTACTCATGTTGGGTTACCCGATAATGTGGATACTGTGAGGCTGTGACAGGAGTCCCCCCTCTCCCCTGATTTGATGGGTTGTTATAGGGTAATTAGTTCTGCTCTAATTCTGTCACAGAATCACATAAAGTCGGTGTTTGTAGTTTGGTGGACAGTACCTTGGTAACCTACATACTGGCATCAAAACTCATGTATTCTCCCATACACCACTTCTCTGATTTGGTGAAGAGATCACTCTCTCTCCTGTCCTTAAAAATGCTTATCTGACCGAAGTTACGTGACGTTTACTAGTTGTGTCTACAACCCGTCCTTCTCATAGTATCCTACTGATACCAAGACAATTAACCCCCATATTAAAGAGGATTAACAAGACCAAAGTCCTGGCTAATTAAGTACACCTTCAAATCTTGATCTGTGTGTGCATTTCAATACACTTTTACTCTCGTATGTTGTATAATGCTAAATATGTAGTTACGTTGTTATATTATCCCATCAGACTACATGTGTCCCTGTTGGCTTGTTAGTGTGTTGACTAATAAGTTGCTGCTTCTAATAAAGTGACTGCATTTTAAATTGATAGTGTTCAGTTTTAAGTTTTGTGTAAAGTGTGTGCTGAATGTGTGGCTTATTTCCAAGCGTCACGAGTTGGGATATCCTTAATCATGAATTACTCCAATGTGTTTAATGCATGATCAGGCATTCCAAGCAGTGGTGCTTAGATGTAGTATCCTAAATCCTAAACTAAGAGTATTAAGCTAACTACTAAACATGTATCAACAATTTAGACAAGTCATACAATTTACATGAAAGACGCAGACAAATTAAAATAAATACGTTTTGCGTACAATTTGTCCGCTCAGTATATCGTTCTCTCATTTAATTCATTCACGCTGTCATTCACTCACCTTTCACTCAAAATAGTATTTGGTTAAAATATATAATTAAAGTTGAGGTAAGTGTTATTGCCCTTAGAAAAAAAGGAATAAGCGATATTTGCCCTTTAAGATAATACATACTTTTTGTACGATGACTCAAAAATGGGTTATAATTTACACAGAGACAATTGCATAGGAAGGTTCTTTAGCCTATGAATGGAAACACCTGTAATATTATGGTAGAATATGTACAAATTACAGGTTAACACATTTTATATACATGATTCAATGCAAATATAATACATATTTAATATTAAATTAATTAATTAACTAAGTAACTAAATCCAACGATGATGTGCGCGTTGTCCTCCTGTTGTTAGTGTGTCGTGCCATGAATGTTAAAAGTTAGTATGGCTGTCTCTTGAGTGTTGTAGTCGACGTAGTTTTGTTTCGGCTGTTTGCAAAGTCTCGTAGCAACAGCAAGTATGGAATGTTCTCAATGTTTCGTATAAAGTGTTCTTACAGTTTTCAGAGTCAGTTCACTTGTTGAAATCATTACACAGTTAATGTCGCTCGGATCGTTATAGAGCTTGGGCAATTGGTAGTGTAGCTCTTAAAGTATAGTTCTTAAAGTATAGCTCTTAAAGTTTTATATTCGTGGGTGTCATAAGTAACCTATTCACTGAGGTGTTCTTACTTCTAAATGAAGGTACTCTAGCAGGTGTAGAGTTACACTGTTATATGATACAGACTAAAATATCACAGTGTCTAGTATGGCGAATGGTCGATGTGCCAAATGTTATTCTGCTGGCGCATTCGTTTGCCGTGATAAAATATCGGCAATAATGTTGTCAGTGCCTCTGATATGGCGGATTTCGAAGTCGAAATCTTGAAGAAGAAAACACCATCTCTGTAAACGATGGTTTTTCGGGGCACCTTGCTTCAGCACCAACAATGGCGAATTATCAGAGAGTACAACGAAGTGGGCACCTAAGAGGAACTTAGATAATCTTAACATACAAAATAATAGACTTAATGCCTCAAATTCCACGGTAGAATACCGGATCTCTGCCTTCTTCAGCTTCCGGCTTACGTAGAGAATTGGGTGTCTCACTCCATCCACTTCTTGCATTAAACATCCGCCTATTGCGATAGCACTCGAATCTGTGGTCAAAATAAAGGGTAAATTTATGTTGGGTAATCGTAAGACTGGTGGATTAGAAAAAATACGTTTCAATCTGCTTATTGCATCCTCTAAGCGAGTACTTTTACAAATTTCTGATGGATGATCTTTAGTCAACATATCAGAAAAGACTGATGTAAGTTCTGCCCAATTTGGTATAAATTTAGAATAATAGTTTATAAGACCTAGTAAACTTCTAATTTGTTTCTTTGTGGTAGGAACTTCTAGATTGAGAATCTTCGACACAATTTTATCATCTGTCAACAATTTGCCTTCAGAAATTCTATGACCAAGGAAGTCTATTTGTTTATAGCTTATTTCAACCTTGGAAGGTTTGATAGTAAGTCCAAAAAGAAAGATTTGATTGAAGACTTGTTTGAGTGTAAGTAAGTGAGAAGTCATATTAGAAGAATGGATGCATATATCATCAAAATAAGCTTGGACATCTTTAATTCCGTGCAATAGTAATCTAGTTAATCTAACAAATGTGGCGGGAGCGTTCTTCAGACCAAATGAAAGATATCGCCATTCGTACAAACCGAGGGGTGTTGCGAATGCTGTTATATGTCTAGAAGCAGGGTGCAGTGGCACTTGCCAATAACCTTTCGCTAAATCAACCTTCGAAAATAAGGATGATTGAGACATATTCAAAATGAGATCTTCACAACTGTTCATTGGCTCTGCATCTGTTATGGTTATTGTATTTAACTTTCGATAATCGATGCACAAACGGATTGTCTGGTCCTTCTTTTTCACCAGGACAATCGGTGAAGAATATTGAGACATAGATTTCTGAATTATTCTATTTTTCTCTAAATCCAAAATTTCTTTGTCTAAATTTGCTCTATAATGTAGAGGGATAGAATATGGTCTACATTTGACCGGTGTAAGATCTGTCAGCACAAGTGAATGTGTTATTTTGTCAGTGCGTCCAGGTTTGTTAGAGAAGATAGATTTATACTCGTCAAGGAGAGTCAAAATGTCTTGTCGCTGCTGGTGTGTCAAGGTGTCAGAGATTTGTATGTCATTTATACTACCGTCGTCAGTCATAATCGGTACTGGGATTTCAGTATTGTCTGCGTCTGTCTGATTTATCACAGATGCTACTGTTTGTAAATTGTCTTCAATGTCATTGTCGTCAATAGTTGTCAATATGTCGTCAAATTGGTCGCTGTTGTCGTTATCACAAATTGTCGGTAATGTACATATGTCTTCGTCGTCTTTGTCGTCGTAAGAGTGCGTCGTTAACGATGCTTCGTTTGTCGAGGTGTCATTCAGTTGGGTAATTGTCGTTTCGTTTCTGTCATCAGTTAGCTGCGTCTGCTCACTCGTGTCACTGTTTTGTCTAGCATAGTATGGTTTCAACATATTTACATGGAATATTTTCAATTTTCCATTCAAAGAAATTTCGTAATCAACTTCCGAAATTCTTCTAACAATTTTAAAAGGTCCCTGCCAAGAGGTTGATAGTAAATCTCTCTTGTCAGGTAACAGTAGTAAAATATCCTGACCTGGTTTTAATACAATTGTTTTTGCACCTTTGTTGGCGTACTGCCTGTACCTAAAACCTTTCTCCTGTAGTGATGTTCTGGCCAGTATACAGGAACGTATGATTTTGTCTCTGGTGTCAGTGACTAAATCATAGGTAGAAATGGGTAGTTGGATATTTACCGGTTGTGATATGATATCTTTGTAAATAGTGAGAGGTCCTCTTGGGTTCGCTCCATATATCAATTCGAAGGGAGAGAACCCTGTGCTTGATTGCGGGACTTCTCTATATGCGAACAGCACCGTTGGGAGAAGTATATCCCAATCGGCTGGATTTTCAGCTGTCACTTTGGATAGCATATGTTTCAGGTCCCCGTTTAGTTTCTCGCAGATACCATTTGCGGCCGGTCGATAGGGACTGGTGAAACATTGCTTTATGCCTAGTAACTTGGTTACCGATTGAGTGGCATTCGATATGAACTGGGTTCCTCTATCTGAAATTATTTTCTCCGGAAAGCCAAAACGGGAGAAAATATTTAACAATACGTCCGTCACATCCTTAGAGGAGATAGATCTTAATGGAATCATTTCTGGCCATCTAGTACATAGATCAATAAGAGTGAAAATATATCTATTCCCTTTACTTGAAATGTGATTCAACGGACCTACTAGGTCAACTGCCACGATTTGGAATGGCCTCGAGGCAGTTGTGGTTGATTGGACTTCTGCCGTAGGGTTTTTCCCCTTTTTCACCAGTTTCTGACATATATCACATGATCTACAAAAGGTTGTTATGTCTTGGCAAAATTGTGGCCAATAAACCTGGGTCAGGACCCTAGCCCTAGTCTTTTCGTACCCCATATGACCTCCGAAAGGTGAGTCATGGGCTATCTTTAGTACTTTCTCTCGATGTGCTTGTGGTAACACTACTTGCTGTATCGTGGTCTGATTTGTTGTGTATACTCTAGTTAATACATTGTTCTGTAGCCTAAATGTCCACGATGCGTTCTTAGTTAATTTTGGTGTAAGTCCTACTAACCTAAAATATGGTGAAAGTGTAGGATCTGCTTTCTGTTCATCTCCAAAATTAGTGCTGGTAGTGTTTGGTGATATAATTTCTAGTGACTCCTGCAGTTGGTCGGTGTTGGTTTTGTGGGTTGTCTGTCGTGTTATTGCATTCGTGTGTTGTGTGTGTTGTTGCACATCTACAGGCTTGGTACTTGGTAGATCGGTAGCATCCTCAATTCGAGGTTTTAATTTGGTCGTATCACTGACAGATTCGACCGCCCCTGCATTGTACACCTCGGTGAATTCTTTCTGAATTACTTCATTGGTTGTCTCCCTTGGTCTTTTGGCAGATTGAGACAAGCATGAATGGTGTTTCTCTTTAGAATCGCTGTTTGGGTGGTGGATACCGTTTCTATGCTCCCAATCTCTTATTTCCTTTTCAGAGCAAGGTCGTATGTTGGGCAGGTTCCCAGGTATAATATCAGCGACAGGATTTTCTAGGACAGCGCACAATACTAGTCCTGATATGAACGGGGTTCGAATTTCGACCAGAGCAAGGGGGTATTTCTCTATAGTGCCTGAGAATGTGCGACAAGTCACATGTTTGTCTGTATAGTCTTTATCGTTTATTAATGTTTTCTTAATCCCACAGAGCGTTGCGCCGGAATCCCGAATTAATGTGCACTTTTTGTTATTTACAAACCCTGTTGAGAAATTTAGCTTGCCTGTAGATGACAAAGCAGCGTTGGCTGTTTCATTCGAAATAGGGATAGTGTGGCCACATAGTAATGTTGTGTCAAGTTGGAACTTCGTACAGGTGTTACACTTACTGTCTGTAATGGTGTCAATAATTTGCACAGCATTTCCTAGCTCACTCAAATTTTCGTTTTGGTTGTCACAATCATTCAGTGATTCAATATCTTCGTCTGATGACGTTTCAACTAGTGCAGCATTGGCCTGTTTTAATATCTTTCGGCCCTCACAAAAGCGACTGTAGTGCCCAAAACTACTGCAAAAATAGCATTTGACCGCTCTCTGGTAAGCATTTCGCTTATTCTTCTGCTTCTCCACGATCATTTTGAGGTGGTGTGGATAGTTGGGCGATTTATCACACATCGCGTATTCTTCGTGAGTCAAACTACAATATTGGCATTTAACTGGCTTCCTGATATTCGAGCGTGGTCTAAACTTACTTTCCGTTGGTTTAGAGTATCTAGTGTTCATAGCTGCTGCTGTTTCGTTCTGACTAAGGTTTAATTGGAAAATATCTCTGTTCGCTATGAAAAATGCATTTCCCTTTGTCTCTACATCTTGAATACTTCTACAGTCCATTTGTTTTAAAAATTTAGCAAAAGGTGTGAGGATTGTACTAACTATTTTGTCTATAATAATGAGCTCTTTTAGTTTGTCATGGCTGTTGTTAGTTTTAGCTGAGTTGATCCACTTTGTACACACATCGTGAACTGTAGAGACATAGTCTATAAAGGTTTGGTTTGGTTGTGGGGATAATTTGGCGAACTGTTGTTGGTAACCTGCAGTATCTAATGAGAAATGTTGGAGAATGCGCTGCTTTAAATAATCATAATCCTTTCACATTTCCTGTGGCACTGTCTCTATTACTTTTAAAGGTTCCAGAGCTAAGTCTCTCATTAAAATGAATGCCCAATCTGATTTTATGATCTTATGGTAGGACATTAAACACTCACAATTTTCCAGGTATGCGCTGATGGAATCTCCTGAGCAGAATGCCTTCACGAGGCCTTTATACTTATTATATTTCTGTTCTTCCTCCTTGCTTCTAAGTTTATTTACAGATATTTCTACGTTGGAATCAATCTCCATCTGTTTTAATCTGATTTGTGTATCAGCATTTAATTGGGCTAATTTGGCCGCCGCCTCAAGCTCCATTTGTTTTTCTTGCATTTGCATCTTTTTTTCTTCTGCCTGCATTTGCATCTTCTTTTCTTCTGCCTGCATTTGCATCTTCTTTTCTTCTGCCTCAATTTGCATTTGCATCTTCTTTTCTTCTGCCTGCACTTGCCTTTGTTTTTCTTCTCGTTCTATCGCTCTTTCTTCACGGGCAATGTTCTCTGCGTGTGTTTTCTGTGCCCATTCTGACAGTTTCTCTTCTTTATAACCTAATTTCATACCTTGCTCAATACATTTTTTCAAAGTAGACATTTTGTCTTTTACTTGTTGGTAATTTTAATGAAGTTAAATCCCTTAGAAAAAATGCTGGGGAGTAGAAACTTTAGTTATCTCCCTTAATTTTACATGCGCAAATACAAATGCAAAGTTATGTTGGTTACAAGGTCATGAATATACATACAAAACAATGCAAAGCAAAAATGTTACATGGATGGATGGTGAGAAGTACCGCTTAGGGTTGCAATGGGCATGATATGAAACTTATCTTATATTCCCAGAAATTGCGGATGTTGTCTTGTACTCTCGCCACTGTTGGAAAGGTTACATAGGTTACACGCACCACTATTCACGGAACAATCTGCTCGTAGAATGAGAAAACATTAGTAACAGTCAAAAAATGTCACAGTCATGTCAAAATAATTTATAGTATTCACATCAATGAGAGACTAACTGCAGAGGGACTCATATTAATACTACTTTATCGCTAGATAGATGCACATATGTTAAACTTGTACAGTTATCAATTTGTTGTACAGAAATCAATTTGATATCGTTAATTTACTGTTTTACTTGGCATTAACTAGCCGTGTAAAGTTAAAGCTTATGCCAAAACCGGAGAATAGCCCCCAAAAAGCCTGTCATCGTCTAGCTCATGTCTAGGTATCTGAGCTCGGGTTCACACAGGCAACAATAACTCCGTTAAATATAATATCTAACATTTATTGTATTTCAATATACAGTGCGTTGGCGCAGTGGGTTTAACAAGCCCGCACTGGTTTGCATATCACAGAGGTTTAACATCATCACACATAGTTATCACAAACATTCTAAGCAAACTATCTAGCATAAGTCTATGAACCCCAAATACACATGGGTCTAATCTATTGAGTCCCTCTAAGGCAGGCCCTGTTGCCTCTCCGATGGTCCGTCTGTCCTCTGCCGGTTTCACACGTGTCGCATTCCGACACGGGTGGTAACTCTGTTCGAGTTCCTCGTGGACCCCGCAATAGGCAGGCCACATCAGTGTCCACGGGACAGTGGACTCACTGACCAGTCCTTCGAGAAGGTTCTGGATTACTCTGGCCTTCGAGGGTCTTACTTCTTTCCCTTGGGCGGGAGTTGTAGCCCTTGGCTAATATTTATTACTCATGTTGGGTTACCCGATAATGTGGATACTGTGAGGCTGTGACAATGTCCGTTTGTAATTTTGCCGTTTTGGTCTGCGCTGGTAGACTTGTGTTCTCGCTTTTCAATCTAGGAAAGAAGAAAAGACAAAACTCATGTTTAGTTACTTGTACCGCAGTACCTATATTACATTACACTGATATCACTACAAAAGTCTGCTATATTAGAATCCATACTATCAGACATTATAGCGAACTTGCGTTCGACACACAGCAGGACCGATTTGGCAGCAGGCCGCCTTGTTGTTAAGAAAAGGCATGAGTGCAGTGTCGTTCAGAAAGCACTGGAAAACTTACCCTTGAACCACGTCCACATAACAAGAATGCTGGGATTGACTGCGATGTTCTTTAAATGCTATGCAGTAGAACTGACTACGTCGTCATGTAAAAAGATAAAAATCTGTATTTATTAAAAGGCGTATATTTCTGTCGAGACGGTACACGGCACATGATGATGCCGTTGATAGCACTACCTGATTATGGTGCGGTTACTTGGTTACCCCACGTGGTGCAGTTCAGATAAAAACTAGCATAGGTGGCTGGTTTGTACACCAAAGAGAAAGAAAGCATTGACTGCGGTCAGTAGGACACATGATGATGACTCGATGTTCTTCGCTTATACGTGTTGATTATAGTCTATTTGGAGTTATAGACAATTTCACAGCATAGCTTTGGTCGTACTAGCTTTATTAGCATTTGTTTGAATTCAACCAGAAGAAACATATTTACAACAAGTAACTACACAAATTTGTGCCGAATTTTATGTTATTCTGTATTTATTCTACCGACTTAACTTTACCATACTTAATGGGAACGATGCGAAAGTTGCCTGCCTTGCATGACTGACCACGGAAGTAGTTATATATGTTGCTTATTAGCCCCAAAATTGTGGTGGTGTCTGGTGGTGCTGGGATGATGTGGAGTCTGTGGAGCCTGTGGAGGGTGGTGAAGGGACCGTCTTAGTTGTGTCTTTGGCTTGTTAAGCTCGTTGTTTTTGGCGGGTAAATTTTTAAAAAAAATGTACTAAGGATTGGGAGGAGCGGGGCTTCCTCTGTGTGTGTGTGTGTGTGTGTGTGTGTGTGTGTGTGTGTGTGTGTGTGTGTGTGTGTGTGTGTGTGTGGTCAGGGTGGAGCGGAAGGAGCCGGTGTAAATAGTAAGCGCAAAGAAGGTGGTGCCCGGTGGTGCGACGTGTATAGTGACGTCATCGGTCCCTCGTAGTTGTATGTTTGGTCTGTTAAGGTCGAATTTTTGGTAGCAAGGTATGATCTAAGGGGTAGCGGAGGTATTAGGGGTGATGTCTCCGCACCTCCTTGTCGCACCTTTACCATGTTAAGATCGCCGTTTTGACAGGGTAAGTATTTTTTTTTTAAATTAAAAATAATTTAATTTATTTCTTTTAAATTTAAATTTAACAAAAAATAAATTTCAATGGAAAATAACAGATATTGGTTAATAGTGGTCTTTAGTGGGCGTGGCTTAAAATCTATTATCAAAAGGTGTTAGCTCATTAAATGAAAATCTTAAAAAGAGTAAAGATGGCCGCTAGTACGTGTTGTAGTGGTATGGCTTAGTGTTATTTGATGTTAAGGGGTGGGTGAGTGAAAGTGTATCTCGATGAGTGCTTCCAAATAATATCAGCATACAGTGTCAGATCGTTAAAGAGAAAACTTAAAGAAACATGTCAAGATGGCCGGCGATGTCCTCCGTAGGTGCCGGGTTCGAGGCCCAGTGGGGAGGTCGAGCGGGGTAGAAGAAATATTGATATTGTCTTTGTTACTTAGTTGTGATGGCGATAGCTGGTGGTAGTAACAGGCTATGTGTAGCAAAGGAGAGGTGGTGTGTTGGTTGAAGTTTAAGTGGTGCCCCAGACGAGATGACAGGTTTGAATCTCGGTGCTGTGCCACTGGTAAGGGTAATAGGCGTCAGCGTGTGGGGTGTCTAGCTGGTTCATACGGGTTATGATTAGGGACAGTCTGTCTCTCCGTGTTGCTGTGTCCACAAGTCCAAGGGAAAAACAGGCATCCGACTTCACAGCGTAACATAACAAATTGGAGAACATAAGATACCCATACACGTCGCCCAGCTGTTACAAAACCAATAATAGCCAGCTGTATATATGACTAATCCTGGGGGGCTTATCGCCGTGGATAGAAAGGGGTTGGGAAAGCAATAATACTCGTCATATCTTCGGCGAGGGGTTTATAACATATGTCGTCTAAGCCCAAGGTATATCTCCTGTAATATAAGGTGGTCGGAAAACCAATATCACTAGCCTCGATTCGTCTCATAATCGCGCCCTTGTGGCTTAAAGACTTAACCGTTATTGCAGACGCAGCTGTGTGCAGACTAAACTACCAGGTCACGTGGTCCTAGGCCATATCGACAAAAACGGGGTTATAAAGGCTAAGGAATATTCACTGTACAAAACAGTTTCTACCAGCCGATCAGAGCGAGGAAACCAGACAGGACAACCTATTGATACGAGTCCACAGCAGCAGATATCGTGTATAAAAGACGACCAGCCTATATCATATACACAAAAAACAGAGCTCACCATGTGGCAAGGCATTAATGGTAAGGTGGACTTTGATAAATCTTTCACAGTTTTGTTATGTTTCTTCATATCGACACGTCGGTAACCTAACAATACTAGTATAATACAGGGGGGATATATAGGCCTAGACGTATATAACAGCTGAGGAAAACAACAAAATAGGTTCGTAACAGATCATATTAGGCTATGTCGAAATGATGTGAACATAGCGTTACGGTGGTACCTTAATATACACTAGTAGTATTGGGTAGCCGTATGGGAACTCAGAATTGTTTCTGGTGGGGGTCTACATGCCCATGTTCGTTATGACTTTACGGTCTTTTAAAATTGAGGGGGTCATGTCCGATCCCAGAGCTGATAATGATATTATGTGTTCCCTGTACAGCTGGTAATAGTACCTTATTTTTATCTATGTTTTACAGATTACGGATGATCAGGAAGTCCTAATTTCGGAAAATGTGGGGTCTATTAAGAGCGGAACCACACAGCGATTGCCTGGACTGCGCTATTTCGCAATATGCAGCAAGCCCAGCCACTCATGGATTCGCTTACGGAGTCTTGGGTTAAAAGTGATAGCTTTTTATGATCTAGTAAAGGGCCGACTGCAGTCTGTACTACAACAACCACTTTACCAAGGAGGACATAATCACGCTAAGTCTCAGTAGACTTGAGGCATGTCTCCACGAATATAAACGACGAACACGCAACTCCCGAGCCCTCGCCAACCACAAACGAACGTCCATCGCCACCAACATCACCGTCCTCCTTAACATTCAGTCAATCCACACTGGTGGATGGGTGGTAAGCGGCTATATTTAGGTCGTCAATAACGGAACAAAGCTCAATATAAATATACGTCGTTGTAGTGTTCTGTCTTCTCACGGTGTGTTCCATAGGGGTGGCTACAGAGTGGTATATCACTCGAATGATCGTTTACTTGACACAAACACCCCACATTCATCAAGGATCTCACTAGTGTAAATCAATGTCTCCTAGTGTGAAAAGAGGGAATAGCAGCGCACAAGCTATCACAGTGTCGTGATCAAGTGCAATTGTTATTATTCGTGAAGAACACAGACTAAGCCCGCGTATAAGTTCGGTGACATTGGTATCAATTCCTAAGTCGGTCAACAAGAAAAAAGATGTCTACGCACCAACAGATCCCTCATCAGGCTGCCCACAAGACGGTTGTCACTAACAATTATACACTGAACCAAGGAAAGAGTAGTTAGGAACAAAATCAACAGAGATGCAACCCGGCTGGTTTACTCGTTTAAACGTACAAACTCCGGTCAATGTGGTACTATAACATTTGACAGTACAAGTCACTATGAGTCGTTTTGAACCCGTATGTTTAGCTATTACAAGAGGCAACGCATTGAAACCAAACAAGGCCTGAATGGGGTGCCAGTGGAAGACCTGTTTTCAACACCGTTGGCTAAATTCCCTATATAGCACAGGACATATGAAACTTTTTCGCTCAAGGAAAGATTGACAATATTAATTCTTGGTTAGACATAGACCTTATCGGTCCTTGAAGGACACGTACAGACGAGTAGACACACAGACAACCTGCCCAAGTCAAAGATATGATCGGTCAGTAGATCAGTAAACAACTTGAACATTAAAATAATCTTGGACACTGAAAATTCTTGTGCTTGCTGTTTTCACAGGTTGTGGTAAACTGATCAGCTAGGTTGAAATATAAAGACTCTGCATTCTCACAGACCGTGTACCAAGTTACTGCTATCAACCAAACTAGTATCAAGACATCGTATTGGCACCCCAGAAGCATTATGCCCACTCCTAAGAAAGAAGGCCACCCTGTGTATCACCTGTGGGAAAGTATTTTCTGAAAAATACAATCTCACACGCCCCGCTAATACAGTTCACAATTCCACAACCCACAAATGCCACAGCTGTGGGCGTTTGTATCAACGAAAAGACAATTTACAACGTCATATAAGAACACAACATCAGACACCCTTAGACACCTCTCAAGCAGGGAAAAACACTACTGCTCACATAGTAACAGAGGAAACGGATATCCAACAAAAAGATAGAGCCAAATTGACAGCCCTTAGGAATTACTGCAAGGCGCTGTCGATCATGTTACCCAACCAGGTATTCGTATTAGAAAAAAGAGAAGACCAACAACAAAGGGTGCTCATAGACACGTATGATATTAGCGACTGACTACTCAGACAAGTGTATACCACTGGGTGATTGAAAATTAAAAGAGAAAACAAATGAAAATCTCTGTCTTTGTTATTTGATTTGTATCATTTTTGTAAACATTTGTCCTTTTTTACTTGTGACATTTTCTGGTGTACTTGGCTCGTTTGCCGATATTTGTGTATTTTTACTTTTGTGGTATTGTACTTGTGTATGTGATTCTGTCTCGCTATACCCAAAGTGTATTTATTCCTGTCTCTCTGTTCCAATGTGTACTGGTGGTCCACTGTGTGCATGTCTCGTTTATTATTGTTTGTGTGCATCAATTGTTTCACAAACAACATTTCACATTCAGACAAAAGTACAGGTTCTATGTACCACTCCAACAGTCAAATAAGAAAAACTGTTAGCCACACTGACAAAACAGTTGGCCAAAATAAGAAACGCCTCGACCAATATTATAAAAAGTAGGAAAAATTTTAACCAAACTAATTTAAAATGTTGACAAAAATAGGAAATAGCTCGACAAAACTTATGAAAAGTAGGAAAATTGTTCGTCAAATGTGAAAAATATTGAGCAAGTAGGAAATCATGTTAACCAAAGGTGCAAACTATTGACCAAGTAAAGAAACTTCTCGTCCAAACTCATAAAAAGTAGGAAAATTTTTTAGCCAAATGGGAAAAATGGTGGCCAAATACAGAAAAAATCTCGACCAAACTAATAAACATTAGGAAAATGTGCTAGCCAAAGGTGAAAAATATTGGTCAAGTAAAGAAATATCTCATCCGAATTTATAACAAGTAAGAAAACATGCTAGTAAAATCAAGAAATATGTCGACCGAAGTAATACAATAGGCAAAACGATGGACAAACTTATAAAGATGTCGACCGTTATAAGAATATGTGTTACCCAAATTAGGAAAAATATTGCCCAAGTTTTGAAATATCTCGACCAAACTTACAAACAGTAGGAAAATATGTCGACTACAGTTGGAATATTTGTTAGCCAAAGATGAAAAATAGTGGCCAAGTAAAGAAATATCGCATCCAAACTATTTAAAATGTATGAAAATGTGTTAGCCAAAGGGGGAAAACTGTTGACAAGTAAAGAAACTTCTCGGCCAAACTCACAAAAAAGGGAGGAAACTTTGTTAACCAAATGTGAAAAAATATTGTTCCAAGTAAAGACAGGTTTTAACTAATCTTATAAATATATCGCCCAAACTTATAAACATTAGGAAAATGTGTTAACCTAAGGAGAAAAATATTGACCAAGTGAAGAAATATCTCAACCATACTTATGAAAAGTAGGAAAAAGTGTTAACCTAATGGGAAAAAAAATTGGCGAAGTGAAGAAATATCTCATCCATTCTTATAAAAATTAGGAAAATGTGGTAACCTAATGGGAAAAATATCGCAAAAGTGAAGAAAATATTTACACAAAACTTATAAAACTTAGGAAAATGTGTTAACCTAAGGAGAAAAAAATTGACCAAGTAAAGACAAATTTACACCAAACTTATGAAAAGTAGGAAAATTTGTTAACCCAAAAGGGGGAAAAAAAATGGGCTAAACTATGAAAAATGTTGACCCAAGTAAAAAAATATGTTAACCAAATGGGGAAAAATGTTGGCCAAAACATGAAACATCTCGACCAAAAATTATAAATATCTCGTGTAAACTTATTTTTAAAAAAAAATAGGAACAAATATTGCTTCTGTAGTTAGGTCAAACGTGTCTTGAACTTTTATCTGAACAGACATTTCACAATTCATAAGCATCAACGTCAACACTTTCCCTCTTTTACATTACCGAAAGTTTCAACTTTTTAGTCCTAAGTATCCACTAAAGACGCACGTATACATACTAATCACCCATCTCTTCACACTCTTGGTTTTTTTTTTTTTAACACAAAAGGGCTCTGTCTTTCATAGATAGCTTCACAAAAATTTCCCTGTCGCACCACTAAGAACTCCAAACCTTCGTTGCACATGAGTTCTAATGAAACAGTCATAACAACATTTATGGTAATGCAGTCTGTGGCTCCACCTGGGATAGTTTCAATATAATCTGAGTATTCATCAGCAAAGAGCTATTACCCATGGCTGACATCTTCAACTTTCTATACCACAATGACTTCTACACTAACCTTTCCCTTGTTCCATCTTTCAACAATACAAATGGTGTTCTCGAAGTCTAACTAAAATAATATTTTTACTTTTTCCCCCTCTTTCACACTTTGTCATTTCACAGCTGCAATAACGACAAGTCTGCAACCAACACTGTCTGTTATGAAGTCGACCTTTTTAAAGCCACGTCTGTCTTAATGAGCCCTTGAATACCCTCTACCAGATCTTATAACCGACTTTCAACGTTTCATACCCAAAAAACATTAAAACTCTTTGATCACAGAACAGCCCATTTTCTGCTGACTAGGCAGGGTTTTCCCCAAACTAATGGAGATACATCATCTGTCCCCTAACATACTAGGCGGTATTCTAGACAATGAATATAGTCATCAACCATCACCCCTAAGAAGAACTTGAAAACAGCAACAGAGATTGGGTTTCTGAGACGAATTCCTTGGACTACCAAAAGAACCCAACGTTTATCGCCTAAAAGAGCCTTAGAAACATAGAGCATCATATACATCAAATGCAAACACTCTTTTTTCTAACCCTGACCTTTAAATACACAGCATCTAACCCTAACACTAAACCCCAACCCCAACTATACATCATCTAACCCTAAACTAACCCCCAAACCCCAACTACACAGCAAACACAACAAACTGTCTTAAGAGACATAGATACAAATCAGTGTTAGCAATGGAAAAAATTAAAATTTAATTTAAAAATTTTTTTAAATAATAAATCGCAATTTTTTTTTGCAATTTTATTTTTTCCCCCTTTTGGGTTTAAAAAATTTTTTTCATAAGTTTGGTGTAAATTTGTCTTTACTTGGTCAATATTTTTTCCTTAGGTTAACACATTTTCCTAAGTTTTATAAGTTTTGTGTAAAATATTCTTCACTTTTGCGATATTTTTTCCCCTTAGGTTACCACATTTTCCTAATTTTTTTAAGAATGGATGAGATATTTCTTCACTTCGCCAATGTTTTTTCCCCTTAGGTTAACACATTTTTCCCACTTTTTATAAGTATGGTTGAGATATTTTTTCACTTGGTCAATATTTTCTCCTTAGGTTAACACATTTTCCTAATGTTTATAAGTTTGGGCGATATATTTATAAGATTAGTTTTAAAAACCCGTCTTTACTTGGAACAATATTTTTTTACATTTGGTTAACAAAGTTTCCTACCTTTTTGTGAGTTTTGGGCCCAGAAGTTTCTTTACTTGTCAACAGTTTTCACCTTTGGCTAACACATTTTCATACATTTTAAATAGTTTGGATGCGATATTTCTTTACTTGGCCACTATTTTTCATCTTTGGCTAACAAATATTCCAAATGTAGTCGACATATTTCCTACTGTTTGTAAGTTTGGTCGAGATATTTCAAAACTTGGGCAATATTTTTTCCCAATTTGGGTAACACATATTCTTATAACGGTCGACATCTTTATAAGTTTGTCCATCGTTTTGCCTTTTTGTATTACTTCGGTCGACATATTTCTTGATTTTACTAGCATGTTTTTTACTTGTTATAAATTCGGATGAGATATTTCTTTACTTGACCCAAAATTTTTTACCCTTTTGGGTAGCACATTTTTCCCAATGTTTATTAGTTTGGTCGAGATATTTCTGTATTTGGCCACCATTTTTCCCATTTTGGGTAACAAATTTTCCTACTTTTTTTGAGTTTGGACGAGAAGTTTCTTTTCTTGGTCAATAGTTTGCACCCCTTTTGGGTTTAAAATGATTTCCTACTTGCTCAATATTTTTTACATTTGACGAACAATTTTTCCCACTTTTTATAAGTTTTGTCGAGCTATTTCCTATTTTTGTCAACATTTTAAATTAGTTTGGTTACAATTTTTTCCCACTTTTTATAATATTTGGGCGAGGCGTTTCTTATTTTGGCCAACTGTTTTGTCAGTGTGGCTAACAGTTTTTCTTATTTTACTGTTGGAGGGGACATAGAACCTGTACTTTTGTCTGAATGTGAAATGTTGTTTGTGGAAAAAATTGATGCACACAAACAATAATAAACGAGACATGCACACAGTGGACCACCAGTACACATTGGAACAGAGAGACAGGAATAAATACACATTTGGGATAGCGAGACAGAATCACATACACAAGTACAATACCACAAAAGTACAAAAAACAAAAATTCGGCAAACGAGCCCAAATACACCGAAGAATGTCACAAGTACAAAAGGACAAATGTTTACAAAAAAGATACAAATCAAATAACAAAGACAGAGATTTTTATTTTTTTTCTCTTTTAATTTTCAATCACCCAGTGGTATACACTTGTCTGAGTAGGTTTGTACACCAAAGAGAAAGAAAGCATTGACTGCGGTCAGTAGGACACATGATGATGACTCGATGTTCTTCGCTTATACGTGTTGATTATAGTCTATTTGGAGTTATAGACAATTTCACAGCATAGCTTTGGTCGTACTAGCTTTATTAGCATTTGTTTGAATTCAACCAGAAGAAACATATTTACAACAAGTAACTACACAAATTTGTGCCGAATTTTATGTTATTCTGTATTTATTCTACCGACTTAACTTTACCATACTTAATGGGAACGATGCGAAAGTTGCCTGCCTTGCATGACTGACCACGGAAGTAGTTATATGTTTGCTTATTAGCCCCAAAATTGTGGTGGTGTCTGGTGGTGCTGGGATGATGTGGAGTCTGTGGAGCCTGTGGAGGGTGGTGAAGGGACCCGTCTTAGTTGTGTCTTTGGCTTGTTAAGCTCGTTGTTTTTGGCGGGTAAATTTTTAAAAAAATGTACTAAGGATTGGGAGGAGCGGGGCTTCCTCTGTGTGTGTGTGTGTGTGTGTGTGTGTGTGTGTGTGTGTGTGTGTGTGTGTGTGTGTGTGTGTGTGGTCAGGGTGGAGCGGAAGGAGCCGGTGTAAATAGTAAGCGCAAAGAAGGTGGTGCCCGGTGGTGCGACGTGTATAGTGACGTCATCGGTCCCTCGTAGTTGTATGTTTGGTCTGTTAAGGTCGAATTTTTGGTGGCAAGGTATGGTCTAAGGGATAGCGGAGGTATTAGGGGTGATGTCTCCGCACCTCCTTGTCGCACCTTTACCATGTTAAGATCGCCGTTTTGACAGGGTAAGTATTTTTTTTTAAAATTAAAAATAATTTAATTTTTTTCTTTTAAATTTAAATTTAAAAAAAAAAAAATTTCAATGGAAAATAACAGATATTGGTTAATAGTGGTCTTTAGTGGGCGGGGCTTAAAATCTATTATCAAAAGGTGTTAGCTCATTAAATGAAAATCTTAAAAAGAGTAAAGATGGCCGCTAGTACGTGTTGTAGTGGTATGGCTTAGTGTTATTTGATGTTAAGGGGTGGGTGAGTGAAAGGGTATCTCGATGAGTGCTTCCAAACAATATCAGCATACAGTGTCAGATCGTTAAAGAGAAAACTTATAGAAACATGTCAAGATGGCCGGCGATGTCCTCCGTAGGTGCCGGGTTCGAGTCCCAGTGGGGAGGTCGAGCGGGGTAGAAGAAATATTGATATTGTCTTTGTTACTTAGTTGTGATGGCGATAGCTGGTGGTAGTAACAGGCTATGTGTAGCAAAGGAGAGGTGGTGTGTTGGTTGAAGTTTAGGTGGTGCCCCAGACGAGATGACAGGTTTGAATCTCGGTGCTGTGCCACTGGTAAGGGTAATAGGCGTCAGCGTGTGGGGTGTCTAGCTGGTCATACGGGTTATGATTAGGGACAGTCTGTCTCTCCGTGTTGCTGTGTCCACAAGTCCAAGGGAAAAACAGGCATCCGACTTCACAGCTTAACTTAACATAACAAATTGGAGAACATAAGATACCCATACACGTCGCCAGCTGTTACAAAACCAATAATAGCCAGCTGTATATATGACTAATCCTGGGGGGCTTATCGCCGTGGATAGAAAGGGGTTGGGAAAGCAATAATACTCGTCATATCTTCGGGGAGGGGTTTATAACATATGTCGTCTAAGCCCAAGGTATATCTCCTGTAATATAAGGTGGTCGGAAAACCAATATCACTAGCCTCGATTCGTCTCATAATCGCGCCCTTGTGGCTTAAAGACTTAACCGTTATTGCAGACGCAGCTGTGTGCAGACTAATCTACCAGGTCACGTGGTCTAGGCCATATCGACAAAAACGGGGTATAAAGGCTAAGGAATATTCACTGTACAAAACAGTTTCTACCAGCCGATCAGAGCGAGGAAACCAGACAGGACAACCTCTTGATACGAGTCCACAGCAGCAGATATCGTGTATAAAAGACGACCAGCCTATATCATATACACCAAAAACAGAGCTCACCATGTGGCAAGGCATTAATGGTAAGGTGGACTTTGATAAATCTTTCACAGTTTTGTTATGTTTCTTCATATCGACACGTCGGTAACCTAACAATACTAGTATAATACAGGGGGGATATATAGGCCTAGACGTATATAACAGCTGAGGAAAACAACAAAATAGGTTCGTAACAGATCATATTAGGCTATGTCGAAATGATGTGAACATAGCGTTACGGTGGTACCTTAATATACACTAGTAGTATTGGGTAGCCGTATGGGAACTCAGAATTGTTTCTGGTGGGGGTCTACATGCCCATGTTCGTTATGACTTTACGGTCTTTAAAATTGAGGGGGTCATGTCCGATCCAGAGCTGATAATGATATTATGTGTTCCCTGTACAGCTGGTATAGTACCTTATTTTTATCTATGTTTTACAGATACGGATGATCAGGAAGTCCTAATTCGGAAACTGTGGGGTCTATTAAGAGCGGAACCACACAGCGATTGCCTGGACTGCGCTATTCGCAATATGCAGCAAGCCCAGCCACTCATGGATTCGCTTACGGAGTCTTGGGTTAAAAGTGATAGCTTTTATGATCTAGTAAAGTGCCGACTGCAGTCTGTACTACAACAACACTTTACCAAGGAGGACATAATCACGCTAAGTCTCAGTAGACTTGAGGCATGTCTCCACGAATATAACGACGAACACGCAACTCCCGAGCCCTCGCCAACCAACAACGAACGTCCATCGCCACCAACATCACCGTCCTCCTTAACGTTCAGTCAATCCACACTGGTGGATGGGTGGTAAGCGGCTATATTTAGGTCGTCAATAACGGAACAAAGCTCAATATAAATATACGTCGTTGTAGTGTTCTGTCTTCTCACGGTGTGTTCCATAGGGGTGGCTACAGAGTGGTATATCACTCGAATGATCGTTTACTGACACAAACACCCCACATTCATCAGGGATCTCACTAGTGGTAAATCAATGTCTCCTAGTGTGAAAAGAGTGAATATCAGCGCACAAGCTATCACAGTGTTGTGATCAAGTGCAATTGTTATTATTCGTGAAGAACACAGACTAAGCCCGCGTTATAAGTTCGGTGACATTGGTATCAATTCCTAAGTCGGTCAACAAGAAAAAAGATGTCTACGCCACCAACAGACCCTCATCAGGCTGCCCCAAGACCGGTTGTCACTAACAATTATACACTGAACCAAGAAAGAGTAGTTAGGAACAAAATCAACAGAGATGCAACCCGGCTGGTTTACTCGTTAAACGTACAAACTCCGGTCAATGTGGTACTATAACATTTGACAGTACAAGTCACTATGAGTCGTTTTGAACCCGTATGTTTAGCTATTACAAGAGGCAACGCATTGAAACCAAACAAGGCCTGAATGGGGTGCCAGTGGAAGACCTGTTTTCAACACCGTTGGCTAAATTCCCTATATAGCACAGGACATATGAAACTTTTTCGCTCAAGGAAAGATTGACAATATTAATTCTTGGTTAGAAATAGACCTTATCGGTCTTGAAGGACACGATACAGACGAGTAGACACACAAACAACCTGCCCAAGTCAAAGATATGATCGGTCAGTAGATCAGTAAACAACTTGAACATTAAAATAATCTTGGACACTGAAAATTCTTGTGCTTGCTGTTTTCACAGGTGTGGTAAACTGATCAGCTAGGTGAAATATAAAGACTCTGCATTCTCACAGACCGTGTACCAAGTTACTGCTATCAACCAACTAGTATCAAGACATCGTATTGGCACCCAGAAGCATTATGCCCACTCCTAAGAAAGAAGGCCACCTGTGTATCACCTGTGGGAAAGTATTTACTGAAAAATACAATCTCACACGCCACGCTAATACAGTTCACAATTCCACAACCCACAAATGCCACAGCTGTGGGCGTTTGTATCAACGAAAAGACAATTTACAACGTCATATAAGAACACAACATCAGACACCCTTAGACACCTCTCAAGCAGGGAAAAACACTACTGCTCACATAGTAACAGAGGAAACGGATATCCAACAAAAAGATAGAGCCAAATTGACAGCCCTTAGGAATTACTGCAAGGCGCTGTCGATCATGTTACCCAACCAGGTATTCGTATTAGAAAAAAGAGAAGACCAACAACAATGGGTGCTCATGGATACGTATGATATTAGCGACTGACTACTCAGACAAGTGTATACCACTGGATGATTGAAAATTAAAAGAGAAAACAAATGAAAATCTCTGTCTTTGTTATTTGATTTGTATCATTTTTGTAAACATTTGTCCTTTTGTACTTGTGACATTCTTCTGGTGTACTTGGCTCGTTTGCCGATATTTGTGTATTTGTACTTTTGTGGTATTGTACTTGTGTATGTGATTCTGTCTCGCTATACCAATGTGTATTTATTCCTGTCTCTCTGTTCCAATGTGTACTGGTGGTCCACTGTGTGTATGTCTCGTGTATTATTGTTTGTGTGCATCAATTGTTTCACAAACAACATTTCACATTCAGACAAAAGTACAGGTTCTATGTACCACTCCAACAGTCAAATAAGAAAAACTGTTAGCCACACTGACAAAACAGTTGGCCAAAATAAGAAACGCCTCGACCAATATTATAAAAAGTAGGAAAAATTGTAACCAAACTAATTTAAAATGTTGACAAAAATAGGAAATAGCTCGACAAAACTTATGAAAAGTAGGAAAATTGTTCGTCAAATGTGAAAAATATTGAGCAAGTAGGAAATCATGTTAACCAAAGGTGCAAACTATTGACCAAGTAAAGAAACTTCTCGTCCAAACTCATAAAAAGTAGGAAAATTTGTTAGCCAAATGGGAAAAATGGTGGCCAAATACAGAAATATCTCGACCAAACTAATAAACATTAGGAAAATGTGCTAGCCAAAGGTGAAAAATATTGGTCAAGTAAAGAAATATCTCATCCGAATTTATAACAAGTAAGAAAACATGCTAGTAAAATCAAGAAATATGTCGACCGAAGTAATACAATAGGCAAAACGATGGACAAACTTATAAAGATGTCGACCGTTATAAGAATATGTGTTACCCAAATTAGGAAAAATATTGCCCAAGTTTTGAAATATCTCGACCAAACTTACAAACAGTAGGAAAATATGTCGACTACAGTTGGAATATTTGTTAGCCAAAGATGAAAAATAGTGGCCAAGTAAAGAAATATCGCATCCAAACTATTTAAAATGTATGAAAATGTGTTAGCCAAAGGTGAAAACTGTTGACAAGTAAAGAAACTTCTCGGCCAAACTCACAAAAAGGTAGGAAACTTTGTTAACCAAATGTGAAAAAATATTGTTCCAAGTAAAGACAGGTTTTAACTAATCTTATAAATATATCGCCCAAACTTATAAACATTAGGAAAATGTGTTAACCTAAGGAGAAAAATATTGACCAAGTGAAGAAATATCTCAACCATACTTATGAAAAGTAGGAAAATGTGTTAACCTAATGGGAAAAACATTGGCGAAGTGAAGAAATATCTCATCCATTCTTATAAAAATTAGGAAAATGTGGTAACCTAATGGGAAAAATATCGCAAAAGTGAAGAAAATATTTACACAAAACTTATAAAACTTAGGAAAATGTGTTAACCTAAGGAGAAAAATATTGACCAAGTAAAGACAAATTTACACCAAACTTATGAAAAGTAGGAAAATTTGTTAACCAAAGGGGATAAAATATGGGCTAAACTATGAAATATGTTGACCCAAGTAAGAAAATATGTTAACCAAATGGGGAAAAATGTTGGCCAAAACATGAAACATCTCGACCAAACTTATAAATATCTCGTGTAAACTTATAAAATAAAAAAGTAGGAACAAATATTGCTTCTGTAGTTAGGTCAAACGTGTCTTGAACTTTTATCTGAACAGACATTTCACAATTCATAAGCATCAACGTCAACACTTTCCCTCTTTTACATTACCGAAAGTTTCAACTTTTCAGTCCTAAGTATCCACTAAAGACGCACGTATACATACTAATCACCCATCTCTTCACACTCTTGGTTTTTTCTTTTCTAACACAAAGTGTCTCTGTCTTTCATAGATAGCTTCACAACTTATCCATGTCGCACCACTAAGAACTCCAAACCTTCGTTGCACATGAGTTCTAATGAAACAGTCATAACAACATTTATGGTAATGCAGTCTGTGGCTCCACCTGGGATAGTTTCAATATAATCTGAGTATTCATCAGCAAAGAGCTATTACCCATGGCTGACATCTTCAACTTTCTATACCACAATGACTTCTACACTAACCTTCCATTGTTCCATCTTTCAACAATACAAATGGTGTTCTCGAAGTCTAACATAATATTTCTTACTTTGTCCACCTCTTTCACACTTTGTCATTTCACAGCTGCAATAACGACAAGTCTGCAACCAACACTGTCTGTTATGAAGTCGACCTTTCTTAAAGCCACGTCTGTCTTAATGAGCCCTTGAATACCCTCTACCAGATCTTATAACCGACTTTCAACGTTTCATACCAAATAACATTAACACTCTTTGATCACAGAACAGCCGATTTTCTGCTGACTAGGCAGGTTTCCCAATCTAATGGAGATACATCATCTGTCCCCCTAACATACTAGGCGGTATTCTAGACAATGAATATAGTCATCAACCATCACCCCTAAGAAGAACTTGAAAACAGCAACAGAGATTGGGTTTCTGAGACGAATTCCTTGGACTACCAGAGAACCTAACGTTGATCGCCTAAAAGAGCCTTAGAAACATAGAGCATCATATACATCAAATGCAACACACTCTTTCTTCTAACCCTGACCTTAACTACACAGCATCTAACCCTAACACTAACCCTAACCCTAACTATACATCATCTAACCCTAACACTAACCCCAACCCTAACTACACAGCAAACACAACAAACTGTCTTAAGAGACATAGATACAAATCAGTGTTAGCAATGGAAAAAGTTAAAATTTAATTAAAATTTAAAACTAATAAATCGCAATTTTATTGCAATTTTATTTTTTCCCCTTTGGTTAACAAATTTTCCTACTTTTCATAAGTTTGGTGTAAATTTGTCTTTACTTGGTCAATATTTTTCTCCTTAGGTTAACACATTTTCCTAAGTTTTATAAGTTTTGTGTAAATATATTCTTCACTTTTGCGATATTTTTCCCATTAGGTTACCACATTTTCCTAATTTTTATAAGAATGGATGAGATATTTCTTCACTTCGCCAATGTTTTTCCCATTAGGTTAACACATTTTCCTACTTTTCATAAGTATGGTTGAGATATTTCTTCACTTGGTCAATATTTTTCTCCTTAGGTTAACACATTTTCCTAATGTTTATAAGTTTGGGCGATATATTTATAAGATTAGTTAAAACCTGTCTTTACTTGGAACAATATTTTTTCACATTTGGTTAACAAAGTTTCCTACCTTTTTGTGAGTTTGGCCGAGAAGTTTCTTTACTTGTCAACAGTTTTCACCTTTGGCTAACACATTTTCATACATTTTAAATAGTTTGGATGCGATATTTCTTTACTTGGCCACTATTTTTCATCTTTGGCTAACAAATATTCCTACTGTAGTCGACATATTTTCCTACTGTTTGTAAGTTTGGTCGAGATATTTCAAAACTTGGGCAATATTTTTCCTAATTTGGGTAACACATATTCTTATAACGGTCGACATCTTTATAAGTTTGTCCATCGTTTTGCTTATTGTATTACTTCGGTCGACATATTTCTTGATTTTACTAGCATGTTTTCTTACTTGTTATAAATTCGTATGAGATATTTCTTTACTTGACCAATATTTTTCACCTTTGGCTAGCACATTTTCCTAATGTTTATTAGTTTGGTCGAGATATTTCTGTATTTGGCCACCATTTTTCCCATTTGGCTAACAAATTTTCCTACTTTTTATGAGTTTGGACGAGAAGTTTCTTTACTTGGTCAATAGTTTGCACCTTTGGTTAACATGATTTCCTACTTGCTCAATATTTTTCACATTTGACGAACAATTTTCCTACTTTTCATAAGTTTTGTCGAGCTATTTCCTATTTTTGTCAACATTTTAAATTAGTTTGGTTACAATTTTTCCTACTTTTTATAATATTGGTCGAGGCGTTTCTTATTTTGGCCAACTGTTTTGTCAGTGTGGCTAACAGTTTTTCTTATTTGACTGTTGGAGTGGTACATAGAACCTGTACTTTTGTCTGAATGTGAAATGTTGTTTGTGGAACAATTGATGCACACAAACAATAATAAACGAGACATGCACACAGTGGACCACCAGTACACATTGGAACAGAGAGACAGGAATAAATACACATTGGTATAGCGAGACAGAATCACATACACAAGTACAATACCACAAAAGTACAAATACACAAATATCGGCAAACGAGCCAAGTACACCAGAAGAATGTCACAAGTACAAAAGGACAAATGTTTACAAAAATGATACAAATCAAATAACAAAGACAGAGATTTTCATTTGTTTTCTCTTTTAATTTTCAATCACCCAGTGGTATACACTTGTCTGAGTAGTCAGTCGCTAATATCATACGTGTCTATGAGCACCCATTGTTGTTGGTCTTCTCTTTTTTCTAATACGAATACCTGGTTGGGTAACATGATCGACAGCGCCTTGCAGTAATTCCTAAGGGCTGTCAATTTGGCTCTATCTTTTTGTTGGATATCCGTTTCCTCTGTTACTATGTGAGCAGTAGTGTTTTTCCCTGCTTGAGAGGTGTCTAAGGGTGTCTGATGTTGTGTTCTTATATGACGTTGTAAATTGTCTTTTCGTTGATACAAACGCCCACAGCTGTGGCATTTGTGGGTTGTGGAATTGTGAACTGTATTAGCGTAGCGTGTGAGATTGTATTTTTCAGTAAATACTTTCCCACAGGTGATACACAGGTGGCCTTCTTTCTTAGGAGTGGGCATAATGCTTCTGGGTGCCAATACGATGTCTTGATACTAGTTGGTTGATAGCAGTAACTTGGTACACGGTCTGTGAGAATGCAGAGTCTTTATATTTCACCTAGCTGATCAGTTTACCACACCTGTGAAAACAGCAAGCACAAGAATTTTCAGTGTCCAAGATTATTTTAATGTTCAAGTTGTTTACTGATCTACTGACCGATCATATCTTTGACTTGGGCAGGTTGTTTGTGTGTCTACTCGTCTGTATCGTGTCCTTCAAGACCGATAAGGTCTATTTCTAACTAAGAATTAATATTGTCAATCTTTCCTTGAGCGAAAAAGTTTCATATGTCCTGTGCTATATAGGGAATTTAGCCAACGGTGTTGAAAACAGGTCTTCCACTGGCACCCCATTCAGGCCTTGTTTGGTTTCAATGCGTTGCCTCTTGTAATAGCTAAACATACGGGTTCAAAACGACTCATAGTGACTTGTACTGTCAAATGTAATAGTACCACATTGACCGGAGTTTGTACGTTTAACGAGTAAACCAGCCGGGTTGCATCTCTGTTGATTTTGTTCCTAACTACTCTTTCTTGGTTCAGTGTATAATTGTTAGTGACAACCGGTCTTGGGGCAGCCTGATGAGGGTCTGTTGGTGGCGTAGACATCTTTTTTCTTGTTGACCGACTTAGGAATTGATACCAATGTCACCGAACTTATAACGCGGGCTTAGTCTGTGTTCTTCACGAATAATAACAATTGCACTTGATCACGACACTGTGATAGCTTGTGCGCTGATATTCACTCTTTTCACACTAGGAGACATTGTTTTACCACTAGTGAGATCCCTGATGAATGTGGGGTGTTTGTGTCAGTAAACGATCATTCGAGTGATATACCACTCTGTAGCCACCCCTATGGAACACACCGTGAGAAGACAGAACACTACAACGACGTATATTTATATTGAGCTTTGTTCCGTTATTGACGACCTAAATATAGCCGCTTACCACCCATCCACCAGTGTGGATTGACTGAACGTTAAGGAGGACGGTGATGTTGGTGGCGATGGACGTTCGTTGTTGGTCGGCGAGGGCTCGGGAGTTGCGTGTTCGTCGTTATATTCGTGGAGACATGCCTCAAGTCTACTGAGACTTAGCGTGATTATGTCCTCCTTGGTAAAGTGTTGTTGTAGTACAGACTGCAGTCGGCACTTTACTAGATCATAAAAGCTATCACTTTTAACCCAAGACTCCGTAAGCGAATCCATGAGTGGCTGGGCTTGCTGCATATTGCGAATAGCGCAGTCCAGGCAATCGCTGTGTGGTTCCGCTCTTAATAGACCCCACAGTTTCCGAATTAGGACTTCCTGATCATCCGTATCTGTAAAACATAGATAAAAATAAGGTACTATACCAGCTGTACAGGGAACACATAATATCATTATCAGCTCTGGATCGGACATGACCCCCTCAATTTTAAAAGACCGTAAAGTCATAACGAATATGGGCATGTAGACCCCCACCAGAAACAATTCTGAGTTCCCATACGGCTACCCAATACTACTAGTGTATATTAAGGTACCACCGTAACGCTATGTTCACATCATTTCGACATAGCCTAATATGATCTGTTACGAACCTATTTTGTTGTTTTCCTCAGCTGTTATATACGTCTAGGCCTATATATCCCCCCTGTATTATACTAGTATTGTTAGGTTACCGACGTGTCGATATGAAGAAACATAACAAAACTGAAAGATTTATCAAAGTCCACCTTACCATTAATGCCTTGCCACATGGTGAGCTCTGTTTTGGTGTATATGATATAGGCTGGTCGTCTTTTATACACGATATCTGCTGCTGTGGACTCGTATCAAGAGGTTGTCCTGTCTGGTTTCCTCGCTCTGATCGGCTGGTAGAAACTGTTTTGTACAGTGAATATTCCTTAGCCTTTATACCCCGTTTTTGTCGATATGGCCTAGACCACGTGACCTGGTAGATTAGTCTGCACACAGCTGCGTCTGCAATAACGGTTAAGTCTTTAAGCCACAAGGGCGCGATTATGAGACGAATCGAGGCTAGTGATATTGGTTTTCTGACCACCTTATATTACAGGAGATATACCTTGGGCTTAGACGACATATGTTATAAACCCCTCGCCGAAGATATGACGAGTATTATTGCTTTCCCAACCCCTTTCTATCCACGGCGATAAGCCCCCCAGGATTAGTCATATATACAGCTGGCTATTATTGGTTTTGTAACAGCTGGCGACGTGTATGGGTATCTTATGTTCTCCAATTTGTTATGTTACGCTGTGAAGTCGGATGCCTGTTTTTCCCTTGGACTTGTGGACACAGCAACACGGAGAGACAGACTGTCCCTAATCATAACCCGTATGACCAGCTAGACACCCCACAGGCTGACGCCTATTACCCTTACCAGTGGCACAGCACCGAGATTCAAACCTGTCATCTCGTCTGGGGCACCACTTAAACTTCAACCAACACACCACCTCTCCTTTGCTACACATAGCCTGTTACTACCACCAGCTATCGCCATCACAACTAAGTAACAAAGACAATATCAATATTTCTTCTACCCCGCTCGACCTCCCCACTGGGCCTCGAACCCGGCACCTACGGAGGACATCGCCGGCCATCTTGACATGTTTCTTTAAGTTTTCTCTTTAACGATCTGACACTTATGCTGATATTGTTTGGAAGCACTCATCGAGATACGCTTTCACTCACCCACCCCTTAACATCAAATAACACTAAGCCATACCACTACAACACGTACTAGCGGCCATCTTTACTCTTTTTAAGATTTTCATTTAATGAGCTAACACCTTTTGATAATAGATTTTAAGCCCCGCCCACTAAAGACCACTATTAACCAATATCTGTTATTTTCCATTGAAATTTTTTTTTTTTTTAATTTAAATTTAAAAGAAAAAACTTAAATTATTTTTAATTTAAAAAAAAAATACTTACCCTGTCAAAACGGCGATCTTAACATGGTAAAGATGCGACAAGGAGGTGCGGAGACATCACCCCTAATACCTCCGCTACCCCTTAGACCATACTTTGCCACCAAAACTTCGACCTTAACAGACCAAACATACAACTACGAGGGACCGATGACGTCACTATACACGTCGCACCACCGGGCGCCACCTTCTTTGCGCTTACTATTTACACCGGCTCTTTCCGCTCCACCCTGACCACACACACACACACAGGAAGCCCCGCTCCTCCCAATCCTTAGTACATTTTTTTAAAATTTTACCCGCCAAAAACAACGAGCTTAACAAGCCAAAGACACAACTAAGACGGGTCCCTTCACCACCCTCCACAGGCTCCACAGACTCCACATCATCCCAGCACCACCAGACACCACCCAGCTCCACGTGGAGCACTCCACAAGCTCCACATGGAGCGCTCCACAAGCTCCACGTGGAGGCTCCACAATTTTGGGGCTAATAAGCAACATATATAACTACTCACGGAGCGATATAATTAGATTAATGGGCAGCGGGCAGCGACCGCAATGCGAGATTATTAGATTAGTGCCAGCCCGCTTCAGCCTGCGTTGCTTGATTGTTTATCTCAGGTAAAGATCAGCGCTGGATAAGAAAGGAATTAACGGGCACAGAAAAAGTGATTCTCAAAAATAAAAAGCGAGGGCTCTTTTACGCTTTTATTTATTTATTCATTTTTTCCACGGGTTATATATTTATACACCTGTATGCAGGTTGTCCCAGTGGGTAAGGCATAGAAGTAGTTAAATGGGTTACTTGGCCACGTGGCATATGACATGACCACGGAGTTGATCCACAACTGTGGTGATCGAGTGGGTTGGTAGACTCGGATGCGGCCTGGCACACACTGGCCCGACCGGCTACTATTTCACAATCGCTTATATATAAATAACTATATTGATACACACCACTGGCTTTTTTGTGTCTCTTCTGCGGGTTGGGTTCTTCTGCGGACTGGTCCGTTCTCTTGTGTGTTCCGCAATAGAATGAGACCTTAGCAATTGCGTGTGGGTGTTTATAGTGGCAAGTCACATGGCACAGTAAAGCTATAGAAATAACCGGTTTCTATATGTTCCTGCATATAAAACTGCTGACATGGCTATACCATTAAAACAGGCTGTAAAATGTAGAATGCATACATCATGAACATGTTCAGACATGTTTTCAGCGCTGACTCATGGGTTTTTTCTCGACCGCCCACGAAGCGTGGTCGGTCACGGAAAGGGCAAAGAGATATGTATTCAAGGTCGGGCACAGGGGTTCTAAAGTTAGTGGGGAGTGTTTTTTATTTACCAGCACACAGAGTTTTAATTACCAGCACAAATAGGAAGAGAAAAGATATAACGAATGACAGCCTAAAAGAATGACAGCCTGAAAGAAATAAAGAAATAAATAAAGATATAATGAAAAACAGAAGAGAAAGAAAGAATGAAAGACAGAAAGATAGAAACAGGCCGCGTGGTATATTTTAAAAGACATCCTGTCAGCATTTCGACTTTGGACGTTTCTCACTCGACTATAATTCACATGTCATGAGTTGACCCCTGAGTGACCTGGTGTAACATTTGTTAAGGTGCAATGAAGGGAGACTATTTATTCTTGTATTCAAGGGATATAACTGACGCTGTTTATTATATTTTTTTATGATTATCTTATCAGGTTATTAATTATATAATTTGGAAATTAATATTTTTATTTTCAGATTAATAATCTACGTTATACCTGCTAGAATTATAATCATTGATTAAGTTCTTTTTAGTATTAATGTATTAGTGTTAATGTTTTCGTCGCTAGTATTTATTACGCAGATTTTTGCCAATCACTTAGAGTTGAAGCATGGATACTCTATTTGGACAGGGGCGGAATGTTGGTAACTATCATTGAGCCGTGAAAATCTATTCATATATTCAACTCTGGATACTCTAGATACCTCGAGTTAATGACGAATGTCATTTTCCAATCTGTCATATTGACTTCGGTTTCCTCATCGAGGGGTTCTATATTCACCACATGCCCGGCCGGTTTGCGTCGCCGCTCGTGTGACGACGTCCGGTTCGGTTCGCGCATGTTCGCGTGCCTGGTTCGCATATATAGGAATGGCCGAAAACGTTTTCAATAGCATGAAATCAATATTACATCTAGAGAGATTAATAACGCATTACAAAAAAGAATTGTCAAATGCTAAGTATATGTAACGCTACAGTATGGCGCGGAAGCCTTGCCATTAAACAAGCAACTAGAAAAGTCGCATAGAAGCCCTGGAGATGTGGATATACAGACAAATATGTCGTGTTTCATGGAAACAAAAACAATAAAATGCAGAGGCTCTAGAAAAACTGGGAATGAAGAAAGAGTTTGGTGAAAGAAATTAAGAGAAGGCAAGTGAAATATTTGATTAATACTTCAGTGTTCAGCCACGTTAATATGATACTCTTATGAAACCATACGAGAAGGCAAGGTTGAGGGCAAGCGAGCAAGAGGTAGACAACGATACAAGTGGGAAGATAACATCAAGAGATAGACGAACTTTGTCTGACAGAATGTACAGTCAGGCGAGAGACAGACAGTGTTGGAGACTTAGAGATCCATTGCAGCCAACCTTCATTGTGGAGATCATAGTTGCCACTTTTAAAAAAAAGTGGCAACTATGATCTCCACAATGAAGGTTGGCTGCAATGGATCTCTAAGTCTCCAACCTGTCTGTCCTCTCGCCCTGACTGTACATTCTGTCAGACTAAGTTCGTCTATCTCTTGATGTTATCTTCCCACTTGTATCGTTGTCTACCTCTTGCTCGCTTGCCCTCAACTTGCCTTCTCGTATGGTTTTCATAAGAGTATCATATTAACGTGGCTGAACATGAAGTATTAATCAATATTTCACTTCCCTTCTCTTAATTTCTTTCCCCAAACTCTTTCTTCTTTCCCCAGTTTTTCTAGAGCCTCTGCATTTTTTTGTTTTTGTTTCCATGAAACACGACATATTTTTCTGTATATCCACATCTCCAGGGGTTCTATGCGACTTTCTAGTTGCTTTTTTAATGCAAGGCTTCCGCGCCATACTGTAGCGTTACATATACTTAGCATTTGACAATTCTTTTTTTTAATGCGTTATTATCTCTCTAGATGTTAATATTGATTTCATGCTATTGAAAACGTTTTCGGCCATTCCTATATATGCGAAACCCGGCACGCGAACATGCGCGAACCGAACCGGACGTCGTCACACGAGCGGCGACGCAAACCGGCCGGGGATGTGGTGAATATAGAACCCCTCGATGAGGAACCGAAGTCAATATGACAGATTGGAAAATGACATTCGTCATTACTCGAGGTATCTAGAGTATCCAGAGTTGAATATATGAATAGATTTTCACGGCTCAATGATAGTTACCAACATTCCGCCCCTGTCCAAATAGAGTATCCATGCTTCAACTCTAAGTGATTGGCAAAAATCTGCGTAATAATACTAGCGACGAAAAAATTAACACAAATACATTAATACTAAAAAGACTTAATCAATGATTATAATTCTAGCAGGTATAACGTAGATTATTAATCTGAAAATAAAAATATTAATTTCCAAATTATATATTAATAACCTGATAAGATAATCATAAAAAAATATAATAAACAGCGTCAGTTATATCCCCTTGAATACAAGAATAAATAGTCTCCCTTCATTGCACCTTAACAAATGTTACACCAGGTCACTCAGGGGTCAACTCATGACATGTGAATTATAGTCGAGTGAGAAACGCCCAAAAGTCGAAATGCTGACAGGATGTCTTTTAAAATATACCACGCGGCCTGTTTCTATCTTTCTGTCTTTCATTCTTTCTTTCTCTCTGTTTTTCATTATATCTTTATTATTTCTTTATTTCTTTCAGGCTGTCATTCTTTTAGGCTGTCATTCGTTATATCTTTCTCTTCCTATTTGTGCTGGTAATTAAAACTCTGTGTGCTGGTAAATAAAAAACACTCCCCACTAACTTTAGAACCCTGTGCCCGACCTTGAATACATATCTCTTTGCCCTTTCCGTGACCGACCACGCTTCGTGGGCGGTCGAGAAAAAACCCATGAGTCAGCGCTGAAAACATGTCTGAACATGTTCATGATGTATGCATTCTACATTTTACAGCCTGTTTTAATGGTATAGCCATGTCAGCAGTTTTATATGCAGGAACATATAGAAACCGGTTATTTCTATAGCTTTACTGTGCCATGTGACTTGCCACTATAAACACCCACACGCAATTGCTAAGGTCTCATTCTATTGCGGAACACACAAAAGAACGGACCAGTCCGCAGAAGAACCCAACCCGCAGAAGAGACACAAAAAAACCAGTGGTGTGTATCAATATAGTTATTTTTATATAAGCGATTGTGAAATAGTAGCCGGTCGGGCCAGTGTGTGCCAGGCCGCATCCGAGTCTACCAACCCACTCGATCACCACAGTTGTGGATCAACTCCGTGGTCATGTCATATGCCACGTGGCCAAGTAACCCATTTAACTACTTCTATGCCTTACCCACTGGGACAACCTGCATACAGGTGTATAAATATATAACCCGTGGAAAAATGAAAAAATAAATAAATAATAAAAGCGAAAAAGAGCCCTCGCTTTTTTTTTTGAGAATCACTTTTTCTGTGCCCTTTAAATTTCCCTTTCTTATCCAGCGCTGATCTTTACCTGAGATAAACAATCAAGCAACGCAGGCTGAAGCGGGCTGGCACTAATCTAATAATCTCGCATTGCGGTCGCTGCCCGCTGCCCATTAATCTAATTATATCGCTCCGTGAGTAGTTATATATGTTGCTTATTACGCCCCAGAATTGTGGAGCCTCCACGTGGAGCAGTGTGGAGCGCTCCATGTGGAGCTTGTGGAGTGCTCCACGTGGAGCTGGGTGGTGTCTGGTGTGCTGGGGATGATGTGGAGTCTGTGGAGCCTGTTGAGGGGTGGGTGAAGGGACCCGCGCTTAGTTGTGTCTTTGGCTTGTTAAGCTCGTTGTTTTTGGCGGGTAAAATTTTAAAAAAATGTACTAAGGATTGGGAGGAGCGGGGCTTCCTGTGTGTGTGTGTGTGGTCAGGGTGGAGCGGAAAGAGCCGGTGTAAATAGTAAGCGCAAAGAAGGTGGCGCCCGGTGGTGCGACGTGTATAGTGACGTCATCGGTCCCTCGTAGTTGTATGTTTGGTCTGTTTAAAGGGCGAAGTTTTGGTGGCAAAGTATGGTCTAAGGGGTAGCGGAGGTATTAGGGGGGATGTCTCCGCACCTCCTTGTCGCATCTTTACCATGTTAGATCGCCGTTTTGACAGGGTAAGTATTTTTTTTTTAAAATTAAAATAATTTAAGTTTTTTTTTTTAATTTTAAAATTTAAAAAAAAAAAAAATTTTAATGGAAATAACAGATATTGGTTAATAGTGGTCTTTTGTGGGCGGGGCTTAAAATCTATTATCAAAAGGTGTTAGCTCATTAAATGAAAATCTTAAAAGAGTAAAGATGGCCGCTAGTACGTGTTGTAGTGGTATGGCTTAGTGTTATTTGATGTTAAGGGGTGGGTGAGTGAAAGCGTATCTCGATGAGTGCTTCCAAACAATATCAGCATAAGTGTCAGATCGTTAAAGAGAAAACTTAAAGAAACATGTAAAGATGGCCGGCGATGTCCTCCGTAGGTGCCGGGTTCGAGGCCCAGTGGGGAGGTCGAGCGGGGTAGAAGAAATATTGATATTGTCTTTGTTACTTAGTTGTGATGGCGATAGCTGGTGGTAGTAACAGGCTATGTGTAGCAAAGGAGAGGTGGTGTGTTGGTTGAAGTTTAAGTGGTGCCCCAGACGAGATGACAGGTTTGAATCTCGGTGCTGTGCCACTGGTAAGGGTAATAGGCGTCAGCGTGTGGGGTGTCTAGCTGGTCATACGGGTTATGATTAGGGACAGTCTGTCTCTCCGTGTTGCTGTGTCCACAAGTCCAAGGGAAAAACAGGCATCCGACTTCACAGCGTAACATAACAAATTGGAGAACATAAGATACCCATACACGTCGCCAGCTGTTACAAAACCAATAATAGCCAGCTGTATATATGACTAATCCTGGGGGGCTTATCGCCGTGGATAGAAAGGGGGTTTGGGGAAAACAATAATACTCGTCATATCTTCGGCGAGGGGTTTATAACATATGTCGTCTAAGCCCAAGGTATATCTCCTGTAATATAAGGTGGTCAGAAAACCAATATCACTAGCCTCGATTCGTCTCATAATCGCGCCCTTGTGGCTTAAAGACTTAACCGTTATTGCAGACGCAGCTGTGTGCAGACTAATCTACCAGGTCACGTGGTCTAGGCCATATCGACAAAAACGGGGTATAAAGGCTAAGGAATATTCACTGTACAAAACAGTTTCTACCAGCCGATCAGAGCGAGGAAACCAGACAGGACAACCTCTTGATACGAGTCCACAGCAGCAGATATCGTGTATAAAAGACGACCAGCCTATATCATATACACCAAAAACAGAGCTCACCATGTGGCAAGGCATTAATGGTAAGGTGGACTTTGATAAATCTTTCAGTTTTGTTATGTTTCTTCATATCGACACGTCGGTAACCTAACAATACTAGTATAATACAGGGGGATATATAGGCCTAGACGTATATAACAGCTGAGGAAAACAACAAATAGGTTCGTAACAGATCATATTAGGCTATGTCGAAATGATTGAACATAGCGTTACGGTGGTACCTTAATATACACTAGTAGTATTGGGTAGCCGTATGGGAACTCAGAATTGTTTCTGGTGGGGTCTACATGCCCATATTCGTTATGACTTTACGGTTTTTTAAAATTGAGGGGGTCATGTCCGATCCAGAGCTGATAATGATATTATGTGTTCCCTGTACAGCTGGTATAGTACCTTATTTTTATCTATGTTTTACAGATACGGATGATCAGGAAGTCCTAATTCGGAAACTGTGGGGTCTTTTAAAGAGCGGAACCACACAGCGATTGCCTGGACTGCGCTATTCGCAATATGCAGCAAGCCCAGCCACTCATGGATTCGCTTACGGAGTCTTGGGTTAAAAGTGATAGCTTTTATGATCTAGTAAAGTGCCGACTGCAGTCTGTACTACAACAACACTTTACCAAGGAGGACATAATCACGCTAAGTCTCAGTAGACTTGAGGCATGTCTCCACGAATATAACGACGAACACGCAACTCCCGAGCCCTCGCCGACCAACAACGAACGTCCATCGCCACCACATCACCGTCCTCCTTAACGTTCAGTCAATCCACACTGGTGGATGGGTGGTAAGCGGGTATATTTAGGTCGTCAATAACGGAACAAAGCTCAATATAAATATACGTCGTTGTAGTGTTCTGTCTTCTCACGGTGTGTTCCATAGGGGTGGCTACAGAGTGGTATATCACTCGAATGATCGTTTACTGACACAAACACCCCACATTCATCAGGGATCTCACTAGTGGTAAAACAATGTCTCCTAGTGTGAAAAGAGTGAATATCAGCGCACAAGCTATCACAGTGTCGTGATCAAGTGCAATTGTTATTATTCGTGAAGAACACAGACTAAGCCCGCGTTATAAGTTCGGTGACATTGTATCAATTCCTAAGTCGGTCAACAAGAAAAAAGATGTCTACGCCACCAACAGACCCTCATCAGGCTGCCCCAAGACCGGTTGTCACTAACAATTATACACTGAACCAGAAAGAGTAGTTAGGAACAAAATCAACAGAGATGCAACCCGGCTGGTTTACTCGTTAAACGTACAAACTCCGGTCAATGTGGTACTATTACATTTGACAGTACAAGTCACTATGAGTCGTTTTGAACCCGTATGTTTAGCTATTACAAGAGGCAACGCATTGAAACCAAACAAGGCCTGAATGGGGTGCCAGTGGAAGACCTGTTTTCAACACCGTTGGCTAAATTCCCTATATAGCACAGGACATATGAAACTTTTTCGCTCAAGGAAAGATTGACAATATTAATTCTTAGTTAGAAATAGACCTTATCGGTCTTGAAGGACACGATACAGACGAGTAGACACACAAACAACCTGCCCAAGTCAAAGATATGATCGGTCAGTAGATCAGTAAACAACTTGAACATTAAAATAATCTTGGACACTGAAAATTCTTGTGCTTGCTGTTTTCACAGTGTGGTAAACTGATCAGCTAGGTGAAATATAAAGACTCTGCATTCTCACAGACCGTGTACCAAGTTACTGCTATCAACCAACTAGTATCAAGATATCGTATTGGCACCCAGAAGCATTATGCCCACTCCTAAGAAAGAAGGCCACCTGTGTATCACCTGTGGGAAAGTATTTACTGAAAAATACAATCTCACACGCTACGCTAATACAGTTCACAATTCCACAACCCACAAATGCCACAGCTGTGGGCGTTTGTATCAACGAAAAGACAATTTACAACGTCATATAAGAACACAACATCAGACACCCTTAGACACCTCTCAAGCAGGGAAAAACACTACTGCTCACATAGTAACAGAGGAAACGGATATCCAACAAAAAGATAGAGCCAAAATTGACAGCCCTTAGGAATTACTGCAAGGCGCTGTCGATCATGTTACCCAACCAGGTATTCGTATTAGAAAAAGAGAAACCAACAAAAATGGGTGCTCATAGACACGTATGATATTAGCGACTGACTACTCAGACAAGTGTATACCACGGGGTGATTGAAAATTAAAAGAGAAAACAAATGAAAATCTCTGTCTTTGTTATTTGATTTGTATCATTTTTGTAAACATTTGCCCTTTTTGTACTTGTGACATTCTTCTGGTGTACTTGGCTCGTTTGCCGATATTTGTGTATTTGTACTTTTGTGGTATTGTACTTGTGTATGTGATTCTGTCTCGCTATACAATGTGTATTTATTCCTGTCTCTCTGTTCCAATGTGTACTGGTGGTCCACTGTGTGCATGTCTCGTTTATTATTGTTTGTGTGCATCAATTGTTCCACAAACAACATTTCACATTCAGACAAAAGTACAGGTTCTATGTACCACTCCAACAGTCAAATAAAAAACTGTTAGCCACACTGAAAAAACAGTTGGCCAAAATAAGAAACGCCTCGACCCAAAATTATAAAAAATAGGAAAAAATTTTAACCAAACTAAATTTTAAAAAGTTGACAAAAAAAGGAAAAAGCTCGACAAAACTTATGAAAAGTAGGAAAAATTGTTCGTCAAATGTGAAAAATATTGAGCAAGTAGGAAATCATGTTAACCAAAAGGGGCAAACTATTGACCAAGTAAAGAAAATTCTCGTCCAAACTCATAAAAAGTAGGAAAATTTGTTAGCCAAATGGGGAAAAAAGGTGGCCAAAAACAGAAATATCTCGACCAAACTAATAAAAATTAGGAAAATGTGCTAGCCAAAGGTGAAAATATTGGTCAAGTAAAGAATATCTCATACGAATTTATAACAAGTAAGAAAACATGCTAGTAAAATCAAAAAATATGTCGACCGAAGTAATACAATAAGCAAAAAGATGGACAAACTTATAAAGATGTCGACCGTTATAAGAATATGTGTTACCCAAATTAGGAAAAATATTGCCCAAGTTTTGAAATATCTCGACCAAACTTACAAACAGTAGGAAAATATGTCGACTACAGTAGGAATATTTGTTAGCCAAAGATGAAAAATAGTGGCCAAGTAAAGAAATATCGCATCCAAACTTTTTAAAATGTATGAAAATGTGTTAGCCAAAGGTGAAAACTGTTGACAAGTAAAGAAACTTCTCGGCCAAACTCACAAAAGGTAGGAAACTTTTTTAACCAAATGTGAAAAATATTGTTCCAAGTAAAGACAGGTTTTAACTAATCTTATAAATATATCGCCCAAACTTATAAACATTAGGAAAATGTTTTAAACCTAAGGAGAAAAATATTGACCAAGTGAAGAATATTCAACCATACTTATAAAAAGTAGGAAATGTGTTAACCTAATGGGAAAAACATTGGCGAAGTGAAGAAATATCTCATCCATTCTTATAAAAATTAGGAAAATGTGGTAACCTAATGGGAAAAATATCGCAAAAGTGAAGAATATATTTACACAAACTTATAAAACTTAGGAAATGTGTTAACCTAAGGAGAAAAATATTGACCAAGTAAAGACAAATTTACACCAAACTTATGAAAAGTGGGAAAAATTTTTTAAACCCAAAAGGGGGAAAAAATAAAATTGCAATAAATTGCGATTTATTAGTTTTAAATTTTAATTAAATTTTAACTTTTCCATTGCTAACACTGTTTTGTATCTATGTCTCTTAAGACAGTTTGTTGTGTTTGCTGTGTAGTTGGGGTTTGGGGGTTTAGTGTTAGGGTTAGATGATGTATAGTTAGGGTTAGGGTTAGTGTTAGGGTTAGATGCTGTGTAGTTAAGGTCAGGGTTAGAAGAAAGAGTGTGTTGCATTTGATGTATATGATGCTCTATGTTTCTAAGGCTCTTTTAGGCGATCAACGTTAGGTTCTCTGGTAGCCCAAAGGGAAATTCGTCTCAGAAACCCAATCTCTGTTGCTGTTTTCAAGTTCTTCTTAGGGGTGATGGTTGATGACTATATTCATTGTCTAGAATACCGCCTAGTATGTTAGGGGACAGATGATGTATCTCCATTAGATTGGGAAACCTGCCTAGTCAGCAGAAAATCGGCTGTTCTGTGATCAAAGAGTGTTAATGTTATTTGGTATGAAACGTTGAAAGTCGGTTATAAGATCTGGTAGAGGGTATTCAAGGGCTCATTAAGACAGACGTGGCTTTAAGAAAGGTCGACTTCATAACAGACAGTGTTGGTTGCAGACTTGTCGTTATTGCAGCTGTGAAATGACAAAGTGTGAAAGAGGTGGACAAGTAAGAAATATTATGTTAGTTAGACTTCGAGAACACCATTTGTATTGTTGAAAGATGGAACAATGGAAGGTTAGTGTAGAAGTCATTGTGGTATAGAAAGTTGAAGATGTCAGCCATGGGTAATAGCTCTTTGCTGATGAATACTCAGATTATATTGAAACTATCCCAGGTGGAGCCACAGACTGCATTACCATAAATGTTGTTATGACTGTTTCATTAGAACTCATGTGCAACGAAGGTTTGGAGTTCTTAGTGGTGCGACATGGAAAAGTTGTGAAGCTATCTATGAAAGACAGAGACACTTTGTGTTAGAAAGAAAAACCAAGAGTGTGAAGAGATGGGTGATTAGTATGTATACGTGCGTCTTTAGTGGATACTTAGGACTGAAAAGTTGAAACTTTCGGTAATGTAAAAGAGGGAAAGTGTTGACGTTGATGCTTATGAATTGTGAAATGTCTGTTCAGATAAAAGTTCAAGACACGTTTGACCTAACTACAGAAGCAATATTTGTTCCTACTTTTTTTTAAAAAAAGTTTACACGAGATATTTATAAGTTTGGTCGAGATGTTTCATGTTTTGGCCAACATTTTTCCCCATTTGGTTAACATATTTTCTTACTTGGGTCAACATATTTCATAGTTTAGCCCATATTTTATCCCCTTTGGTAACAAATTTTCCTACTTTTCATAAGTTTGGTGTAAATTTGTCTTTACTTGGTCAATATTTTTCTCCTTAGGTTAACACATTTTCCTAAGTTTTATAAGTTTTGTGTAAATATTTTCTTCACTTTTGCGATATTTTTTCCCATTGGGTTACCACTTTTTCCCTAATTTTTATAAGAATGAATGAGATATTTCTTCACTTCGCCAATGTTTTTTCCCATTAGGTTAACACATTTCCTACTTTTCATAAGTATGGTTGAGATATTTCTTCACTTGGTCAATATTTTTCTCCTTAGGTTAACACATTTTCCTAATGTTTATAAGTTTGGGCGATATATTTATAAGATTATTTAAAAACCTGTCTTTACTTGGAACAATATTTTTTCACTTTTGGTTAACAAGTTTCCTACCTTTTTGTGAGTTTGGCCGAGAAGTTTCTTTACTTGTCAACAGTTTTCACCTTTGGCTAACACATTTTCATACATTTTAAATAGTTTGGATGCGATATTTCTTTACTTGGCCACTATTTTTCATCTTTGGCTAACAAATATTCCAACTGTAGTCGACATATTTTCCTACTGTTTGTAAGTTTGGTCGAGTATTTCAAAACTTGGGCAATATTTTTCCTAATTTGGGTAACACATATTCTTATAACGGTCGACATCTTTATAAGTTTGTCCATCTTTTTGCCTATTGTATTACTTCGGTCGACATATTTCTTGATTTACTAGCATGTTTTCTTACTTGTTATAAATTCGGATGAGATATTTTTTTACTTGACCAATATTTTTCACCTTTGGCTAGCACTTTTTCCTAATGTTTATTAGTTTGGTCGAGATATTTCTGTATTTGGCCACCATTTTTCCCATTTGGCTAACAAATTTTCCTACTTTTTATGAGTTTGGACGAGAAGTTTCTTTACTTGGTCAATAGTTTTGCACCTTTGGGTTAAACATGATTTCCTACTTGCTCAATATTTTTCCACATTTGACGAACATTTTCCTACTTTTCATAAGTTTTGTCGAGCTATTTCCTATTTTTGTCAACATTTTAAATTAGTTTGGTTACAATTTTTCCTACTTTTTATAATATTGGTCGAGGCTTTTTCTTATTTTGGCCAACTGTTTTGTCAGTGTGGCTAACAGTTTTTCTTATTTGACTGTTGGAGTGGTACATAGAACCTGTACTTTTGTCTGAATGTGAAATTTTGTTTGTGAAACAATTGATCCCACAAACAATAATACACGAGACATACACACAGTGGACCACCAGTACACATTGGAACAGAGAGACAGGAATAAATACACATTGGTATAGCGAGACAGAATCACATACACAAGTACAATACCACAAAGTACAAATACACAAATATCGGCAAACGAGCCAAGTACACCAGAGAATGTCACAAGTAAAAAAGGACAAATGTTTACAAAAATGATACAAATCAAATAACAAAGACAGAGATTTTCATTTTTTTTTCTCTTTAATTTTCAATCACCCAGTGGTATACACTTGTCTGAGTAGTCAGTCGCTATATCATACGTGTCTATGAGCACCCTTTGTTGTTGGTCTTCTTTTTTTTCTAATACAAATACCTGGTTGGGTAACATGATCGACAGCGCCTTGCAGTAATTCCTAAGGGCTGTCAATTTGGCTCTATCTTTTTGTTGGATTCCGTTTCCTCTGTTACTATGTGAGCAGTAGTGTTTTCCTGCTTGAGAGGTGTCTAAGGGTGTCTGATGTTGTGTTCTTATATGACGTTGTAAATTGTCTTTTCGTTGATACAAACGCCCACAGCTGTGGCATTTGTGGGTTGTGGAATTGTGAACTGTATTAGCGTGGCGTGTGAGATTGTATTTTTCAGTAAATACTTTCCCACAGGTGATACACAGGTGGCCTTCTTTCTTAGGAGTGGGCATAATGCTTCTGGGGGCCAATACGATGTCTTGATACTAGTTGGTTGATAGCAGTAACTTGGTACACGGTCTGTGAGAAAGCAGAGTCTTTATATTTCACCTAGCTGATCAGTTTACCACACCTGTGAAAACAGCAAGCACAAGAATTTTCAGTGTCCAAGATTATTTAATGTTCAAATTGTTTACTGATCTACTGACCGATCATATCTTTGACTTGGGCAGTTGTCTTTTTGTGTCTACTCGTCTGTATCGTGTCCTTCAAGACCGATAAGGTCTATTTCTAACCAAGAATTAATATTGTCAATCTTCCTTGAGCGAAAAGTTTCATATGTCCTGTGCTATATAGGGAATTTAGCCAACGGTGTTGAAAACAGGTCTTCCACTGGCACCCCATTCAGGCCTTGTTTGGTTTCAATGCGTTGCCTCTTGTAATAGCTAAACATACGGGTTCAAAACGACTCATAGTGACTTGTACTGTCAAATGTTATAGTACCACATTGACCGGAGTTTGTACGTTTAACGAGTAAACCAGCCGGGTTGCATCTCTGTTGATTTTGTTTCCTAACTACTCTTTCTTGGTTCAGTGTATAATTGTTAGTGACAACCGGTCTTGGGGCAGCCTGATGAGGGTCTGTTGTGGCGTAGACATCTTTTTTCTTGTTGACCGACTTAGGAATTGATACCAATGTCACCGAACTTATAACGCGGCTTATCTGTGTTCTTCACGAATAATAACAATTGCACTTGATCACGACACTGTGATAGCTTGTGCGCTGATATTCACTCTTTTCACACTAGGAGACATTGATTTACCACTAGTGAGATCCTTGATGAATGTGGGGTGTTTGTGTCAGTAAACGATCATTCGAGTGATATACCACTCTGTAGCCACCCCTATGGAACACACCGTGAGAAGACAGAACACTACAACGACGTATATTTATATTGAGCTTTGTTCCGTTATTGACGACCTAAATATAGCCGCTTACCACCCATCCACCAGTGTGGATTGACTGAATGTTAAGGAGGACGGTGATGTTGGTGGCGATGGACGTTCGTTGTTGGTTGGCGAGGGCTCGGGAGTTGCGTGTTCGTCGTTATATTCGTGGAGACATGCCTCAAGTCTACTGAGACTTAGCGTGATTATGTCCTCCTTGGTAAAGTGTTGTTGTAGTACAGACTGCAGTCGGCACTTACTAGATCATAAAAGCTATCACTTTTAACCCAAGACTCCGTAAGCGAATCCATGAGTGGCTGGGCTTGCTGCATATTGCGAATAGCGCAGTCCAGGCAATCGCTGTGTGGTTCCGCTCTTAATAGACCCCACAGTTTCCGAATTAGGACTTCCTGATCATCCGTATCTGTAAAACATAGATAAAAATAAGGTACTATACCAGCTGTACAGGGAACACATAATATCATTATCAGCTCTGGATCGGACATGACCCCCTCAATTTTAAAAGACCGTAAAGTCATAACGAACATGGGCATGTAACCCCCACCAAAACAATTCTGAGTTCCCATACGGCTACCCAATACTACTAGTGTATATTAAGGTACCACCGTAACGCTATGTTCACATCTTTTTCGACATAGCCTAATATGATCTGTTACGAACCTATTTGTTGTTTTCCCAGCTGTTATATACGTCTAGGCCTATATATCCCCTGTATTATACTAGTATTGTTAGGTTACCGACGTGTCGATATGAAGAAACATAACAAAACTGGAAAGATTTATCAAAGTCCCCCTTCCCATTAATGCCTTGCCACATGGTGAGCTCTGTTTTTGGTATATGATATAGGCTGGTCGTCTTTTATACACGATATCTGCTGCTGTGGACTCGTATCAATGGGTTGTCCTGTCTGGTTTCCTCGCTCTGATCGGCTGGTAGAAACTGTTTTGTACATTTGAATATTCCTAGCCTTTATACCCCGTTTTTGTCGATATGGCCTAGACCACGTGACCTGGTAGTTTAGTCCTGCACACAGCTGCGTCTGCAATAACGGTTAAGTCTTTAAGCCACAAGGGCGCGATTATGAGACGAATCGAGGCTAGTGATATTGGTTTTCCGACCACCTTATATTACAGGAGATATACCTTGGGCTTAGACGACATATGTTATAAACCCCTCGCCGAAGATATGACGAGTATTATTGCTTTCCCAACCCTTTTTATCCACGGCGATAAGCCCCCCCGGATTAGTCATATATACAGCTGGCTATTATTGGTTTTTTAACAGCTGCGACGTGTATGGGTATCTTATGTTCTCCAATTTGTTATGTTACGCTGTGAAGTCGGATGCCTGTTTTTCCCTTGGACTTGTGGACACAGCAACACGGAGAGACAGACTGTCCCTAATCATAACCGTATGACCCCTAGACACCCCCCACGCTGACGCCTATTACCCTTACCATGGCACAGCACCGAGATTCAAACCTGTCATCTCGTCTGGGGCACCACTTAAACTTCAACCAACACACCACCTCTCCTTTGCTACCAAAAGCCTGTTACTACCACCAGCTATCGCCATCACAACTAAGTAACAAAGACAATATCAATATTTCTTCTACCCCGCTCGACCTCCCCACTGGGCCTCGAACCCCGGGACCTACGGAGGACATCGCCGGCCATCTTGACATTTTTCTTTAAGTTTTTTCTTTAACGATCTGACACTGTATGCTGATATTATTTGGAGCACTCATCGAGATACACTTTCACTCACCCACCCCTTAACATCAAATAACACTAAGCCATACCACTACAACACGTACTAGGGCCCCTCTTTACTCTTTTTTAAAATTTTCATTTAAAGAGCTAACACCTTTTGATAATAGATTTTAAGCCACGCCCACTAAAAACCACTATTAACCAATATCTGTTATTTTCCATTGAAATTTATTTTTTGTTAAATTTAAATTTAAAAGAAATAAATTAATTATTTTTAATTTAAAAAAAAATACTTACCCTGTCAAAACGGCGATCTTAACATGGTAAAGGTGCGACAAGGAGGTGCGGGGACATCACCCCTAATACCTCCGCTACCCCTTAGATCATACCTTCTACCAAAAATTCGACCTTAACAGACCAAACATACAACTACGAGGGACCGATGACGTCACTATACACGTCGCACCACCGGGCACCACCTTCTTTGCGCTTACTATTTACACCGGCTCCTTCCGCTCCACCCTGACCACACACACACACACACACACACCACACACACACACACACACACACACACACACACACACACAGAGGAAGCCCGCTCCTCCCAATCCTTAGTACAGTTTTTTAAAAAAATTTACCCGCCAAAACAACGAGCTTAACAAGCCAAAGACACAACTAAGAGGGGCCCTTCACCACCCTCCACAGGCTCCACAAGACTCCACATCATCCCAGCACACACCAGACACCACCACAATTTTGGGGCTAATAAGCAACATATAAACTACTTCCGTGGTCAGTCATGCAGGCAGGCAACTTTCGCATCGTTCCCATTAAGTATGGTAAAGTTAAGTCGGTAGAATAAATACAGAATAACATAAAATTCGGCACAAATTTGTGTAGTTACTTGTTGTAAATATGTTTCTTCTGGTTGAATTCAAACAAATGCTAATAAAGCTAGTACGACCAAGCTATGCTGTGAAATTGTCTATAACTCCAAATAGACTATAATCACACGTATAAGCGAAGAACATCGAGTCATCATCATGTGTCCTACTGACCGCAGTCAATGCTTTCTTTCTCTTTGGTGTACAACCAGCCACCTATGCTAGTTTTTATCTGAACTGCACCACGTGGGGTAACCAGTAACCGCACCATAATCAGGTAGTGCTATCAACGGCATCATCATGTGCCGTGTACCGTCTCGACAGAAATATACGCCTTTTAATAAATACAGAT